>CM076578.1:1725069676-1725601518 GCA_034641835.2 Pinus albicaulis | reverse complement strand
TACAAAACCCTTGGCCTTCATAACTAGCCTAATATCATTACCCCAAAACTTCAAAGAAAAATCCATATTTTCACTTATTAGAGAGATCCCTCTCTGGTTTCAGGAGGGCTAGATCGTAGAATCCCAAATTTGGTTGAAACAATGTTGCTTCTGCAGTTTTAGTCTCACCAATCTGCTAAAATTACAGATTCCTTACAGTTGTGTCACCTTACCATTCCCAATACTTGGGTCTCTTTCTCTTGTCATTTCCTTAATATTTTTCATTCCTCCTCTTACTCCCTTTGTGTGCTTCATCATATTCATCCCTCTTTACGTCACTCTTATGCTACTCCCCCCGCTTTAAACATGAATAATCCTTGTCTCCTCTAATTTTGTACTACTATAAAACTTCCTCTCAATAATTCTATTGTTACTTATTCATCCTTCAAGTGGTATTTTATAGCACTTCATGCTTCACGCTCCATTCTTATGTATGATTGTGACATTTTTTAAGTCATTATGCCTCACATATTTGAATCGTTATCTTTTTTCAAGCCATGTGAAGTATCCTTATTCGTTTCACCCTGATGAGATGGTCTACACATGCCACATCTCTTGTCCCAGTTATTTTTAGATTACTTTATATTTTTACCTAAGTATTATGCATGTTTGGTCCCATATTCCCGATAATACATGTTTCATCTTAACTATTAGTGTGCTCTCTCCTATAACCCAAATTAGATTCGACAGCTTTCCTAGCTATTTTCTCTCATCTCAGTTGTGATTTACATGCAACGAATGGTCATTTTTGTATAAATATTATAACGTGGTTCTGACGTACACCTGAGTTTCTGATATTCCACATGCTAGAGTACACCACCATTGGTGCGTCTGAACTACAATACTATGACTCCCAACTCCCATCTTAAATTTTTCACACAAATTTTGCTCAGTGGGGTTTCCCACAACACTTTTTGTTGTCTATATTTGATAATACCCTTTCACTGACCTGCCTCAAGGTCATACTTCTCCCTTCCAGCACGTTTAGGTGGTTTTCTCTTTTCTATATATCTCTAACAGTTCTGTCATCAATTCAGCGCATTTGTAACCACCCGGTCAATCGTGAACACCTAACATCAATGTTTATTTTATATACATAGGGGGTAGTACCCTTTTCAATTAATTCTTACTTAGGTTATGGAAGGTTCCAATTCTTGAGAAATATATTAGTATTTTAACTATTCTAGTTCTCATTGTTTGTAACTTGTCAATTACATCAATCAATACAATGTTTTCAGTTCCAAAATTCTTTGTTTTTTTGGCTCTATGGATGATTGTAAACAAGTTTTTCTTAGAAAATATTGAAATATTCAACTCTATGTTGTTACACTACTAGAATTTTTAGTCAAAAATATGTTAAGTTGTAAAAACAACAAGAAACTGTATTTTTTTATTCTAAGGAATATCAAAAAAATAATTTGTGTTTTGAAAAAAACAACTCTTGGTTTAGTTGTATTATCGAAAGGTGGTGAAACTTCTTATCCTTCCCACCCTCTTATTAAGTATAGCCATTATACTTAACTCCTCGGGTTCATCCCTGGGTTGGGTAACCCTCTTCATTTCCTCAAAAGTGTTGGGTAACAATTTGTTCCATATGGGTGCCTTAAATTCATCCAAGGCCTATGTATTTGCAACATGAGAAACTAAGAATGACAAGTAATTTGTATAATGAAATTTTGTATGATCTTTACTAACATTTATTAGAATTGTTGCATGTTTTACATCATTGGAATGAGATCTTAGTTGTAAGTTACTTGAAATTTATTATGGTATATATGTGCACTTTGATATGATTTAATATTATTATGGTTAAATTTTGTAAATATAATATTAGAACCATAACATAAATATTAAATATTATATGAAATAAATAATAAATTTTCATTTTGAATATTTTTTTTGTAGAACACGGGTCTTTAATAAAATCCAGTTCATCCTAAGATAGATCCATATTATGTTGGGTTTGGTTCAGACATCCAGGATAGTGATGATGAGGTAGATGGAGAGGACATCGAGGCAGACAATTACGATGATGATCATGATAGAAATGATGATGATGATGAACGATTTTTTGGTAGTAGTTGGTGACATTGATCATATAGACTCCATCTTGGATCATTGTTCATAAATTGTTATCATGCCTCTTTTCATGTTTATTATCATATGTATCATTTTCACCTACAATACCATATTGAGTTGTATCATTTTGACATGTATCATTTGACAAATACCATTTGGACATGTATTATCTAGGCCTAGATTATGTGTAGTTCATCACAAACCACTACAACATAAAGGGGGATTTAAGACAATATTTAAGACAATTTTTGGGTAAATTGTCTTAATTTGAGACAAAAGAAAACTTGTGTATTGTCTTAAATATTGTCTTTAAGCAGGTTCAAATTAAATCGTCTTAAAATTAAATTGTCTTAAAATATTGTCTCTATAAAGACAATAAATAACACAAGCATGTTTGTCTCTCCAAAGACAATTTCATTTATTGTCTCTCCAAAAACAATAATTGGAATTAAAGACATATTGTCTTTATGGAGACAATGTTTTTAATCCTATCTATTGTCTCTATGGAGACAATATAAAAAAATGAATCCAGAAAAATATCTAACCATTAAAATAAATCAATATAAAATATTTAATTAAAAAAATATACAATATCATTGAATAATTCATGTTATGGTACAGTGGAATCGAACCACTAACCTCCTGCATAGCAGGTGCTCTTCCATAGAGCTAGCACATTTTAAAGAATTATGTGAGGAGTTATGGCAGTCCTTGAAATTGTATAATAGGCATTGATTTTTAAAAAATGTTCAACACATAATGGCATAATCATTGTAAAATATAATCATGCAAGCCCCTATTTTTAACTTAATAAAAAAATAACTCAATGGAAGCTTGGCTTTTTAACTAAATAAAAAAATAAATCTCAATGGATGCTAGCTCTTACCGTGACACCCTCAGAGTTTGTGTTATCACTCAAATTTTTCCTTGAAGTTGTTGGAAGAGGAAAGGGGTCCGAGGTAAACCACAAACCAATCTTTTAGGGTATTTAATTCACTGTTATTAATTTAGATGGCTCTCTCTATAAAATTTAGCTTTGTTTTTGAAAATATTAGGCTAGTTATAAAGTCCAAGGGTTTTGTTTGAATTTGGGTGGTGGAATTCGATAGTTGAGGGCAAGATTGAGTAGTTTTAGGCCATTGGGCTATGGAGTCAAAAATATGGCTTCACTGGATTAAGTTTCTAGACAAAAGATGGTGTTACAGGGCAAGATAATCAAACAGAGAACAATTTTAGATCTAAAGTGAATGGGATGGATTTAAATGGATGAAAGGCAATCAAGAATATTTCAACACATTCAAAAGGGGGAAAATTGAGTGATTATTAACAAAGAGCATTTAAGTATTCTTTATTAAATAACCAAAATGCTTAAACCAGTAAAATAGGAGCAATTAAGAATTCATTGTTTAAAACCAGTTTTAGAAGAAAAACATTTAGAATAACAATGATTGAAATCAGATTACACTTAAGTACTTTCTGATTTACTCATTTTCATTAATCATTCAGAAATGAAACACAGTGATATAATAAACAGATATAAAGACTTAAAACACAAGAGAAAGATGAACTTATTGATCTGTAGTCTGACACATGAATTCAGTAAAAAGTCTTTCGCTTCAATTCATCATCTAGCTTAGCCACAAAAAAATTCTCCAATAGCACTTTATTCCAAAATTTTCAATGTTACAACAAAGTATATGAATCCACCCTAAAATACTTCCAACAGTGAAGTATTTATACAAATTCTAAACTAAAATATCTTGAAAAAATATCAAGATTAGTTCACAAATCTCTCCAACTATTTTACATAAATAGAACTTAAGTAAATGACACTCAAAATAATGCATCTTTTTGGCACTATTTCTTATGGATAGGTGATGAAAAAGAGGATAATTCGAATTTGATCCAACTCTTACTTGATGATGAGGCATCCAAGTCACTAACTGCTTCCTTTCTTTGTGCATTCTGCTCCAACAATTCTGCAAACTTGGGGTCCAATGATATATTTTTATTTCTCAATACTTAATAGATATGTAAAAAGTGAAAGAGGTTATCCTGTATTAATAAGGTTTTGAGATAAACCTCTTTTAGTTTCCTAAAATTCCTCTCCCGCTGTGCACAATAGGCTCTGTGAAAATATGTGTAAAACAAAGTTTTATAGAGTCTGAAAAATAACCTGTAAAGATATACATGTATCTCTCATTCTGAAATAACTGTGAAAAAAGTGAGATACGTGTTTGTAGATGGGTCACCTAGGAACAAAAACCTCCTTCAATTTTTTATGTTGTATTTCTTATTGGCCACAACCTTCTCTGCAAAATGATGACTTAATTGGAATTTTTTGCAAAAAGTGCTTTCCAAAATTGTTTAATATTTCCCAAACCATAATAGCTGTTAGAAAAGTGAGAGAATTTTTTGTAGATGGTCCTCTTAAGAACATAAACCTCCTCCATTTTTGCAAAATTCATCTTGGATTGATCACAATATTTTCTGCAAAACAATGACTTAAACATGAAATTTCTGCAAAAACGTTCCTTCTTATTGTGTTTTCCATCTTTTCACTTTTTTGTTCTTTTGACTGTTTTACTTTCACTTTAGACAAACTTCAATGTTGGTTGGTGAAAGTGTTTTCATCTTTGTTTAACCCTTAATATATTCATGTTTACTTTCACTGTTTACTTTTTACCGCTCTATTTTTTATCTGTCTTCACTTTGTCATGAACTTGTATGTTCTGTTCTGTAACTATCTTACCTGTTGTTTATGTTCATGCTAGCTGATTTACTTGAATTGGTCTTCAGTCTGATACTCTTTAACTGTTCTTCTTTTACTGTTCTTTATTGTGTCCTTTTACCTTCAATGTGTAGCTTAGGTTTTTACTGTCTATTTCAACAGTAAATCGTTTAATATCTTGTTTCCTTTGCTTGTCTTTCAACTGTATGTTTTATCTTCCATCTCTATTTGAATAAATTTGATAACACTCTTGGAGTAAACAAGTCTTATGACTAGTATTAAGACTGTTTATCCAAGGATGTGGTCTTCTGATCACCTGTAAAATAAAACAAATTTTTAAGAAAGCATTGGTTTCCAGGGGAGGTCGTAAAGGTTTCATTTGATTTTGAGAGGTCTGTGGAGTGAATCTAGACTGATTTTTGGGAGGTAAACCATGCTCGAATTGGTTAAAAGAGGCTTCAGGTGGCGCAGCTGGGTTACAAAGGGTTTTACTGCACAATCAGGTGAAAATGAGCAACACTAGGGTGTTTGTGTTTAAACGGGTAAACGGTTGATATTAGCAGGTAAGCTTTGAATGAACAGTGGAAAGATGGCACTGACTTGAAGATGTGAAGTTTTCTCGTTAGTGGGAGGCGGTAAGTTTTGCACGACCACCCGCTGGAGTTAAGTGGCACAAAGTGAAGTAGCGATTCACACATGAACAATTTTCTACAACTGTCAGAAATTGTTGCACACGTATTATCGTTTGGATGAGGATGGCCAGCGATATGGATTATAATCGTTGATCTTGGATTGATTGATTGAACGGTCATCAAGAAGGCGAGATGGCGGGGATTTAATATAGTGGGCCCAATGTGATTTATTATGAATTAATTGTATCGGGGGCATTTCTATTGGCAGATTAAGTTATTAATTAACCTGGAGAGTTAATTAATTCCTTTATATGGCGGAGTTTATTTAATTGGAAATTCAACCAATTAATTAAAGTTATATGGTTATTTTTCAACCAACGAGCGGGATATTATATTAATTGGGAATTATTAAAATAATACGGGAAAAAGGTGAAAATTTATTTGGGAGTTATATACTATGTGTTAAAGTTAATATGATTATGAAATGAAAAGCGCCAAGTTAAAACATTTCACGTATATATTCAAACTTAGGCTAAAGATGAAAAAGGGGTTTTTTAGGTGATGTTATGTATTTTCCTAAGTAAAGTAGGAGTTTACACTTAGGAAATGAGTTTATGAAATTAAATGAATGGTTTATGGATGATTCTAAGTACTTAGGCTCTTAAATCATTGGGCCGAGGGTCTGATCCCTCCAAAAGTTAGAGAAATGCTTTGAGCCCCTTTAATTTTCAAAGACCGTAATACTTCAGGGGGAATTATTGAAATCTTTAAGGAAAAATGAGAAGGGAGGTTAATAATTTGACTTTTCTTTTACTTGAAATTTCTTCCAGTGTAGTGTTTGCCTTTGCACTTGTGATGAAGGTAAAGATTAACACATTTAGAGCCATTATTCATCACATGTAGTTCTGCAACATCATCTACCTACCCTACTTACTTTACCCTACCATTTTCTCTTCTTTATTAGGGTGCACTTAGACTGGCAAACCCTTATCACACTTTTCTTTTACATGTGGAAATCTATCTAATTCTAACCTTATTACATCCAAGGGCTCAGATTAAACTGTTGAGCTCCTTTTATTCACTCTACCTATCTACTTATCTGCCAAGATTAAATAGTTTGGTCAGATTTTATTCTCTATCTCTAAAACATAAAATTGAAAGATGAACTAGTCAAGCTTAAATTTTTTGACTATTCATGAATTGTGGCATAAAATACAAGCTGCACACAATTTTGTTTATTACATCAAAGAAAAAAGTAGTGGAATTTAGACTTGCACACTTTCCTTGGCCTTTATTTTGTTGGGGTTCATTTTCTTTCACTTTTTTGGCCATTTTTATTTTTTCACCCTTTGATTTTTCTTTTAGGGTATACCCTCTTTACATTTATTTTTTAATTTTTTAATTTTTATTTTTATTTTTTGAGAATATGGAAAACCTTTGCAACAAGAAAATGTATGAACATATTACATAGTTCATCAAGCCAATCATGAAATATGACACCTATTGGTATAGGAGTCTAACACTAGCTCCACTTGGGGATGGCTTTTCCTGGTGAAAAGTCAAGAACAGCGGGTCAGATGCCTCAAAATGATTTTGACTGAACCATGGAATCTTCTTCTACTTGTTGCTTTATTTTATGTATGACAGTAATACTTCTGAATCTTAGGGCCTTCTCCTCGGGCTTCAACTGCAGTAAGTTACTATCCACTTAAAACTTAAAACATTGTTTCCCAGTTGGAAATATTCTGCCTTGGTCCAATCCCAAACATGCATTTGCTGTGGCTGGAAATATAGTCCTTTTTCTGCAACCTGAAATCTGATCTGAAACTTAAAACAACACACAAAAATTTTCAAACCAACTTAATGAAAAACTAGCTGAAAATTGAAAACTGAAAAAGAAAAATGCTCAAAATCCTGAGCTTATTAGCACTCATCTACCTACTCAATCTACTAAAAATCTTATTGAATCAGGTAATACGAAAATGCCAATGAAGCCAATCAAGTAGCTGTAAAAATAAATGGATAACTTGATTGCTTGTGATCAAAATTGGAAGTATATAATGATCATGTGCCTTTATAATCAACGATAAGATGTGAAATGGCAATTGCTGATATATTTGATCCTCATAGATAAAACATGTTTGCAAATTTAAGGTAAAAATATTCTCCATATAATTTGCTATAGGATCATTAAAAGCATAATGTATGATTTGTGTTTCTAGGCCTTCAATGACTAGTTGCTCAGTTGTATTCTGAATATTAATCCTTGAAACTATTTCCTCAGTCTTGTGTTTGAAAGAATAATAATCGTCAATATGCAAGTTAAAAGATAGTACAGTTTCCTCTTGCTTTGGAAAAAGAAGATTTTCAAAGAATTCTTTAGGATTTCGGAAATTGTATGACTGAATTTGAGAATGCAAAAGTTTGATTTCAATTTCAAAATTTTCAGAAATTATATCAAGAAGCCATTTTTTAATTTGAGGAGAACATTTTCTTGATTTAAAAAGAAGAAAGAAATCCCTTAGAAAATCCTCATCAAGCTGAAGTTCTAATATCTCATCCCTCAAAATAGCTAGTGATTTTTCTGTGAAATTATCTTGAAATGGGAAATCATACTGATCATATTTATGCAAATCTTCAGAAAAAGGGATGTCATCAATTACAAACATTGGATCAGCATATTTCTCTTCTAACAATCCCAATACATCTTGATTAGATTGGTTTCATTCTATTTGAAAGTCATTATTTTTCTCAATAGGAGTGCTATCAAGTAATGGGCCTTTTTGGGAAGGTAAAATAACATGAGCATCAACTTGTTCTTCTGTCTCTTTATGAATAAAAACTTTAGTTCATTCATCAACATTAGAAGAAGTAGAAACAATTTCTTCATTATGTAAATATTTTGAGGATGGTTGCATGTTTAGAAGCAAATTGATTTCTTCTTCGGTGAGGGGGGGTGGGAATCTCTGAATTCTTAGATTGAAATGACAATTGTTTTTTCCCTTATCTAAAAGTAGATCATGAGGTTGAATATTTTCTTTAACTTCATTAAGAACATTAAATGAAACATCATTTGTTAATACAGAGGGGTTTTGTGGATCTTGATTTATCTCCTGATTTATTTCATCTTTGTTTAACTCCTCTTGATTATTATGACATTTAACTTGAGAATGAAATTTTTGGACTTCTTCAAACAAATCTTTAGGAAACCAATTTCCAAAATCTTCATCAATATTTTTAAGGTAATGTATAAGATCTTCAGCTTGATCACAACAATTTTCAGCTAATGATAAAGATGGAAAATCTTCCTTGTAATGTTCATAAAATACGTTATGAAAATATTTTAGAGAAAATATACTAGCAGGTTTGAGAGCTTCATACTATTCCCTTTCTTTTCCTTCTAAGGATGCCATAAATATCTTCATGAGGCAATCCTCATGCCAATCACCCTTCAATCTTGATGAGTGTATATGAAATTTAATGAGATGCAACAAAGGATTATCAGTATTTCCATCTTGAAATATGGGCAATTTGCTACCCCAATCTACCTTTGGTAATTTGTGTGGAAATTCAGGTATGTGATTTCTACTCATGGGAGCATATCTTCATTTTATTCTTGGATCATTTTGAAAATCAGCCATAATGAAAAGCCACTTTATCTGTACAACCAAGTTAGATCCTTATATAAAATACAATACATATTGAATCTTAACGAGAATGAACATAATGTCTTGGATTAAGATCCCAGTTGAAATCCTGATCTTTCCATATTGTTCTTCCAAGTTCATTCCTCCAGTGGAGTCTTAGTAGTGAAATTGATTTTGGAGTCGCCAGGTGGATGATTTTAACCTTTGTGTGTCTGATCCCTGTCCATCGTCATAGATAAGATCTAAACCTGTAAAACAATTCTAAAGAAAAAATTAGTTATTCAAGAAACCAAATTTTGAGTATTTTATGATTATTTAGTTTTTTATGAATTTTCAAAACAACTTCTATGATTTCTTTAAGAGGCTTTAGATATGAGATTTAAACTTTCTTAAAGACTTATTTGAAAAGAGGAACTGATCAAGTATTTGAAACCAGATGTTCAATCCATAAACTAGATCGGAGATAGACTGAAGCATCATTTATTTAATTTTGCAATTGTAAATAAAGAGCAATTTCAAAGGCTACCTGGCTAACTTCAGGCTTCAACTGTATTTTATAAAATAAACAATAGTAACAATGAAAATTATTCAGGTCCCCAGTGGAGTCGCCACTATGTTATCACTCAGATTTTCCTTGAATTTTTTGGAAGAGGAAAGGGGTCTGAGGTAACCACAAACCAATCTTTTAGGTACAGGATCTAGCCAATCTGTCCCCAGAGAGTGCTCTCTCTGTAAAATTTAGCTTTGTTTTTAGAAAATATTAGGCTAGTTATAAGGTTCAGGGTTTTTTTTTGAATTTCGGTGGTGGAATTCGATAGCTGAGAGAAAATTTGAGTAATTCAGGACATTGGGCTATGGAGTCAAAAAGATGGCTTCACTGGATTAAGTTTCTAAACAAAAGATGGTTTTACAGGGCAAGATAATCAAACAGAGAACAATTTTAGATCTGAAGTGAATGAGATGGAATTAAAATGGATGAAAGGAAATTAAGAATATTTCAACACATTCAAAGAGGGAAATTGAGTGATTATCAATAAAGAGAATTTAAGTATTCTTTACTAAATAATAAAAAATGCTTAAACTAGTAAAACATGAGCAATTAAGAATTCACTGTTTAGAACTAGTTTAGAAGAAAACATTTAGAATAACAATGATTAAAATCAGATTACACGTAAGCACTTTCTAATTTACTCATTTTCATTAGTTATTCAGAAATGAAACACAATGATATAATAAACAGATATAGAGACTTAAAACACAAGAGAAAGATGAACTTATTGATCTGTAGCCTGACACATGAAACCAGTAAAAAGTCTTTCGCTTCAATTCATCATCCAGCTTAGCCACAAAAAATTTCTCCAATATCACTTTATTCCAAAATTTTCAATGTTACCGCAAAGTATATGAATCCACCCTTACTATTCCAATTGATGGAGTATTTATACAAATTCTAAACTAAAATATCTTGAAAAAATATCAAGATTAGTTCACAAATCTCTCCAACTATTTTACATAAATAGAACTTAAGTAAAGGACACTCAAACTAATGCATCTATTTGGCACTATTTTTTATGGATAGGTGATTACAAAGAGGAGATTTCGAATTTGATCCAACTCTTAGTTGATGATGAGGCATCCAAGTCACTAACTGCTTCCTTTTTTTGTGAATTTTGCTCCAACAATTCTGCAAACTTGGGGTCCAATGATATCTTTTTATTTCTCAATCCATAATCAATATTTAAAACTTGAAAGAGGTTATTGTGGATTAACATGTTTGTGAGATAATCCTCTTTCAGTTTCCTAAAAAACCTCTCCAGCTGTGTACAATAGGCTCTGCAAAAATATGGGTAAAACAGAGTTTTACAGAATCGAAAAACATAGCCTTTAAAGATATGCATGTACCTCTGATTCTGAAATCACTGTGCAAAACGTGAGATAGGTTTTTGTATATGGGTCACTTAGGAACAAAAACCTCCTTTAGTTTTGTATGATGTATTTTTTATTAGCCACAATCCTCTCTGCAAAAGGATGACTTAACTGGAATTTTCTGCAAAAAGTGCTTTCCAACATTATTTAATATTTCCAAAACCATAATAGCTGTTAGAAAAGTGAGAGAGGTTTTTGTAGATGGTCCGCTTAAGAACATAAACCTCCTTCATTTTTGAAAAATGCATCTTGGATTTAACACAATAGTTTCTGTAAAACAATGACTTAAACATGAAATTTCTGCAAAAATGTTCATTCTTGTTGTGTTTTTCATCTTTTCACTTTTTTGTTCTTTTGACTATTTTACTTTCACTTTGGATAAAATTCATTGTGGCTGGTGAAATTGTTTTCATCCTTTTTTAACCCTTAATATCTTCATGTTTATTTTCACTGTTTACTGTTTACTTTTTACTGCTCTATTTTTTATCTGTCTTCATTTTGTCATGAACTTGTATGTTCTGTTTTGTAACTGTCTTCCCTGCTATTTATCTTCATGCTAGTTGATTTACTTGACTTGGTCTTCAATATGATACTCTTTAATCCTGATACTCTTTAACTGTTCTTTACTGTGTCCTTTTACCTTCAATGTGTAGTTTAGGTTTTTACTGCCTGTTTCAACAGTAAATCGTTCAATATCCTATTTCCTTTGCTTGTATTTCAACTGTATGTTTTATTTTCCATCTCTGTTTGAATAGATTTGATAAAACTCTTGGAGTAAACAAGTCTTATGACTAGTATTAAGACTGTTTATCCAAGGATGTGGTCTTCTGATCACCTGTAAAACAAAACAAATTGTTAAGAAAGCATTGGTTTGCAGGGGAGGTTGAAAAGGTTTCATTTGATTTTGAGAGGTCTGTGGAGTGAATCTAGAATTATTTTTGGGAGGTAAACCATGCTCGAATTGGTTAACAGAGGTTTCAGGTGGCACAACTGGGTTACAAAGGGTTTTACTGCACAATCAGGTGAAAATTAGCAACACTAGGGTGTTTGTGTTTAAACGGGTAAACGGTTGATATTGGCGGGTAAGCTTTGAATGAACAGTGGACAGATGGCGCTGACTTGATGATGTGAAGTTTTTTCGTTAGTGGGAGGCAGTAAGTGGTACGTGATCGCACCGCTTTTGGAGTTAAGTGGTATCGGGCGGAGGGCGAGCGATTCCATACAATGAACGACGCGTGGCGCGGCACTGTTCAGAAAACCGCTTGGCCATCGCCCGTTATCATTCAAACGAGGATGGCCAGCGATATGGATTATAATCGTTGATCTTGGATTGATTGATCGAATGGTCATCGGGAAAGCAAGATGGCGGGGATTTAATATAGCAGGCCCAATGTGATTTATTATGAATTAATTGTATCGGGGGTGTTTCTATTGGCAGATTAAGTTATTAATTAACCTGGGGAGTTAATTAATTCCTTTATACGGCGGAGTTTATTTAATTGGAAATTCAACCAATTAATTAAATTTATATGGTTATTTTTCAACCAACGGGCGGGATATTATATTAATTGGGAATTATTAAAATAATAGGGGAAAAAGGTGAAAATTTATTTGGGATTTATATACTATGTGTTAAAGTTAATATGATTATGAAATGAAAAGCGCCAAGTTAAAACATTTCACTTATATATTCAAACTTAGGCTAAAGATGAAAAAGGGGTTTTTTAGGTGATGTTATGTATTTTCCTAAGTAAAGTAGGAATTTACACTTAGGAAATGAGTTTATGAAATTAAATGAATGGTTTATGGATGATTCTAAGTACTTAGGCTCTTAAATCATTGGGTCGAGGGTCCGGTCCCTCCAAAAGTCATAGAAATGCTCTGAGCCCCTTTATTTTCAAAGACCTTAATACTTCAAGGGGGATTAGTGAAATCTTTAAGGAAAAATGAGAAGGGAGGTTAATAATTTGACTTTGCTTTGCCTGAAATTCTTCCATGTAGTGTCTTCTTTTGCAATTGCGATGAAAAGAAAAGATTTAACACATCTAGAGTCATTATCAATCACATGTAATTCAGCAACATCATCTACCTACCCTACCTACTTTACCCTACCATTTTTCTTCTTTATTAGGGTGCACTTAGACTCGAAAATGCTTATCACACTTTTTCTTTTCTTTTACATATGGAAACCTATCTAATTCTATCCTTATTACAACCAAGGGCTCAGTTTAAACTGTTGAACTCCTTTTATTTACTCTTCCTATCTACTTATCTACCAAGATTAAACGGTTTGGTCAGATTTTATTCTCTATCTCTAAAACATGAAATTGAAAAATGAACTAGCCAAGGTTAAACTATTTGACTGTTCATAAATTGTGGCATGAAATACAAGTTGCACACAATTTTTTTATTACATAAGAGTAAAAAGTAGTGGCATTTATCCTTGCTCACTTTCCTTGTCCTTTCTCTTTTGTTGGGGTTCATTTTCTTTCCACTTTTTGGCCATTTTATTTTTTCACCCTTTGATTTTCTTTTGGGGTATGCTACTTTTTACATTTTTTGATTTTTGATTTTTAGAAATATGGAAAATCTTTGCAACAAGAAAAAGGTATGAACATATTACATAGCCCATCAAGTCAATCATGAAACATGACACCTATTGGTATAGGAGTCTAACACTGGCTCCACTTGGGGATGGCTTTTCCTGGTGAAAATTCAAGAACAGAAGGTCAGTTGCCTCAAAATTATTTTGGCTGAACCATGGAATCTTCTTCTACTTGTTGCTTTATTGTATGTATGACAGTAATACTTCTGAAGCTTAGGGCCTTCTCCTCGGGCTTCAACTCCAGTAAGTTACTATCCACTTAAAACTTTGTTTCACAATTGGAAATCTTCTGCCTTGGTCCAATCTCAAACATGCATTTGCTGTGGCTGAAAATCTTGAATTGAATATAGTCATTTTTCTACAACCTGAAATCTGATCTGAAACTAAAACAACACACAAAAAATTTCAAACCAACTTATAGATCTTAAACATCTTTAGGACCTCATCCTTGGCTTTAAATCTTAATGAAAAAATTAGCTGAAAATTAAAAACTAAAAAAAAAAAAAAATGCTCAAAATTTTGAGCTTATTGGCACTCATCTACCTACTCAATCTACTAAAAATCTTATTGAATCAAGTAATACAAAAATGTCAATGAAGCCAATCAAGTAGCTGTAAAAATAAATGGATAACTTGATTGCTTGTGATCAAAATTAGGAGTATATTATGATCATGTGCCTTTATAATCAATGATAAGATGTGAAATGGAAATTTCTGATATATTTGATCCTCATAGATAAAACATGTTTGCAGATTTGAGCTAAAAATATTCTCCATATAATCTAATATGGGATCAATGATATGATGTGTTTATTGTTATTATTGTTGGTTGTCAGTTGTATTAAAATATTCAACCTTGGAACTATTTCTTGATCTGTTGTTTGGCGAAATAAACATCACGAATATGCAAGTCAAAAGATAGTACAATTTCCTCTTGCTTTGGAGAAGGAAGATTTTCAAAGAATTCTTTAGGATTTCGGAAATTGTATGACTGAATTTGAGAATGCAGAAGTTTGATTTCAATTTCAAAATTTTCAGAAATTATATCAAGAAGCCATTTTTTAATTTGAGGAGAACATTTTCTTGATTTAAAAGGAAGAAAGAAATCCCTTAGAAAATCCTCATCAAGCTGAAGTTCTAATAACTCATCCCTCAAAATAGCTAGTGATTGTTCTGTAAAAATTATCTTGAATTGGGAAATCATACTAATCATATTTATGCAAATCTTCAGAAAAAGGAATGTCATCAATTATAAACATTGGATCAGCATATTTCTCTTCCAACAATCCCAATACATCTTGATTAGATTGGTTGCATTCTATTTGAAAGTCATTATTTTTCTCAATAGGAGTGCTATCAAGTAATGGGCATAACATACTATGAAGGTAAGTTTTCGCAGGCATCAACATTTATATACATCATCATGGATACTTGCTTTAGTACATTCATCAACATTAGAAGAATTAGAAACAATTTCTTCACTATGTAAATATTTTGAGGATGGTTGCATGTTTAGAAGCAAATTGATTTCTTTTTCGGTGAGGGGGGTGGGAATCTCTGAATTCTTAGATTGAAATGACAATTGTTTTTTCTCTTATCGAAAAGTTGATCATGAGGTTGAATATTTTCTTTAACTTTATTCAAAACATTAAATGAAACATCATTTGTTAATACAGAGGGGCTTTGTGGATCTTGATTTATCTCCTGATTTATTTCATCTTTGTTTAATTCCTCTTGATTATTATGACATTTAACTTGAGAATGAAAATTCTGGACTTATTTTAATAAATCTTCAGGAAACCAATTTCCAAAATCTTCATCAATATTCTTAAGATAATATATAAGATCTTCAGCGTTATCACAACAATTTTCAGCTAATGATAAAGATGGAAAATCTTATTTGTAATGCTCATAAAATACTTTATGAAAATATTTTAGAGAAAATATACTAGCAGGTTTGAGAGCTTCATACCATGCCCTTGATTTTCCTTCTAAGGATGCCATAAATATCTTCATGAGGCAATCCTCATGCCAATCACCCTTCAATCTTGATGAGTGTATATGAAATTTAATGAGATGCAACAAAGGATTATCAGTATTTAATCTTGAAATCTGGGCAAATTGCTACCCCAATCTACCTTTGGTAATTTGTGTGGAAATCTAGGTATGTGATTTCTGCTCATGGGAGCATATCTTCGTTTTATTATTGGATCATCTTGAAAATAAGCCATAATGAAAGGCCACGATATCTATAAAACCAAGTTAGATCCTTATATAAAATACAATACATATTGAAAACCGTTTTTAACGTGAAAGAACATAATGTCTTGGATTAAGATCCAAATTGAAATCCTGATCTTTTCGTATTGTTCTTTCAGGTTCATTCCTCCAGTGGAGTCTTAGTAGTGAAATTGATTTTGGAGTCGTCGGGTGGATGATTTTAACCTTTGTGTGTCTGATACATGTCCACCATCATAGATTAGATCTAAACCTGCAAAACAATTCTGAAGAAAAAGTTAGTTCTTCAGGAAACCAAATTTTGAGTATTTTATGATTATTTTGTTTTTCTATAGATTTTCAAAACAACTTCTATGATTTCTTTAAGAGGCTTTAGATATGAGATTTAAACTTTCTTAAAGACTTATTTGACAAGAGGAACTGATCAAGTATTTGAAACCAAAGTTCAGTTCATAAACTAAACCAGAAATAGAGTGAAGTAGCATTTATTTACTTATGCAATTACAGAGCAAAAGCAGTTCAAAGGCTACCTGGCTAATTTCAGGCTCTGTATGTAGTTTATAATGTAAACAATAGTAACAATAAAATTATTCATTTCCCTAGTGGAGTCGTCACTATGTTATCACTCAGATTTTCCTTGAAGTTGTATAAAAGAGGAAAGGGGTCCGCGGTAACCACAAACCAATCTTTTAGGTACAAAATCTAGCCAATCTATACCCAGAGAGGGCTCTCTCTGTATAATTTAGCTTCGTTTTAGAAGATGTTAGGCTAGTTATAAAGTCCAAGGGTTTTGTTTGAATTTGGGTGGTGGAATTCGATAGCTGAGGGCAAGATTGAGTAGTTTCGGGCCATTGGGCTATGGAGTAAAAAAGATGGCTTTACTGGATTAAGTTTATCAACAAAAGATGGTTTCACAGGGCAAGATAATCAAACAGAGAACAATTTTAGATCTAAAGTGAATGGAATGGATTTTAAATGGATGAAAGGAAATTAAGGATATTTCAACACATTTATAAGGGGGAAAATTGAGTGATTATTAATCAAAGAGCAATTAAGTATTCTTTATTAAATAATAAAAAATGCTTAAACTAGAAAAACAGGAGCAATTAAGAATTCACTGTTTAAAACCAGTTTAGAAGAAAACATTTAGAATAACAATGATTAAAATCAGATTACACTTAAGTAATTTCTGATTTACTCCTTTTCATTAATCATTCAGAAATGAAACACAGTGATATAATAAACAGATATAAAGACTTTAAAACACAAGAGGAATATGACTTAATGGTGGCTGAGGAAATTAGCTTTAACAGATGATTTCACAAACACATCAATTTCTGGGAAAATTTGGCCAGGTTTTGGCCTGTTTTAGGGCATTTTTTGGGCAATCTCCTGATAAATTTTTCTAATTGAAAGCCTATTTGACTGTGTAGGGTTTTTAACTGTCGAAAAAAATACCCTTAATTGCAGGTATTTAAATGCTTGAAAGGGTTTCTGAAATGTTGAGGCCGAATGAAGGTCCGGTCTAGCTTACTGGTGCATCAAGTGGTTTAGTCGGTCTTCAAAAGGGAAATCTGTGGTCAAATCTAGTTTTGAACTAGAATTTGATAAACAGGGGCTTGAACACAGTCGAGAGGTTTTAATACAGTCAGGCGGAGCTTCTTTTTCAATTTGGAATACACAACTATACATTAAAAAAGGTATATCAAAGGTTTAAAACTTTGATATTCAACCCTCGTAAATGCATTAATTGCAGGTCCCATCAAATGGCGGGCGACAGTTTTGATTTTGAAATATAAAACAAGCAGCAGTTTTCGCATTCGTTTCTGGTGGTAAGCTGTTTTTACCCAAACGAACGCGATCCAACAGAAAACTAACACGTCACTGGGGGTGGAATTGTCAAAACCACCCATTTTGTGCTCGATTGGCGTTAGAACGAACGTTTTATTTTTCTGCGCGATATTGATTTCACGTCGTTGGATATTGCGATCGGGAGCGAAAGGGTGAAGATTTGCTTGAAAATTGCAGTCGAAAAGACGGTGGGACCGGGGTAAATGATATGCGTTGGGGGATAAAAACCTTTGTATAATGCATTTTTAAATCAAAGTTTTTATATGAAAAAGGGTAACGTTACATAAGCAGAACTTATATATGCGGGGTGGGGTGTTAACACCTTGGGTTAATTTTATATAAAACGTAAAGTTTTATATAACGGGAAAAGAGAAAAGGTTTAATTTTATGCGGGGAGGGATGGTGAGTGTATTTACAAAGGCGCGGTGCATCCCAATACTTAGGATAAAATGTAATGGGTTTTAATGTTTATTAAAAATAAACCTTGGCTTATTTTATTTAAACATAGGATTAATAATATGGGAAGAGGAATGATTTTTTGGTACTCCAAACGTTTTAACCTTTATAAAATATTACTCAGAAACTTAGGCTAAAAACGTTGATGAGTGGGGTAAAACTCATTGGTATGATTATTGTATTATATAGCCTTAAACCTTGTGAATGGTTTAACACTATAGGGGGCGGGGTATTTAATTAATGTTAGTTTTAGACCAAAGGGTGTTTATTTGGGTTTTGAATTTAACATGTGCATATTAACTTTGGTCTAAAAACTATATAATAGTGGGTTTTAGGGGGGTATTTTATATAAAGGGAATTATATAGATAGGATAAGGTATTTTTAGGGAATTAATAGCATAAGTTAGAAGTTAATATGACAATGGGAAAATGAATGCACAAAAATACACTAAATGACCAAGTAAATGGAATTAGTAAAAGCATAGCTTATATTTCATCATTTCACCAATTTACTTATGATAAAGTGTTTTTTGAGGGTTTTTGTATTTTTATGAATCAAGGAAGTTATTTAGATGGGATTTTAAGTTTCATTAAGTAAGAAGGATTATTTACTTATGAAGATGACTTAAATGTATGAATGAGGGATAAAATAATGGTAAAGGGGATTTTATCATAAGAATTCAACATTTTCCACTATCCAGTCATTGAGCTTTGGATCTGGTCCCAACAGAAGTAAGAGAAATGTTCTGAGCCTCTTTGACTGGCAGTATAAAATACTGAATACCTACAAGGGGAGGGAAATTAGTGATTTTTTCCCAGTGAAGAATATTTACATGCTTTTTCCCACTTCTTTCTACCTACCCAACATTACTCTAACATTTTTTCTTCCTTTTAGCAGGTGCATTTAAGCTTACTACCTTGTAACATTTTATTCTTTTGAAAGCATAAAACTATCTAATTCTACCATATTTCATCTGAGGGCTCAAATTAAACTGATGAGATCCTCATTATTCTCTACCTATCTATTGATTTGTCAGGATTAAACTGTCTGACAAAACTTTATTCATTATCTAAAACATGGAAATTGAAAACAAGACAAGTCAAGTTTAAACAGTTTAACTCATCATGGATTATGGCATTTATTGACACTTTGTCGTAATCATTTATTTAACAGAAAAAGTAAAAAGTAGTGGCATTTGAACTTGCTCGCTTTCATGTCTTGTTTTCATATTTTCTTTTGGGGTCTATATTTTTTAAGTCCTTCGATCTTTCTTTTAGGACTTTTTACCCTCTTTTTGATTTTTTTATTATTTTTTATTTTCTCAAAATATGTGAAAACAACTTGCAAAAAGCAAGGTATGTACATATTTTACAAGACTATCAAAAGTCAATTCAAAATTATGAATCCTATATTTATAAGACACAAAATACATAAAATCACTAAGCAAAGTGTAAAAGGTAAAACATTGCTTATCTTTATATTATTTCACCGATACTTAGGATAAATGTAGTTTTAAGGGTTTTATGAATATTTCTAAAGGGATGAAGTTAATTATATGGGATTTTAATCTTCACTAAGTAAGAATGTGTCTTTACTTATGAAGATGAGTTAAATGTATAAATGATGGATGAATAATGGTAAAAGGGGTTTTTATCATAGGAACTCAACATTCTCCACTATCCAGTCATCAAGCCTTGGGTCTGGTCCCAACAGAAGTCAGAGAAATGCTCTGAGCCTCTTTGACTGGCAGTATAGAATACTGAATACCTACAAGGGGAGGGAAATTAGTGATTTTTGCCCAGTGAAAAATGTTTACATGCTTTTTCCCACTTCTTTCTACCTACCCAACATTACTCTCACATTTTTTCTTCCTTTTAGCAGGTGCATTTAAGCTTGCTACTTTGTAACATTTTATTCTTTTGAAAGCATAAAACTATCTAATTCTACCATATTTCATCTGAGGACTCGGATTAAACTAATGAGCTCCTCATTATTCTCTACCTATCTACTGATTTGTCAGGATTAAACTGTCTGACAAAACTTTATTCACTATCTAAAACATGGAAATTGAAAAATGACAAGTCAAGTTTAAACAATTTAACTCATCATGGATTATGCATCAACATTCAAGAGCATCACAGGGCAAGCTAACTGTGCTAAATGGATCTTAAGAGCTATATGAATATGTGGTCAAAGAAATAGTAAGGTTCAGTAATGACTAAAGAGTAATTAATAATTATTTAATAAGACTTCAGCATAAAACATTCAGATTGTAAATGCAGACAGAATTAAGGTACTCGGACAACAAATCTTAATCTAAAATTTCTGATTTACTATTAGATGAACAGATGCACAACAGAGAAAATAATGGAAACATTTAAACAAAGAAGTAGCACATCACCATTTTGACACAGCTCAAGAATCCTGTAAACTGTCTTTGATTATTGATGTCCAGCTCCAAAATTACAGTGCTCCAATATAATAGTTCTTACAATGCAGGGGCTAACAATATCCAACCCTTGAAAATGAAAATTCAAGTGGTATTTAAATAAAACTAAGTTGGTTTCCCTAATTTACTTTGGCAAACTTCATTAATTACAAACTAACTAAATTTAGACAAGTGTGGCCATGCAAGGCTCGAACAAAGAAAATCTCTGACAAACACTGTCTGTAGAATTAACTTTGGTAACTCTTCAAGAATGTAAAACTCAGGCGGCTCTTTGTGAATTAAAAATATGGCTTGGAGGCAGCTGATAATGGTTGCGAGGAGGCAACGATGGGTGGCTCTGACATTTGGCTCTTCTTTTTGGGTTGCTTCTGCTGGATCATTAAAGATAATGCGATGTTGGCATTTCTGATCAATCGGTGGCTATGCTGAGGTGTCCACCATGCTCTTTCTATCTTGGTAAATACAT
Organism: Pinus albicaulis; assembly: GCA_034641835.2. Taxonomy (NCBI): domain Eukaryota; kingdom Viridiplantae; phylum Streptophyta; class Pinopsida; order Pinales; family Pinaceae; genus Pinus; species Pinus albicaulis. The sequence continues at coordinate 1,725,580,399 of CM076578.1, read as the reverse complement.
AACTTGTTCCACTCCTTTTTGATGGGAATTTTCATTCCTATGACCTGTCCGTACACTTCATCCACTTATTTGTATTTGTTGAATGTGGACCTAGTGAGGAAAACATGCTTAAGCTCATGTTGAATAAAGATGTCCTTGCTCAAGTGGTCACAAACAACTTTCCCGATCATCTTTCCTTTAATGCTAGTTAATTTGGTGGTATCCTTAGCTGTTTATTTGAGTTTGGTCATATAATCTCCCCTTTGGATCGGCTTGTTATTTATTACATACAGTGAGGGCAATCCTTTTTCCACCAGGGGTTCAATCTTGTTCAGGAATCTGTTGATGGCCAGGTCCAACTCGCGACACTTCTCCTCCAACTGCCTTACTAAATTGCTCTTAGTGAGGACCTTTCTCACTTCTAATATGGTTGTTGTTCTATCTTGTACATCCAGCCCTTCAAGCTCGTAGCTGGTTTTGGAGTTCAGGAATTTTATGATTTTAGGGGTTGTGATTAGCATGTTTCCTAATTCTTGATTTGCTTTTTCAATGGCCACAATGCATTTGTCCACCAACTCTTTTTGTTCAAAAATGATGTGGATGGAGTGCTAAATTTCCTCCACTAACTTTATGATACCATCCCAGATTATCAACTTCATTTGGCCCAAAATTTTGTTGTTCGAAAATCCTTCTCTGCCTTCTCTAATATTTCAATATGCTTTTGGGCTATCTCATGGGAAATTTCAGACTTGGCCTTTTGATCTCTCAGGATGCCAATCTGTGCTTCCAATTTCTGGATCACATGTGACTGCAGGGTCATAATTTCCATGGCCTTTGACAGCTGGTCTGTCCCACTAGATGTTCTAATAGTTGTGGGAACAAATTATGGGATTTTCGAAATGGGGACAACTTCCACCGGGATGAGTGCTACTCGAGTTGCTTCTTCTTTCTCCTTCAATAACTTCTCCATCTCGTTTTCCATCTGTTTGATTTGGGCAGACCGTTCCACAACTAATTTCAATAGCTTTGCCTTATGTGACTCATATTTCTCAATGCCTTTGGCCAAGGGGTTTTCTGTTGCTGGCATCTTGAGTTGTTTCCTAAGGGCTGCTATATCAGCATTCTTCTTCTTCAAAATCTCCTCCACAACCTGAATATTGGCTGGGTCATGACCTAGCTTCACTATTAACTCTTCTAAAGACCTGATCCTTGAGTCTTTAGCCATGGAAAATATATTTTCTATCTTGATTTATGACTGAGCATTGGATAAGGACACCTGCAACTTTAACAAGCTCATAGCGGTACTTGTCAAGGTGGAGGCCACCATCTCTACAGTCTACTTGTGTAACTCCATTTGGTAAATTGGATGGATGTCCTTGACATTAAATTCGAATGATGCCTTCTTGTAATCTTCTGCTCCTTGGGGTTGTGGGATCAAGGCTTCTATAAATGCCATCTGCATCCTTCTCTTCTCAGTGTAAAAAACATACAACAACCTACTTTGTGAACTTGGGGTCTGCTTCCAGAATTGATTGTAAGTTTTAGTCTTTGGCACCTCATTTCTCAATTTTATTTCCTTGAATGTGTCATACACTGATTTTTCTTGGCCTTCTATGGTAGGACTGAAAGTAGATGTCTACAAGGCCTGCTGCTATAGAGACATTGTGGTTGTAGATGTAGAGGAGGCCATTGTTTGAACACTCACTGCAAATGGCCCAAGGGGGTTTGAAATATGTACCATTGTTTGTTGTCCCGATTCTCCTCCTTGATCAATATCCATATGAACTTGGGCCCTCTTCCTATATCTTATTTTGAATTCTTTACTAGAGGCACCAGTGACTGAAGGTGACTAATCTTCTTTTGGCCTTTTGGTCCCTATCTCTATCTCTTGCTCTTTCCCCTTATCTTCTTTTCCTTCTGCATTCTTCCTTTCTTATGGCGTTGGGGTTTGGACGCCTAGAGTGGAGAACACTTGTTCTTCCTCTTTCTGGAGGGTATTAGTCACCCATTCTATTCATTTGGCATACTGCTCAATTGAAGGTCTATGTGTGTGAACATAGGGTGTGGATTTGTTTTCCACCCTTTTCCTGGAGATAATCCCTGCAGGGTCATAAGACCAAGTGAAACTGTGGCAGAACCCCATCTTTTTCAGTATCTTTTCTGCCTCCTCTCTTGTTGCTCTACTGTTACAGATGAAAGGCCCAATTTGTGTCTTGATCTTGAACTGAGCCTTCTTCTTTGCAGAGACAAAGTGGAGCTCATCTTCATGTATCATTTGCCTTATGTATTCTAGTGCAAAGACCCTCATGGAGATGAACTTTGGCAACTTATAAGGGGCTAAATCAGTTCCATAGACTTGAATCTCTGTGTAGTTTTGGTACAAATACCAATCTGTTGTCTTCAATTGCTCTATTAGCTGCATAGCTTTCCTGATTTCTTCACTTATCCTGCGCTCTGCTGCATTGCTGAGTGTGCTGATGGATGGGTGCATAAAAAAATCCACAAAATCCTTGTATGTGTAATCCCTCTGATCCTTTAATAGCAGCGTGGTCCAAAACATGATAGATTGAGGTTCACCATCTTCATTTACCTTGGTCATTTGAAATTTAAACCTTCTAGACTGGAAATGAACAAACATATATAACAACACAGAGGAGTATTTGGAAACCTCTTCTGTATCAAACTTTAAAAACTGTTCATGAATGGCCTTTGCAAGAAATTGAGCATAATTGAAAAGGACTGTGGGTTTAGCATCTAGGGAAAGAGTGGACAAAAAACCTATCATAACTTCCTCTACCCACTGATTAGTGTGATAACGCAACAAATAAGATAAAACATATATAATGTGCTTGGTCCTAATAAAAAAGGCAGATAAGAGATGAGGAGGGTTCTTTGTGGGCATTGGGGTATTAGGGCCCAAGGAAAGTTTCAAAGTTTTGGCTCTGCTAGCAGGGTCAAGCTTTTGATAACATTCTCTGAGGGCTTCATACGAGAAAGGGACTGCTTGTTTAAGAGTGGGGGCCTACATCACCTGTTGGATGGATTGGGCATTAATGGCAAACAAGATTTCTCCTGTTGGGGTGACTATGGTCCTCTCATTTATGTCATAACAGCTTTGGCACTTCCTGATGAACTCTGGGAAACTATGGGTTTTTGGGAAGGTGTAAAGAGGTAACTGAGTCTCCCATAGGCTAATGTCATCGGCTCTTTCAAGAAATTGGTCTTCAAACCAGAAGTAGACATCAAAGAAATCAAAATCCGACTCGGTCTCATGGATTTTGTAGTCTCTATCTGCTAGAGCCAAGTTATCCAGGTCCACTTGTGGGTAGACCATAGGATTAAAAGGCTTTTGATCTAGCTTCAGAGGCATTCTCTTCAATGATTCTTCTTTCACAATCCTGTAATGAATAAAGGGATGATAGAGCGGGGAGCTGAGAGAGGGAAATTATTGTGGGTCAGCACTGGGGAAGGGATACGACAGTAGGGGATAGTAACCAGGATTGACAGTCTAAAGGAGCCCAGTAATCCGATTTTGCAGAGTGCTGACAACTATTCTTTGAAATTCACACTTTCTCCGGTAATACCTCCAAATTCAATTTCTGTGTTAGATTGACAATACTGACAGAGTAAACTATATAATTATGCCGACATTTGGCTTTTAAAACAGAGATGCGGTGGTGTGGAAGTGGCGCAAGTCCGTTGGATAACGAACCGGCCTTTAATGGCGCAACAATTTTCTTAATAGGAGGAGATGTGTTTGAAGTGGACAATGGGAGCAAACATGGCACGTTTAGTACATGCAATGGTAAAATGGCACGACGGTTTAGTGAGTGGCATAAAGGGATTTTCAGAGGGGGTTGTGAGTAGTAAATGGTATTGGAGAGGGAGAGGGCGATGACATTTCTTTGTTGTTCGTAGGAGACTCGTTCACGACTTGCCCGCATTCACGACTTGACCCGCTTAGGGTGCACGACTTGACCCAAACACGTTCAAGGCTCTGCCTTTTCTTGTTTTTTCTGTCTTAATTGCTTTCTTTGCTGCCTTCTTTGATTCTTGCTTTGGAAATGATTTGAATATTGACATCCATGTAAAGTATGAAAAATTTGCAAAGAGAAAATAATTAGTCACCTTGTGATACTGTAAAATACAGGAGTCTAACACTCCCCATCACACAATCTCTCTCTATCCACCCTCCAACTTTGTCACTATCTCCCTCTCTCTCTCCTTCTCGCTCTCCCCCTCTCTATCTCCTTCTCGCTCTCCCCCTTTCTCCCCCCTCCATATCCGTGTCTCCTAGTCTCTCTCCTCCCCTTCTTTCCCTATCTCTATCCTTTCCTTTTCTCTCCCTTCCCTCGTCTCCTCTCTCCCTCATTCCATCTTCATCTCTCCATTATCACTCCCTCTCTCTCTCCACCTCTATCTCTCAATGCATTTTTTCTTCCCTCGCCCTCTTTTCCCTTTCCAACTCCATCTCTCTCCTCTCTCTCAAGTCCCCTCTCTCTTCCTTCCTCTATCACCCTTTCTCTCCCACCTCCCTCTGTCTCTCCCCCCCATCACACACACACTCTCTCTCTCCATCCTCCAACTCTGTTAATATCTCCATCTCCCTTCTCCCCCCCTCCATATCTATGTCTCCCTATCTCTCTCTTCCCCTTCTTTCCATATCTCGATCCTCTCATTTTCTCTCCCTTCCCTTATCTCCTCTCTCCCTCATTCCATCTTCATCTCTTCCTTATCACTCCCTCTCTCTCTCAATGTATTTGTTCTTCCCTCCCTCTCTTCCCCCCTCCAAATCCATCTCTCTCCTCCTATCTCCCCCCTCCTCTCTCTCTCTTCCTTCCTCTCTCTCTCTCTTTGTCTCTCCCACCTCTATGCTTCTCTCCCCCACTCTATTTCCCCTCCATCTCACTCTCTCTCTTAAATACAATCCCATGGTATTGTATTTAAGAAAGTATCTAAATTTAAAAAAGAAAAAAAGAAAAAAAGAAAAAAAAGGAAAAAGAAAAGTAGTTGTAAAATATTAAACCTATATTTTGGATCAATTGTGCCAAAGAAAATACAATAATAAAAAACCTAAAAGAATCACGCACTATATTTCACTTTGTTTTCTCTCTTTGCTTGGATCCTTGGTTAAAATGCATCTGTCTTGGTTCTTTATAATATTGTTTATATTTTATAAATTTCACATATGTATATATAAAAGTATTCTCATTTTTAATATATTAAAACCTAGATTTTTTGTTAAAACCTCGCTTTAATCTCTATGGGAATATTTTTAGTAGCGGTGAGGATGGAGGGTTTAGATATACCTCAAAAGCAATTATAACCTTTTTTCTTTTATATTTAATTAAAAAATGTTATAAAATTAAATTAAAATAAGTATTTGTAAAATATTTTGATTTTGAAATAAGTTATGGTTCTTGGGCATGTGGTATTGGTAAACTATGGTATTGACCCATGGTATTGTAACAAAATAATTAAAAGCCTAGATCCATAACATAATAATAAAAATCATAGATGACCCATGGTATTGATAAACCACGGTATTAGCCCAATGGTATTATAATTTTCTTCCCTCCTTTCCTTCTCTCTATCTTTCTCTTCTAGATATTGGCCCATGGTATTACAAAAAAAACTATTTAAAAGTCAATAATATCCATGCTAAATATTCGTGATTAAAAATCTTGTTATATTGTAAATATTAAAAATTTAATCCTTTATTAATTAAATTTAAAAATATTTATGGAAACATTATTTTAATTTATATAATAAAATGGATGTTAATTTATAAATACTATTTGACAGTTATATATTTTAATGTAATAATATATATATTAATATTTAAATTAACATAAAAATAAAGTTATAACATAAAAAAAATTAAATTTAAAAATATCAAACATATCAAATTTAACTACTAACTATGTAGCTAAAAACAAAATTTCCTTCATTTCAAATAAAATTGGCTAATGTAGACAAAACATTAACTATATATACTACAAAACAGCATTAGACAAAACATAACATATTGTTTTCGGACGACAAATCCACTACAATGTCACAAAGTAGAACCTCATAATAAAAAGCCTATCTAGCTTAATTCAAACCTGCTTTGTGGTGAATGAAAATTTCCGTCTCTTTTTTATCTCCACCCACCACAACCATCCCACAAAACCCCACCCTCAAGAAAGAAAAAGAAAGAAAAGAAAGAATTTTTAATGTCCACGAGGCTAAAAATAGCCTATGGGACAGATTGCTTCTCTATCTGGCTTTTGTATTCGGCCCTTTTCCCGTGAAGTTTTACAATGAGCACTCCCAGCTTATCGACAAACTCTTCGCTGAATAGATTATCCCAAGAATTAGCTGCCAGAATACCTGCATAGTTTTCTCTGGTGTCCTTGAAGGCCTCACATTCTAGAATGAAATGTTTTTCTGTTTCCACTTTTCCAGAGGAGCAAAAAATACATACTCTTTCTTCCCACATTTCTTTTGGCCTTTTCCAGCGCCCTGTTTCACAACAGAGTTGATGAGAATTAGTCCTTAATTGAGCAATAAGAATTTTAGATCTCCAAGAAATATCAGCCCCTATGTATGCCTTTTGTTGATGGTTATGTGTGGGGTTAAAATCTTCTATGTAGTACTTCTTCTTTCTCTCTAGCTCTTTCTTCCAAGTATGTTTATGGAATTTATCCATAACAAAAGTTTTTATCTCTTTACTGTTTGTAGGACACATGCTCAAGCAAATACCCCATTTACTAAACCAATTGTTATTTTGCCGCATCCAAGTCTTCTGTCTTTTACACAATCTGTCACTAAACACAACCTTAGGCCATCTATCCTCTTCCATTTGCTCAATTTTTTTCACATACCTTATGACTCGCACCATAGCAATTGCTTCAATAGGAGCAGCCCCTGTTTCACTTAACAGGATAGCATAAGGAACTGCACTTTTAATTTTGAATTTGTTTGTAATCAAACGTCTCTGAATTTTCTCAATTTGTTTCCACTGCATCTTGGTTGTGCTGCTGGCCCATAGTTCACAACCGTAAAGAATCACCGGAATCACTAGAAGCCCAAAAAGAGTTAGGGTGGTTTTCCAGTCCCACAGCTCTGCCTCTCTACACCTGTTTTGAAGAGCATAAAATGCTTTCCAACACCCTAAAGTTCTTTTCTTTCTACAACCATCCCAACTTAAATTTCTGTTGAAGTCAATTCCGAGGTATTTGTAATCTGCAACTTCTTCCAAAATGCTGCCCCCAAAATAGAACTTATGTTGGTTATGCTTTCTTTTGTTAGAGAAAACCACTACTTTCGTTTTGCTAATATTGACTTGCATCCCAACCCTTTTACAAAAATGCTCAAGGGAATGTAAATGCTCTTGCAAACCAAGAGCCGAATTAGCAATCAATATAAGGTCATCTGCGTACAAAAGAAGCCTGATAACGAACTTGCCCAAATGGATACTGTCACCCCCTTGCGAATTTAGCCACTCTTCAAGCTTGTCAATATATAACCCAAAAAGGGTAGGAGATAATGGGCAACCTTGCTTGACCCCGATATCGCTTCTAAAACTTTCAGAAATGCCAGCTGAAGTTCTGATTTTGACTTTCACCTCTTCATACAACCTATGCACAGCTGCTCTCAAATGCTTGGGAACCCCGAGTTCCTCCATTCTGCACCAAAGCTTATCCCTAGGAACCGTGTCAAAGGCTTTTCTGAAATCAACAAAGCAACAAAAAACTTCTTCCTTATTTTCCCAACCTTTTTCAATGATGTGCCTTAAAGTTATACAATGATCAACTGTGGAATGTTTAGGTCTAAAACCTGCTTTCCCTTTAGCACGTTTATTTCTTTCTTCTGCCCACTTGCTAATTTTCTTTTTCATAAAGCCTCTTGCCTCACCGTACCGACCCCCCCAACTCCCTATAAAACCCTAACGCGTCTACATAAAACCCTCGTCTCAACACCTGATATCCTTGACTCCAGATAAACCCAAACCCTCAAAATACCCATAAAATCCTCGTCTCACCAACGAAGATCTCCCTACTCCAGATAAAACCCTAACCCTAACAATACCGTGCTCAGGGTCTTCGCCAACATTTTGGCCTCAACCATCTACGGCGATACTCATCCAGATATCAACTCCGGTGGTATACTCCCTCCTCCAGATAAAACCCTAACCCTAACAATACCGTGCTCATGGTCTTCGCCAACATTTTGGCCTCTCAACCATTTACGGCGATACTCATCCAGATATCAACTCCGGCGGTATCCTTCAGGTAATCATATCCTTCAGGTAATCATTTCTCTGTTTTTCCCTTTAAATCTCATCAAGGGTACGCTTAAATCTGTGATTTCACTCTTGCAAAGATAACGTCTATTCAGCGATTATGGAAATGTTTCACAATGAACAATGTCCCGCCATCGTCCACTTGTGTATCAATCCCGATTTTGTTGCGTTGTCCTCTTGCAATTATTGCAAACCCCCACATCAAAATGGCCAAATTCTTCACTGGAACAACAATCCCATCCTCAACACCGCTAGACAGGGCTATTGTCACAGATTTTTTCATAAACAAATGCGGTATGACAGAGAAAGATGTTTCAAAAGCCTTAAAATATCACAAGGGTTTGTTTCATAAATCAGGGCAGAATTTGGAAGAAGGTTTGGAGCTGTTAAGTGAACATGGTTTGACCATTCCTACTCAGATTAGAAGGGTGGTCCTTCACAATCCTGGGATTTTCTTATATAAGTCCGAAAGAGACTTGAAGTCTAGGCTCATCTTTCTAAGGTCTATCATGAAGAACGAGGATATCTGCAAGCTTCTTTATACCAATTCAAGCATTTTAGATTACAGCGAGGACAGGCTTAAATCTGCGATTTCAAAATTTCAAAGATTAGGTGTCGAGGGCGAAGCATTATGGAAGTTAGTGACAAGCCACCCCCGCTTGGTCACCTATACAGAGGAAAAAATTATGGAGTCATTTAATGTGGCCGAGGGTTTGGGGTTTGAGAAGGGATCACCTATGTTTGGATATGCTTTGCGATTTATACTTCTAGGAAAAGAGAAGATATATGGAAAACTGCAGTTATTGAGCAGTTTAGGTTTCTCTGAAAAGCAAATTTACGAATTCTCAAGCCGGAAGCCGTGGATTCTGGGACTTTCAGAGGGAAAATTGAAGCGGAATGTAGATTTTCTGGTCAAATCACTGGGGTTTTCTTTGGATGATACTGTTAAATGTACTGCTCTGTTGACATGTAATTTGGAGAGGAGGACAATCCCTCGGTATAGAGTAATGGAGGCCTTGAAGTCCATGCAACTGTTGAAAAAAAAAGGTTTCCCTTACAAATTTTTAATTTGACAGAAAAATGCTTCTTGGAAAAATATGTTAATTTGAATGTTGAATCCTCCTCACTTCTGCGGGATATTTACTATGGAGCGAAAGTTGGGAAACTTGATCATTGACATAGAGACATGCAGAGAGTGTGTTCCAGTCAAAAGGATTCAACGAAAGTTTCGAGCAGCTTCAATCAATATAACATTTCATGTGTACTTTTATTTTTAAAGTCTTTTGTGCAGGCAGAGAATGTTAGAGACGTGCAGGGAGTGTGTTTTAGTCAAGGATTCAACGAAAGTTGTGAGCAGCTTCAATCAATACAACGTTTCATGTGTACATTTATTTTTAGAGTCTTTTGTGCAGACCGAGAATGTTAAGGCTCCACTTTATGGCTTCCTTGGCACAAGAAGTGTGCTTATAACAGCGTCCAGCTAACAGTTCTGAGAAGAAGATTTTAAAACAGATGCCATTCAACAACATTTCTGTTAAATCAAGGTGCAACTAACTTTCCTTCCTGTCCTCCTTTGCCTTTAAATGCATGTTTAGATACATTTTAATTTTGTTTTTTATTAAAGCACCACGGTCATGATTATGTTGCCAACTGCTACTTATCGAAGTTGAGGATGCGTCACAGTACATTTCTCACTGCAAATGCCTCATCTTTGCAACCAATAAACAGAGTTATTTGCTTATTTGAATGGACGTTATTCATGTCTTAAATGAATGGTTCAAACTCTTAAGCAATGGCATATTGTCCTTACCGATATATACATTTTGCAAGAAACCAGTGTTTATTTGCAGTGAGAGTAGTGAGATGCTGTGTAATTCAATATGAGTTATAAATTTTAAGTATGAATTTGAGTTTTTATTTTCTATTTATTTAATAAGAAGTTATGAAGAAGTGTTTTAATTTTTATTTTTCAAATTTATTTAGATACTAGTAAAATTCACTAAGGAAATTTTGATTGTCCATTTGTCAGTAGGGAATTAGCTGAATATCTAAAATACTAACAATAAGTCATTTAATGATTAGTCGTTGTCAATACAGAATTAGCTGAATATCTAAAATACTAACAATTACTCATTTAATGATTATTCATTGTTAATACAGTAAAAATCATGTTTGTTATCTTTATTTTTATTTTTTAATTTAATGAAATCTAATTATTATTTTAAATATATTTTTTCTATATATTTTTGTTATTTTTTTTCAATTTAATGAAATCTAATTATTATTTTAAAGATATTTTTTCTATATATTTAATTATTTTACATATCTTATTTTTCGATAATTGAGAATTGAGTGAGTGTGTACTAATGATATAGGTTTGCAAAGCACCCAGGGTAATGAGCAAATGATTAGATATGATGGAGCTTGCTCCCTTACCAACCTTTATGCTGAAAATCTATTGCACTAAGAATATTGTAAAGTCAAAGAAAGGGTGAGCAATGCTATAGTGAAGGCTAATAAAATTGTACTGGAGAATGACAACAAGGGAGATAGCAAAAAGAGCTAGTGCATAGACTAAAGTTTGAAGGGAGCTTTGCAGGGGAATTCTTCCCTTTGAACTCCAGCAATTGTGGGAGCAATTTCCCATCAAAACCACAACCAAATAAAAACTCTTCACAATCAAAACTTCATAACTCACATTTGCATGAAGGTGGAAGGTGTTGTAAGGAACCATCATGTCGTAGTTGTGAGCCATCATATAATAGTCCTAGGTAGATATGGCTTACACTTTCATTCATGTGAGGGGCAACGTGGAACATCCCTTCCACTTTCATTGCTTAGTGGGATGTCAACGATGACACCCTCCACTTGTTTTCTCCCTCGTCACCCCATACGAAAAATTAACATTAATTTGTTGTTCATACAATTGAATGATCATTTCCTTTAAAAGGAATATTGTTTACTATGATAATGTCAAATTTCAAAGTGCACTAAGGGGGCAACTACTAATGGCTAAATGCGCTCTCTGAATCTGGTGGTTTTGGGATGACCCCAAACCAAATGGTTACCAAAAGTTGATGTGTTTTACCTAACAATCATTTAAGGAAGACCACAAACTAAATGGCTATCAAAAGTTCATGCCTTCTACTAAATTGTGGTTTAAGGAAGACCACAAACTTTGGAACTAATTTGGTGGTTTTGGGATGACCACAAACCAACTGACACTCATGGAATATGGCCATGACTCTAGCTTTGGCTAGAACTCCAACTTTGGCTCGAGGCTTTGGTTTTGGTTGTGAGTATGGTTTAGGGTTGCTTGTTCTTGCTCAATTGATAAGACTTATAAACTTGAAGCTTGACTATCATTCATTGATATTATTCCCCACCATCATGTATGTGTTGCGAAGATGAAAATCTTTGCATTGTAAAAGATGTGTTAATACTTGATAACGAATTCTTCAATATGATTGATATAACTTCTTAGTGTTGAGAATTTGGAGGGGCGATGATTAATTCAAATTTTGTTCTTGATAGTTACTTGTGAGCTTACTTATATTACTTATGTCTTATCTTCTTAAATTATTTGGTCTTTCATCAAGTCAATTACCAAAAACGCAAGAGACAAATTTAGGCTCCTTGAGCTAGGGCAAAAACCTCTCCCTCTTGGTGAGGAAAACCCATGAGAAATTCTTCTTATAGACTTTCAGATGACAAACTCCAAGACCTTGTCATTGCTTCTTCATTGGCTCCTCCTTTCCTGCACTGATTTGCACCTTTTAGCACCAAGGGTAGAGACGTCGGTCTTTACTCGTATTCTTCCTTCTCTGGATGTATATGATCCTTACTTGTGATATCAACATTGCATCATAGATTTTCCTACCTTGTGCCTTCACTTAACCTTGCTAACTGTAAACACTTGTTTCTTTTTGTTAAATTAAGATAGACATGGTATGTTCTATGCTTGAAGCAATTTTACTTCAATCTTTCTTAGGCTCGATTCAATTTAGAATCACATAAACATGAAAGTAAAACGCTGATAGAACACAGTAATAAGCCAATAATATAGATCAAATTTGCTAATGTCCAAGTAACTCACTGAAGAGCTTTCTCAACCAAACAACTTCATAACAGGCCATACTTGCTGCAATGTATTCCTCTTCAACGGTGCTCAAAGCTACCGACTTTTGCTTCCTGCTCATCCAAGATATCGAAGCGGAACCCAAGGTGATTCAGATGTGCTCTTGCGATCGACCACACTGCCAACCCAATCGACATCAGTATATCCATGGAGTCTCAAACCCTCGACATTGTATCTCAGCGCATGGTTGATTGTGCCCCGAAGATATCTCAATAGATTCTTGGCGCCAATCTAGTGAATGTGATGAGGCTCAACCATATGTTGACTCAAAGTGTTCACTGCAAAACATATGTCCGAACGGGAGTTTACTAAGAACATTAGCGCCCCTACGAGTTATCAATACTCGGTGGGATTTCCCAGCTCGGGCCTAGCAGCGTTTCCACACAACTTCTTAAAGTTGAGTACCATCGGTGTCGACACAGACTTACAGTTCACCATACCAAATCTCTTTAGCAACTTCACGACATATTTTCCTTGAGAAAGGAAAATCTCGCTTGCCCTTTGCCAGACCTCCAAGCCTAGGAAGTAATGTATCTGTGCTAGGTCTTTCATCTCAAACTCTGAAGCTAGCTCCCTCTTACACTGATGAATGAGAGGGTCAGCACCTGTCAGGAAGAGATCGTCCACAGAGAACTAGAGTGAGAGGCCTTTCTTTATCAACCTTAAAATAAATACTTGGATCAACATTACTTCGAGTGAAGCCCAACTTCATAAAGTAGCTATCTATCCTCTCATACCAAGCCCTGGGGGCTTGCTTCAACCCAAAGAGGGCTTTCTTCAACCTGCATACATAGGTCTATATCTTGGACTTCAAACCCCAGAGGTTGCTCCACATAAACCTCTTCCTTTATTGAATCATGCAGAAAAGAAATCTTCACATCCATCTGATGGAGACTCCATCCTTGCGTTGCAGCAAGGGCAATGATAGATCATATGATGGTATAGCGGGCGACAGGTGCAAATATATCATCATAATCTATGCCTTCTTTTTGAGAGAAGCCTTGGGCAATAAATCTTGCCTTGTACTTTTCAACACTGCCATCGAATCCATGCTTGATCTTATAGAGCCATTTCGAGGTGACAACCAATTTGTTCTCCGGTCTCGGGACCACTTCCCAGACATCATTTTTCATAATGGACTCATATTCTTCATGCATAGTGTCCTTCCAAACTTGATGCTTTACGACTTCTTCAAATGATCCAGGCTCAGATTGTACAATTGTACTCATGGCTGCTAGATACCCTTGGTATCTATTAAGCTTCTTGCTTTCACGGAATGTCCCCCTTGGGGCAATATGTCTCTCGGCATCTTCGAGAGTATCCCTGAGCCATGAGGGTTTTCTCTTATTTGAAGGAGGTGGATCAACAAGATCCATTGGTCCTTCAACATCGGGCATCGGTTCATCCTTCGACTCTTCCTGCTTCCCTGCTTCGTCATCTTCTTTGTCTTCCTTGGAGCTAGGAAGATTTCTTACTTTCTTGAGGGCAACATCTTCATCGAAGGTGACGTCGTGGCATATCTCCACTTTTCTTTGACCAGACACACAAATTCTATATGCCTTCTAAGTTTCATTGTAGCCCACAAACATTCCCATCTTCCCAGAAGCATCTAGCTTGCTTCTCTTTTCTTTCGGTACATGAAAATAAACTGGACAACCAAAAACACTAAAATGAGAAACATCAAGTTTCTTACCAAGGAAGACTTCTTCGGGAGTCTTCGAGTCCAGAGCGGAATGTGGGCATCTATTTTGAACGTACACAACAATGTTCGCAACTTCTCTCCATAGAAACTTTAGAAGACCTTGGTCACATAGCATGGCGCGGGCAGCTTCCACAATGGTCTTGTTCTTTCTTTCAGCAACACCATTTTGACTAGGAGTATACACATTTGTGATCTCCCTCTTAATACCAACTTCACTGCAAAAGTCATTGAATTCATTTGACTCATACTCGAACCCATTATCGGTACTCAAAAATTTGTTTATCTTCTCGGTTTAATTTTCCACCAAGGCCTTGAAGGTATGAAACCATTTGAATGCTTCGTCCTTCTTCATCAAGAAATATATCTAGGTCTTGTGAGAGAAGTCATCTGTAAAAGTCATGTAATAGGAACATCCTCCCAAGGATGTCACGGGTAGCATACCAGATAAATCAGAATGTATCAGCTGCAAAATATTAGTCGTCTTTGTGACATTTGAGGGGAAGGGTCCCCTTGTATGCTTCCGTTCGGCACAACTTTGATATATACCTTCATGATCATCTTTAAATTTGGGCATCCCTGTCACCTTCCTTGCTTTGGGAAGGGCTTTGTAATGAAGGTGTGCAAACCTCCGGTGCCATAACTCTGTTTGAAGAGTTGTATGATATAACCCCCAATGGACTTTCTCCAACCTGGTAGAGTGTATCAACTCTAAAACAAATAGTAAGAGCTTTTTTGAAGTTCTTCTTCCAGATGCGTACCTTTCCATCGACGAATGCCACCTTGAACCCTTTGTCTTCCATTGCCGAAATAGACACAAGGTTCTTCTTCAAATCAGGTACGTACATCACATCTTGTAAACAGAGGACTTGACCTTGAGATAGATGAAGGTTCACAGTCCCTGTCCCTTTCACGGGATAGGTGGCATTATCTCCAAGGATAATTTCTAAATTAGTATCCTTCTCAATCAAATCAGAGAGGGCTTCTTTATAACTAGTGAGGTGTTTTGAAGCACCACTATCAATCAACAAGACATCCAGAGTGTCGGGAGGAGATGTAGCAAAGAGGGCAGATACAAGAATAAATTCATTTTTCTTATATCAACAACATTAGACTTATCGTACCTGGAATTTCTTGACCTTTTGAAAGGTTGCCCATTTCCACCACGATCAAAGGGAGCCTTCCTTTTTCCGTTGAACCTGTTGTTCCCCCTAGAGTTGTTGTTGTCATCATCCTTGGGAGAGTCCTTTCTATTGGGGCACTCTCTTGCATAGTGACCAAACTTGTTACAAGTGCAACATCTTCCCTTCCTTTGGGCCCCACTCTTCTATGGATTTGATTTCTCGGACCACCATTGTTCCTCTTCTTTGCATAAGCGGTGAAGGCAGTAGGGTCACTTCCATTTCCATTGGGGGGGTGATCCTTCTCTATCATTCTTGTCTCCTCTTGAGTGCATCTCGTCAATATTTCATCAAAATCAAGAATCACATTATTATTAAGAATAGTTTTATTGAATACATACCAATCACATGGGATACCTCCAAGCGCAATGAGAATCATATCTCGATCAACTATTTCTTCTCCAATAGCTAAGATATTATTCCTGATTTCAGTGAGCCTCATAAAATAGGATTGAATGGATTCTTCTTCGCCCTTCTTGATATTCTTCAATTGATTCTTGAAGAAAAGAACTTGATTAGCATTGCTAGCCCTGAACATGCTAACCAACTTATGATACATCTCTTTAGATGTGCTCTGTTAGGTCCCTATATTGGAGCTGGTTTCATAACATACTCAACTCAGAAATGTAAGCAACCATGTGCTTATCAATAGAATCCATGATAATAGAGACTGATGACATTAGTTTCGATATCCGGGCGCTTAGAGCTTGCCGACTCGTTGACGCTCCAAAATGACCCAATTCCTTTCTATGAACATCCGGGGTTTGGGAGACGCCACCAAACTCCAAAGCTTGAGGAACATTATAAATTCTAAGAAACCTTGTATCATTTTTTGCCACGAGACTCTCAGTACAAGAGATAAAGCTATAAATTCTTTTTTGAGCATTTGTAAAGGATGGAAGGCTGTTGCTGTTGATGCACATGGGCACTCGGGGGGACTGATTTCCCTATGGAATCCTTATTGGGGCAATCTTAAGGCATACAGGTTCATAGGCGAGATCATATTGACGGGACAAATCAGAGGATTCGATGGCACTCTTAACATCGTCAATCTCTACGCCACCTATCAAAACAGGCCGACCTTTTGGAACCATATTAAATCATCGGGTTTTCTGTCACTGAGGAATTTGGTCATCATGGGTGACTTTAATTCCACATTGTATCTGAATGAAATCTGGGGCGAAAGAGCTCGTGCAGATAGCATGGCTGGTTTTCTTCACGAATTGTTCACAGACTTCCATATGGTGGACATTTGCCCCACTCCTTTTATTCCAACATGGACAAACAAGCGTACTGGGTCGGCTTTTATCGGCAAAAGAATTGACCGTGCCATGGTTAACATCAATCTTATAAATACTATGGGATTGCCCAGATCTGAGGTTTTAGTCTCTCAGTTATCTGATCACATGCCTATCCTTCTGCGATGGCGGGTGGGTGACAAACCTGTGGGTTCTCACTTCAAGTTCAATAGAGCGTGGCTGGATGACAATGACTTCATTCAACTTATACAGAAGACTTGGATGCAGGAAGTCGACTCGGATGATTTGGCGGGGTGGAACCTATTCCATCTCAAACTGCAGAATCTGAAACAAGCCGCTAAAAGGTTGGAGATCAAGAAGAAACAAGAATTAAAAGCTGAACTGATTGCGATTCAGGCCGAAATGAAAATTATTTATCATGGTTTCAAGGATCGTGCTCCAGTCTCTGGGACATATGATCGCCTCAATTCCCTCGCAGCCCGGGAAAAAGAAATTTTAAAAGTCGAAGAAATCTCATGGAAGTTGAAAAGCAGAAATAGATGGCTGCTACAAGGTGACTGTAATACTAAATATTTCCACAAATGTGCTTCTGATCGAAGATGTTGAAACGCTATTTGGCGGATCAAGCGGTCAGATGGTAGTTTTGCTACGACTACACCGGAGATACAGTCGACTGCTCTTGATCACTTCAAATCTTTCTATCAACAGGGCCAGGAGATAGATTATACCTGCCAACAATGGATATTAGACCATGTACCCAGATTTTATGAGGCATATGATATTCGGATCATGGATGAACAGATTACATCCGAGGAGGTCGAAGGGGTGCTCAAATCACTTCCCCGCGCCAAATGCCCGGGACCCGACGGGTGGACTTCTGAATTCTTCTTATTTTTCTTTGACATCATGGGTGCTGAACTGACACCGATAACGGAATTATTCAGATCTACTGGCCACATTCCCTCAAACTTGAATTCTACTTTTATCGCTCTAATTCCGAAAAATGACAACCCATCTACTTTTGGAGAATATCGCCCTATTGCCCTTTGTAATCTTCTTTATAAGATCACGTCCAAGATCATAGCTAACAGAATGAAATCGGCTTTATCTAACTTCATCTCTCCAAAGCAATATGGCTTTCTTCCTGGCAGGTCTATTCATGATGCGATTGCTGTGGCTCAAGAGATTATGCATTCTATACATTCTCAGAAGCGGGAGGCCTTGATTATGAAAGTAGATTTGTATAAGGCCTATGATACCCTTAATTGGTCCTATATCCGCCCGCTGCTATTGAAGATTGGTCTGTCGATCCGGGTTATCTGATGGATCATGTCCTGCATAACCACGGTCCGTTTTGCTGTCATTGTAAATGGACTGCCAACTACATTTTTTGAGGCGGGCTGGGGACTCAGACAAGGTTGTGCATTGTCCCCTTTTATTTTTGTTCTTGTCTTGGATGGTTTCAGTAAGTTGATGAACATGGCCTCACAAAAAGGGTTTATCTCCGGCTTTCAATTCTCGGGATCCACAACAGTCACACACTCTTTATTCGTGGATGATATGTTACTATTCGGGGCTATTAAAAGGAACAGCTAGTTCTATGTCCACTTCTTACTTAACAAATTTGCTGCAGCTATAGGGTTATGCATTAATAAGGCCAAATCCTTCTTAATATATGAGTCTGGTGACTTGCGAGAAATCCGTTTCATCGCTGATTTTCTTGGTATTGGTATTCAATTGCTCTCGGAAGGTTTGCAATACCTTGGATACAAAATCATGTCATGCGGATACAAACGTCTGGACTGGCTATGGCTGGTTGATCGGTTCATAAGGAAAATCGAATAGTGGACACACAGATGGTTAACTTTGGGCGGGAGATTAATCATGATACAAGCTGTTTTATCCCAATTAATGGTCTACTGGGGCCACTTATTCTTTCTTCTTGCTAGCATTGTGGCGGACATTAATAGAATCATCGCACGCTTCCTTTGGAATGGCTCCAAACATTCGCACAAAATCCATCTCGTCAGACTTAACTTATTATGCAAACCTAAGATGCACGATGGATGGGGCATCTTGAATACGCGGCACGTTAACATTGCCCTCCTCATTAAGTCCCTTTGGCGGGCCATCAACGGATCGGGTATTTGGTCTAAGATTATTAAGTGCAAATATTTAGTTGGAGATACTCTATTTTCTCTTCTCTGTCATGATTTTTATATTCTCGCGTCCTTTTCTGTTATCTGGGGCAACGTCAAGAAGGTCCTGGGACACACAGCTGACAGATTAACTTGGCTATTTAGGGATGGCAGCCGTATTCCTTTGGGAAACATTAATATGCAAGGATTTTCCCATCAATCTAAATTATCTGTCCGTCTCTCTCATAGATTGGCTCATCGAGGCATTATATATCTATCTCAAGCTATTTATTTTTGGTCCTTTGGAGCCTCGGTTTTTAAAAATGCCTCCCAATTGGGCCTAGTTGGTGAAGACACTGTTGAATGGGTGCACATACTATGTTCATTACAGGCTGCTGGACTTTGTTATGCGACCGGGGGTGACAGTATCATATGGGACGGCCCGATCGTGGATGGCCACCCCATCGTAAGTGATATTTATAACAGGATCAACATATAGTCCTATTCTAAAGCGATCACCAGTACATTTGCCCCTTACTGGAAGAGACACCTGCCTACAAAAATCATCCTGTTCGGGTGGCTTACATGGAAAGATAGAATCCTCACGTGGAATAATCTGCTGAAGCGGGGCTTTTCAGGACCTGGTCGATGCTCTCTCTGTGGACGATCTGAGGAGTCAAGCACGCATCTCTTCTTTCTATGCCCTCTGGTCCTTCAGATATGGAAAAGCTTCTCAAAACATTTCATTGATCCTAATTGGGCTCTTTCTGATTTCATTACTGTCGTTGGCGAATGGGATTCTATGAAGCACAAATATCGTTCGCTGCCATTCTACTTAATTTGGGAAGTTTGGAATGCCAGAAACCGGCTCATTTTTGATGGTGATCCTTTCAATATTCCCAACATTTTTTGTGCTATTATGAGATGGATCGATGACATACCAATCAAACAGAATTCTATTACAGATCGATCTCACAAGATCAGGGCTCATGACATATGCCTCCCTGCTATATTTTTTGATGGGGCTTGCAAAGATGGAATCATGGGTTGTGGTGCTTGGATAAAACTATCCGGCAGAGAAAGTATACACATGCATTGGAATGGTGGCCTAGGCTCCAACAACAAAGCTGAGCTGATGGCCCTTTGGGGTGGGCTTTATGTTGCGGTCAATATGGAATTACCTGAGATCCATATATATGGTGACTCTGCCATGATCATCGGATGTATTCTGGGTAGAATTCACATACAGACCCGTAATCTTCAGGGGTGGATCACTAGAGTTCGTCGTCTCTGGCTGCGGCTTGGCTCCCCATCTATATCCCACATATACAGAGATCTGAACACGCTGGCTGATGGTTTGTCCAAATTGGGTTTAAATGGTGAATATGGCATCATACAGGTCGTTCATTTCAGGGATGGCGATAAAACATGGGAGTCCACCATTCCTATTCCTTAGCATTTCTACATCTCTCTTTATCTGCCGGTTTTATGTATACACATTTAATTCTTGTTTTTTGCTAAACTTTCTGTTACTGGCTGCCTCATTTTTATGATATTTTGTTTTGCTCTCAAGCGAGCCTGTTTTCCACTGCTCTTCAAGCGAGCCTGATTTCATTCAGATGCTACACTTTTATGGATCCGAATGCTCACTCTTTCTCTGCCATGATGATTGGTACTCTGCCTCAGGAAGCCTACAGTTCTGCTGGAAAGACTTTTTATCAATTGTCTTCTTTATCTGCTGACTACTGGACCTGCGTGCCTGCTCATGCTCTCCTGTTCGATCACGATCATTTGTTTCATCATCTACTTGTTTACCTCCTAGCGGAGCTGTCACATGGGCCTGGTCTTCATTACTCCTTTTTATATGACAAAGTGTGCCGGATATGAGATCTTATGCATTCAAGCGAGCGTGCCCATTTTTAATCCTTTTTTGTCAAGTGTGGCAGTCCAGATGAAATATCTCAGATAAGACAGATTTTTGCTGCGAGCTGGCTTTCGTTCTGGTTGGATCCACAGTCTTCATCAATACTGTGCACCTTTTGGAGCAGTCATGGGTTCACACTTGGTTATCACAAGCGAGCCTGATTAGAGGACAGACATCTGAATGTCATAATAGTGCAACAGGAGAGTCGGTTTCCTTTCTGATTTCTAGTTGTTTTCTTCATAGCATCATAGTCTTTATTCTCATTAGTCGGCTTTATTAAATATATTGATTTATTTAAAGTTTGAAATATGGTGGAATTAAATTAATAGATATTGAGATGATGCATAATGAAAAATACTTGGGGGGGCCTAGGGCCTAGGATTTTGATGGTGGAATGTTTGTTTACAAGTGCTGTCGATTTGTCGAAAAAAAATTTG
Source organism: Pinus albicaulis (assembly GCA_034641835.2). Taxonomy (NCBI): domain Eukaryota; kingdom Viridiplantae; phylum Streptophyta; class Pinopsida; order Pinales; family Pinaceae; genus Pinus; species Pinus albicaulis. The sequence continues at coordinate 1,725,559,354 of CM076578.1, read as the reverse complement.
GTTTGTTGGCGAAAATAATTGCATGTTTTTTTGAAGAAGGGCATTTTATCAAAATTGTTAATTTTGATTAAAATAAAATCTTTGTTTATTAAGATTTGAAATTGGAAATTATTGACACAAACTACTCAATATGGAAAAAACTCAAAGTGCTCGATTTGAGAACGAGAATTTTAATGGGAAAAATAACTTCGAAATCTGGAAAGTCAAGATGCACGATTTACTCGTACAACAAGGTGTGGCGAAGGCACTTTTGGGAAAATCCAAACAACCTTTCACCATGACAGATGATGAATGGAGTGACATCGATGACAGAGCACTGAGTGGCGTACGATTGTGTTTGGCGGATGATGTTTTATTTAACATCGTGTCAAAGAAAACAACTGCTGGTTTATGGACAAAGTTAGAAAAAATGTACATGACTAAATCCTTAACCAACAGGATTCTTCTAAAAAGACAGTTGTACAGCTTGCGCATGAAGGAAGGTACATCAATAACTGATCATTTGAATACCTTTAATACTCTTTTGGTGCAGTTAGATAGCATAGAAGTAAAATTTGATTCAGAAGATAAAGCTCTAACTTTATTATGCTCGTTCCCTGAGTCATGGGATCATTTTGTTACTTCTATAAGTCTTAGTTCATCAGAAGCCCTTGAATTTGATGATGTTGTTGGAGCTTTGCTGTCTGAAGAAACCAGGAAAAGGTCAAATTTAGAAACCTCTACATCAGAAGCAATGATGGTTAGAGGTCGATCTAAAGAAAAGTGCTTCAGTCAGAAAAAAAACTCTATGTCAAAATCGAAAGGGAAGAAGAGTAAGCTAAAATGCCAGTTTTGTGGCAAATCGGGACATTTGAAGGACTGTTGGAAGAGACAACAAACGTCCCAATGAGACTCTTTAATAGAAAATAAAGAGGAAAACACGACAGATACAGGTTCAGGTTTGGCATCCGGTTCAGGTATAAGTGATGAAGTTTTATCAGTTAATTTGTTAAATCATGATCAACATTGGCTATTAGATTCTGGTGCGTCCAATCACATGTGCATTAATAAAGAGTGGTTTAAATCTTATAAATCAATCAATGATGGAGTAGTTTACATGGGCAATGATGTCTTATGTAATTTTGTGGGAATTGGAAGCATCCAGATTAAAATGTTTGATGGGACAAATAAAATCTTAACTGATGTAAGACATGTGCCTGAACTCAGAAAAAATCTTGTTTCTCTAGGAGTGTTAGACACAAATGGATATAAAACTTTTATTCAAGGTGGAGTAATGAAAATTTACAAAGGAATCCTATTAGTACTGAAAGCAAAGAAGGTTGGAAATATTTTTTAGTTAGAAGGAAGAACAGAGTCAGATCGTGCTTCTACTATATCTGAAAACGACAATGATTCTATTCGACTATGGCATCAACAGTTGGGCCATATGAGCGAAAGAGGATTAAAATTTTTATCTGATCGTATGTTACTTCCTAGTTTAAAGTCTTTTAAGTTAGATTTCTGCAAACATTGTATATTTGGGAAACAAAGCAAGCAGAAATTTAAAACTGGAAAACATACTAGTAAAGGAATCCTTGATTATATCCATTTTGATGTTTGGGGTCCATCTCCTACAACCTCATATGGGGGATCATCATATTTTGTATCTTTTATAGATGATTTCTCTAGAAAAGTATGGGTCTATATGTTAAAAAGAAAGTATGATGTATTCACAGTTTTCAAGCAGTTTAGAGCATTAGTAGAAAACATCACTGGAAGAACCATTAAATGTTTAAGAACTGACAATGGTGGTGAGTTTAATTCAAAAGAATTTGAAAATTATTGCAAGGAAGTTGGGATCGAAATACATAAAACCACTGCTTATACTCCTCAGCAAAATGGAGTTGTTGAACACATGAACATGACTCTCTTAGAAAGAGTAAGAAGTATGCTAAGTAACGCAAATTTGCAGAAGGAATTATGGACAGAAGCAGTATCTACGGTTTGCTATTTGATAAATAAATCACCATCAACTGCAATAGGATGCAAAATTCTTCAAGAGGTATGGAAAGTTCATCCTTGTGATTATTCTAAACTGAAAGCTTTTGGTTGTGATGCATATGTTCTAATTCTAAAACATCAGCGTTCTAAATTAGATCCTAAATCAAAAAGATATATCTTTGTTGGATATGGTGATGGGATTAAGGGATACAGGTTGTGGGATCCTACCACTCACAAGATCATCATTAACAGAGATGTTAAATTCAATGAATCTTCACTTGATAATCCAGATGTAAATAATAAATTGAAACAGGAAAATGTACCTAAGTTTCAACATATTCAGTTTGAAACCAGTTCAAATTCTGAAGATAGTAAAGATGAACAAGTTTCAGATGCAGATCATGAAGAATTTCCTACAGATAATAATCAACAAATTGTGGAAGAACCAGAAACATCTTTAAGGAGGTTCATGAGAATCAGACATCCTCCTAAAAGGTATGATGATTATGTTACTTTAGTTGCTTTAATTGCTAATGATGATGAACCTTTTGTTATCAGGAAGTTGTAGAAGGTTCTAACAGTGATAAGTGGAAAGAGGCTATGAAGGATGAGATGAAGGCATTAAACAAGAATGCCACATGGGATCTGGTAGAACTTGCTAATGACAGAAAAACTGTAGGATGTAAATGGGTTTACAAATTGAAAAGGGGTGTTGATGATAAAGAAGACATGTACAAAGCGAGGCTGGTCGTGAAAGGTTTTTCTCAGAAAGCAGGAATTGACTTTCATGAGATATTTTCACCAGTTGTTAAAATTGTTTCAATTCGGATTGTCTTAGCATTAGTTGCTTTACTTGATTTAGAATTACAACAACTAGATGTTGAGACTGCATTCTTACATGGAGATTTAGATGAAGAGATTTATATGGAACAAACGGAAGGGTTTTTTCAAAATCGCAACAATAAATTTGTCTGCAGGCTCAAGAAATCATTGTATGGTCTGAAGCAGTCGCCGAGACAATGGTACAAGAAATTTGATTCTTTCATGATGAGCCAAAATTATATAAGAAGTGAATATGACCATTGTGTTTACTTTAAGAAATTAAGTAATGACATATTTCTTATCTTAGTGTTGTATGTTGACGATATGCTTTTAGTAAGAAAAAGCATAACAAAGATCAACAGGTTAAAGGCTCAAATGGCTAGGACGTTTGATATGAAAGATCTAGGAGCAGCAAGACAGATTTTGGGCATGGAGATTTTCAGAGACAAGAGCAATGGTAAGCTGTGGTTATCACAAGATAAGTATATTGAGAAAATACTCTTAAGGTTTGGTATGAACAATGTGAAGCTAGTTTCAGTCCCTTTAGATTCCCATTTTAAGCTTTCTTCAAGTTTATGTCCTAATACAAATGAAGAAAAGGAATATATGTCTCAAATACCTTATACTAATGCAGTAGGAACTTTGATGTATGCGATGGTCTGTACACGACCAGATATTTTACATGCAGTTGGGGTTATCAGTAGGTATATGGAAAATCCAGGGAAAGAACACTGGGCAACAGTGAAATGGGTGCTTCAGTATCTGAGAGGCACAAGTGATTATTGTATCACTTATGACAGAAGTAGTGAATTTGTTTGTGGATATCTTGATTCCGATTTTGCAGGTGATTTGGATAAGAGAAGGTCAACTTCAGGATATGTCTTTACTCTTGCAGGTGGAGCTATTAGCTGGATGTCAAAGCTACAAAACATTGTTGCGTTATCCACTATAGAAGAATAATACATAGCTACTTCACATGCTTGCAAAGAAGCGGTTTGGTTGAAAGGTTTGTTTGGTGAGTTTGGTAGGTTGCAAGACAACATTAAGTTATTTTGTGATAGTCAAAGTGCAATTCACTTGGCTAAAAATCCAACCTGTCATAGTAAATCAAAGAATATACCTATAAAGTACCATTTGTAAGACAGGTTATCACTGAATGGGTAGTCTCTCTTGAAAAAGTGCATACAAAGGAAAACTGTGCAGACATGTTCACGAAACCAGTTTTATTAGAGAAGCTACAATGGTGTCTGGCTTCTCTTGGCTTGCAGAGAAAATGAAAATAAAACAAGAACGAGGTATCAGGCTAATTGTTGTCAAGGTGGAGATTGTTGAGATTTTTTGGATATTAATTTGGCTAAAAATCTCATGGATATGCCAACAATAGGATTTGTTCCTAAACTGATTGCATCAAATCTTGATGAGGAGATATTCTATCCTATTTTGTTGTGATAGAATTAATTATTCAGTTTCTTCTCTCATCTATAAATTGTAAGCCTGTAGAGGCAAATGAGTGAGAGGTGTGAGGAAGAGGAAGTGCAGATGTGTAAATCTGTTGTTGTAATCTCCTGTTGCATAATAAGATTGCCGATACCTCTGTATGGTGGATGTAGCCCAGATTGGTTGGGTGAACCACGTTAAAATTTGTTGTCTTCATTTATATGTTGTGTGTGTGATTTTATATTGTTTTCCACTGTGCTTATTTCATACACTATGGTCCTTACAAGTTTTTGCAAAAGATTGGTACTATGGCATACAAATTGGAGCTTCCTGCTTCTTCGCGAGTGCATCCAGTTTTCCATGTTTCATGCTTAAAAAAGGTTATAGGAGACAAACTTCCAGTTCAAACAATATTGCCAGAACTTGATGAGGAAGGAAACACCATATTCAAACCTGAAGCAGTCACGGAAACAAGAACTCGACAACTATGAAATCGATCAATTTCAGAGTATCTCATCAAATGGAAGAACTTACTCACTGAAGATTCTAAATGGGAGGATGAGAATTTTATACAAAAGCACCTGGAGCTACTGAAGCGTTGAGGACAACACTTGTTTGAAGGAGAGGGGCATGTTAGGTCCCTATATTAATAGTGTAGTCCCTTATTATGTTAGTGTAGCCCCCCTTATTGTTATTGGTGTACCCCTGTAACCCCAATATTGTTATTATTGTGCCCTTAATTTATTATTGTTAGGTCAACTAGGATTACAATGTGACCCCATTAGGATTACATTACAGCCCCATGGACTCCTATATATAGGAGGAGGTTTTGGTCATTTGTATCATCCAAGAATTGTTCATTCATGTAATGTATTGGAGGTTGCCCCCTCGAAGTTTCTTATTTCTAAGGCGTTGATATCTCTTTTCTTCTATTTTTGGAGCTGGTTTCACAACAACAGTGAAATGAGATTTGATTCCTCTTGGTACTTGGTGGATCTATAGATCTCGGTTGGTTTTATTATCTCTCTACTAGTAAACCCAAGAGAAAAATATCCATCCATGTAAATTATGATAATTTGCAGAGTTTCCTAGCAAGGAAATGGTATTATGTTTGAATAGTTGATAACCCACTTTTCTCTTAGAACTTGCACACTCTTTAAAAAGGAAAAATATTGTTGTCATTGTTAGGATTATTGTTGCATATTATAGAGAGAAGAAAATGGAATGGTATTAGGGTAAGAAATCTTGGAGAAAGAGGAGAATAAAGAAATATCCTATGGTACTTGCTGCTAGAAGCATATTCAGTTTAATCATATGACATTCAATAGGGGATCCTCACTTTCCTTCAACTTAATAACTAATTAAAATGGGTTTCACCAACATACTAGTGATTGTGCAATAACATGCATTATCTATCTATTTTGTTAGTTGTTGATAAATTAGATGCTCCGCCCCCTAAGTATGCTTGCAAAACAAAAATTTCTTCATTACATTTGAAGAGAGCCAAATATTACAAAGTTTTATGCAGAAGTACATGCTTCCATTGGCTTATATTATCTTAATAGCACCAAAAATCATGTTCAAAATCATTATTTGTACATATTTCCATTCAATAACAATTTATTGATATGTTTCATGTTTCCTACATGAGAAGTTGTGTAAATTTATTATTGCATCTATATTTCTATCTAAGGTACTTAGTACAACTTAAAAACCATAATTACCTTTGCAATAAATCTAGTTTGTGTGACCGGTGCATAATAAGTGAATGACACACAAAATCCAAAAAAATATGAAATTTTTGCTCATAAGGATTGATTAGACAATATACAAGTCACTAAATAAGTTTATATTTTTCCAATTCAAAAATTAAAATGTGGAACCAGATTGACAACAATTTAATACTTTTGCAGTTTGTAATCACAAACTTATGGTTTTTGGCTTGTTCTCCAGGGTATGAATATACATGTCCAAAACCACTCTTTGTACATATGCCTATTTAATAACATATTCTACAGAAACTTCTCAGTCCTTGCATAAATTGTTGTACGCATTTGTTCTTTCATCTCTACGTCTTTCTATGTTTATATAACAAGCTTAATATAACTTATAAACCATAGTTTCCTTTGTACAAATGTATGATATGTGAGTTAGATATAAAGGAATGCATGGTAAGTGAAATACATGTAAAATCCAAAAAAAAATAAAAAATATTCATAAGTACCAATTAGACAATAACCATGTCATTATAAATGTTTACTTTTCCACTACCAAAACTATAATATGGGACTAGATGGACAATTGTTTTAAGACCTTTGTATTTTGTCATCACGAAATCCCTTTTTCACCTTTTTCTCGACACATAAACTATGAATGCATATTTTATGCTTCTCTATGTAGTCCTTGGCACCTCTATTTCTTTCATTCTAATTGATGTGAACTAATAGTTATTTGTGTTTTGTGAACAATTTATGATAGAGAGATCACCTGCATTATGAAATTGTTCTCTGTGCTCTAGTCCAAAGTATTGTATATCGTTGCAATACTGCATCTGAACCTAACCTTTCTTCTTGCTCCATAAGGCTTCTTCCCATGATCATGCTTTACATGTTGTCACAACTCCATCACTTGGTGGTAAAATCTCTTGAGTGTTCTGATCATGCAACCATTTTGTAGGTTACTTGTGGAGATTCTTTTTCTTCTTCATGCAACTTTTGGGTTAAGTTGCTTGGTTAAGGAGATGATTATCTTGCAACATTTTAATATCTTTCATATAAAAAAATGTACATTCACACCTTGCATTGGAATCATACATAAAATGAACCCCCAGAATTCATGATTATCTACATTATTAATTCATGGCGTATCCATCTCATAATTTTGGTTCATGGGTTTTTTTCCTAGCTTAAATTGTTCATAGAAACATGAGCCTTAGACGTATTTCCTCCAGAATCCATAGGGAACACCTATACTCATGTTTGAACACCTTATTTGGTGCAAACATATTCATAAATATTCATCATTATATAGATAAATTTATATGTCATTTTATATACATGCACATAATCAATTAACCTAAAACATGGTTGATATTTGTGTTCCTTAGACCATTGAATGCCAAAAATCATAGTGAAATGTGCTTGATTGTGGGTTGAGTAATTTTTCATCATGGGAGAACTAATACGCATATACAATGTATATCAAAAGAATAAAGGTGCATTATATAATGCACATGTGGTCATAAGAGAGGCATCATGTTACTATACTAGGGATATAAATATAAAGGGGTATAAAAAATGTTACTGAAAGAATGGATACCTACAATATATAGTGAAGGAGAGGTTTTTTAAATTATGAAGTTGTATTGGGTTTGTATTGGTAGGGGGTTAAATAAAGTGATTTTAGAGGTATTTTCCAATATGTAGTAAAATTAAGGGTATTTTTTAGTATGCTACAAACGCGCATGCAATGTCAGAGGTTCATTGAGTGAAGCCCTATGTGCCTATTAGCCTCTATATTTTTGGTTCAATGGCTGATAATGGGGGAGGGGGGACTCAAAACCATAAGTTTTGGTTCATCTGTAATAAATATCAATGCTACAAACATTCATGTGAATAAATTTACATGTCCATAACATCAAAACTAACTGCAAATAAAGTTCAACTGCAACAAATAAAATCAATGAATAATTTTGATTTCATAGATTTCTAATAGGATTACCATAGAAAATAACATACCTGCGTTGGAAAATAAGAGAGTATGGTTATCCAAAGGAATGTATGGAATATATTTCCAGTCTGTACGATCCTCTGACTCAAAGAAATTTATGAATTTCTATTATACATAATTGGTCGGCCATTCAAGGTTGTTAGTATATTCAAAGCTCATTTCACAACATGACATCTATACAAGGACATTATTCAAACCTTATCTCGATGTTTGTTGTTGTAGAGAGAGTTTGAGTCATAAAATCATCGATGGCAGGACACAAAATTAAAAGAAAAAATAGGTAAGCATGAATAAAATAATATTAGTTGAGAATCCATGGAATCACTAATTTGAGAAAAAAAAACCAAAAGCTATTTCAAAATCTATTGGTATTACCTACTTTAATATCATATTCTCTATGACATTATCATATTTTCATATGATAATACTATGTAATAAATGTAAATAAAATATTTATAATATATAACCTTGGAAAATAAAACAATTACTATATATATATAATTCATTGTATGCATTACAATAATATATTAAATTAAGGTAACTATGAAGGTACTAGGTTTCACTAGCTTAATTATGAAGACACCGAGTTTCATTAGCTGTGACAGAAAACTTTCATGAGTGAATGGACTCCATATTTGATAGTAAAGTTTCATAATGGAGGAAATCTATCTGTAGATAGATTTTGGTTTAATCAATATAACTTCATTGCTTAGAAATATGTATAAATTCCTTGTAGATTCAAACTGCTTATGTAATTTGCTAAAACAAAATACTTGAATCTATTCTACTCATCAGTGGAAACTATTAATTGATCAAGAAATCACAAAACATGAGACAAGGTTCAGTCACATATGCTCAGAGATTTATCTAAGGGGAAAGCTTGCTTCTCGAAACCCCTTCCTATCTTTATATTGCATTAGATCAGAAAAATAGAGAAGAAAATAAAATTCTTGTTCAACCTGAACAATCTCTACACAAGTACAATCTATCTCACTGCCTCACAAGTTGTCTCTGGCCAATACTCAGCCATTTCTACTGCCTTACAATCTCATATTTTCTTGTGCTATTTATTAAGTAATTATCCCCCTATTAATTAGGGAAATCCCCATCCTGAATTGTACAATCCCTATAGGCCCTTCTCTCACTGCATGCACCACTTGTACAACTCAGAAAAGTATACAACATATAGTACACTTCCCTTGAACTTGAATATCAACTGGATAAATTGAATCTCATGCATGCATGAGTTAATTATGGTTGATTTATCAGTTAAATGGTTGAACATATGAAGTTTCACCCCACTAATAGACCTCCTATTAGTTCCTCCAACAGTTGGAACTAGTTCAACTGACATTAACTCAGTTTAACCGAATTAAACTATTACAACTCAAATTAAACTCAACCTAGGCTCCTAAAATTTAGAAGACACTCTACACGAATCAAGTTAGGCCCTCAACTCGAATTAACTAAGACAACTAAGTGAAATTAACTTATTTAACTCATTCTCGTTGTCTTGTGATGTGGAATTACAATTTTATCCTAATTTAATTCAAGGGAAAATTAAATCAGGATTTTATTGTTTCCATTTTAAACACTCCCTATCAACAAGAAATGGATTATTTCTACCCTAATCCCGCCTTTATGGAACTCGAATTTGCATTTTGACAATGCCTTTGTCAAAATATTTGCATCCTTCTCCTCTGTAGGAATGTACTCCAACAACATGATTCTACTCTGCACACAATCTCATAGATTTTGATACCAAATGTCAATATGCTTGAATTGATAATGAAAAAATGGATTCTCAGAGAGTTTGATACAAATATGGTTGTCATAAAAAATCACTGTATGATCCATCATCTAACCAAATAACCAAACAAGAATCTTCCTCATCCAGATAGCTTCATAAGTTGATTGACTAGCAACCATGTACTCTACTTCTACTGAACTGAGTGCAATTGATCTCTGCTTCCTGTTGCACTAAGAAACTGCTGATGACCCAATATTGAAGATGCCTCCTGATGTGATCTTCCTTTATTATGGACTACCTTCCCAATCTGCATCTATGAAGCCTTGCAACTTCACTCCCTCTATTTGCCTGTACCAAAGAGAAAATTGAGTGGTGCCTCTAAGGTATCTGAAGACATGTTTGGATGCCTTCCAATGTAGTTTGTTTGGATTAACCATTTCTTAACTAAGCTGGTTAACTGCATAACACATGTTTGGTTGTGTTTTCACCAAATACATAAGTGATCCCACAAGCTGCCTATAAATAGTAGCCTCCACTACTTCATCTGAAGTAACATCTTCCTTCCTCCAACTCCCTTCTGGAGGAGTCTCCATGGGTTTTCTACTCTCCATGTGGAACTTCTTTCGTATATTTTTGGAATACTTTCCTAAGAGGCAAACTATTCCCCATCTCCTTTCCATACTTCCATACTGAGGAAATAATGCATGAGCCCCAAACCCTTCATCTCGAATTCTCTAGAAAGATCCTCTTTGCAAGATTTGACGAGCTTCTTATCACCTTGTAAGAATTAAATCATTGACATATAATACTATAATAAATAATTTACCTTCAACCACAATATGGTAAAGGTTTTCATCTACTTCACTTTTAGCGAAGCCCAACCTGGTGAAATAACTGTCAATCCCGGTGTACCAAGCATGGGGTGATTGTTTCAATCCATACAACACTCGCTCGATTCTGCACACATTCAACTCTCTATCGAAGGTATCAAATCCTTCTGGTTGCTCAATGGACACCTCTTCCTCAATAAATCCATTGAGGAATGTTGTATTCACATCCATATGATGTATCTTCCATCCCATCTGTGTTGCAAGTGCTAGAATTGATCTGATAGAAGAGTACCTTTCGATTGGAGCAAATGTCTCCTCATAATCAATTCCCTCCACCTGAGAGAACCCCTTGGACACAAATATGGCCTTGTGTTTATCGATGCCTTCATCTGGTTCTTTCTTCACCTTGTAGATCCACCTGGAACCTACCATTGAATTATTCTCTAATCTTGGGACAACTTCCGAAACATTGTTTATCACTATGGAATCATATTCTTCTACCATGGCATCAACCCATACTGGCTTCTATACGTTTTCCTCAAATGAGGATGGTTATGTCTCAACTATCTCACTCATCAGAGCGATGTATCTAATGCACTGATCTCGTTACCTCCTTTACACGTGTTGTGATGTGGGTGCTCCCACATTCTCTCTAGCATCATTCAATAATATGGAATCTTCCTTGGTGCACTTCCTTCCATATCTGGATGTCTCTGCATGAGTGGGTTCTTCCAGTCTATGCTCCTCTACTTGTGGTTTCTCCACAACATCCCGAGGTTCTTCCTTTTGAGACAAAAGATCCTCATCTGCATGTAACTGAAGCTCCCTCTCAAGGGAAGATCTCATCGCCTTCTCTTCATCAAACTTTACATCTCTATGAAAAACGATCATATTGTGATATGGAAGGTACACCCGATAGTTGTGAGGTGTATCAGTGTACCCCAAAAATATGCTCAACTTAGCTGCCAGCTATATCTTTTTCCTTGCATCCTTGTAACATGATATTAAACTGATGAAACAAAGATCCTGAAGTGTGACAAATATGGTTTCTATCCTAAAAAATCTTCTTCTGTTGTACTCATCCTGAGAATCTGATGAGGATTCTTGTACTGCACATATACAACTGTGTTGCATGCTTCAACCCACAATTGTAATGGTAGGCCCTGATCATGCAACATCGCATGTGCATCTCCTGCAATAATTCTGTTATTCCTCTCAACCACGCCATTATGTTGTGGGTTATGGGGTGCTATTAAATTCCATCGAATGCCTTCTAATGCACATAATTTATTTAACTCATTCAACACATATTCACCATCGTTATCACTCCTAAGATCCTTCACTTCCCTGCAATGTCTTTCTCAACAAGTGCTTTAAATTCAAAAAAAATGGAGAATGTCTAGTATTTCTTTTGCATGAAGAAAATACAACGCTTACATGAGAAATCATCTAAAAATATCACATAATACCTATGCTTGGCCGTGGAGGTTGTCAAGAAAGGTCCACACACATCTGAGTGAACTTTTTGAAGGATTGCTTGCTCTCTACTGTCCTTATCATGAAAGGTGGCTTTGGTGTACTTCCCTAGTGTACACCCTTTGCATGTATCTCGCTGCTCTAGTGCACCTTTGGGAAGTCCTGTAGAAACCTGCTACATGATTTTCAAAGCAAGATCCATGGTGTAAATGGGCAAGTCTCCTATGCCATAATTCATTAATATCTTGGCTCTTCACCTTCTCTACTTTTGTGCTCAAGGAAACACAATATTCTACATCCAATTTGTTGAGGTTCTTCACTGGAACCCTAATTCGCTTCACTTGTCCCATGGACATATGTCTAAGGAAGGCATTTCCTTTTCTAAATATCACGTCGTATCCATGGTCTTCCAACATAGAAACTGGAACTGAATTCTTCTTTAGACCCAGAACATACATGACATCTCTTAATGTGAGAAGAGAACCAAACTCTCTCTGAAAAGTAACTGTACTGATACTGGTCACGCTATACCTTCAATCATCTCCCATCTCTATGTGCATCTGGAGGTCTTTCTCCTTGTAGTCATTTTTTTTTGTTTTGTTTCCCGTCATATGGAATGGTGCCCCACTATCCAGATACCACACCCTACCCATCACTGATGTCACCATGCATGCAATGATTGTGAAATCCAACTCGAATTGTGAAGCTAGAGCTTGACCTGCCACTCCTCCCGAGGGATTCTTGCCAACATTTTTGCACGGACACATAAGAGGAAATTTCAGCCTAAAAATGCCCATGAAATTTTCATGTAGTTTCCATGTCATAATATGTAAATCAGTCAATATTCTTTAAATTTAAAAAGAGGTACATGTAAATGTTTTGGAGGGAAAAGAAGAAAATCTACTTTTTGTAATTGTATTTTTGGCTTATCACCTTATAAGTTTAATCAAAATTCAAGTTTAGACACTCATTAATGTGGAATTAAATTCCACATCCAATGAGTACCCATTATGCATACTTTTGAGAAGACCCACCTTGATAAAAATTGCAAACACATTAAAAAAACGTGTTTTAACACATTTTTTATTGTATCTGCAATTTTGATCAATGTGGGTCCTCTCAAAAGTATTAATAATGGGTACTCGTTGGATGTGAAATTTAATTCTGCATCTAAAGAGTGTATAAACTTGAAATTTGAGTAAACCAATAAGGAAATAAGTTGAAAATAAAAATAAAAAAACGTAGTTTTTTTTGTTTTCCCTCCAAAATTCATAATTTTTATTTATTATTGTAACTATTATTTTATTATTTTTCATTAGGAGGCCACTTTTAGGATGAAATTTCCTCCAATTCTTCGTGGCACAGTGTACCAACTCATGACAGTGAAAACATTTAATCTTTGACAATTCTTTCTTCTTGCCCACCTGACCAGAATCTCCTTTGTATTGGGATATCTTCCCTTTCCCTTTTTTTTCCTTTCCATCCAAGGCACAATTTTCCTCATCATCATTCTTGGATGAGGTTCCATCTCTGGTGTTCCACCTGATCTCTTCTTGCACCAAGTCAGACCATAATCTCTCCCAATTTGGTAGCTTCTCCCTCCCATTTATCAAATCCTGTCAGCTGTGCTAGCTCTTTGGAAGGCCTAGAAGTTTTAGGATTACCAAATCATATTCAACAACTATAATACCAACACTCCCAAGTTCATCTCGACATTGGGTGAACTTGCTTAGGTACTGTGGTATTTTTTCACCCTTCTCCATCTTGATCTTTTGAAGCTTGTCCTTCAGTTCCAACTTAATATCGTCACTGATGTTCTGAAACAAGTCTATCAAGGCTTGCCACATTGCATATGGGGTATTCTTCCCATGGATATCTGAAACAATATGATCTCAGAGTCCTAGTATGATCCTCATCACCTTTGCAACACATTTCTTCCACTCTGCCATATCTTGAGCATCAGTTGTTGGAGGCTTAGGAATAACATTGTCTATGAATTCCTTTAGCCCGTTATCTTCCAACACTACCTCCATTTTTTCCTTCCAAGCAATATAATTCGAGTTACCCTCAAGGGAATATTCGAGTCTCAATCCATAGAATGACATCCTGTTGGCTCTAAAGAATGATCTTGCAAATTCGATTTACCTGCAAATATAAACTCTAATTCATATCTTCTATTGTGATTCCTTCTTTGATACCATGTATAAATTCCTTGTAGGTTCAAATTGCTTATGTAATTTTCTAAAACAAAAGACTTGAATCTACTCTACTCATAAGGTAAAACAATTAATCAATCGAGAAATCACAAAAAATGAGACAAGATTCAATCACATATGCTAAGATATTTATCTAAGGGGAAAGATTTATGCTCAAAACCACTTCCTATATGTATGTTACATTATATCAGAAAAATAGAGAAGAAAATACAATGCTTGTTCAACTTGAAAAATCTCTGCACAAGTATAGTCTTTCTCACTGCCTCACAAGTTGTCTCTAGCCAATATTTAGCCAATTCTGTTGTCTTCTATAGAAATTTAATACAATAACATGTATATTACCGGACTCCCCTGATCTAACAATTAAATCCACTGTTAAATACAAAATCCTTCTACTCAATTCTTTGCGGAAATTAAATCGCCAATTGCAAAACACATGAAGAAAAATCAAGAGCACATAACAAGATGCTTTATTGGGAAAGCTTAAAGCTAAAAACCCCAACTATAATATATTATGTATATTATGGAATCATGACACAATCTCATACAAATCTCAACTCATAGAGCTCTTAGTACAATCTACAATCGTTTCACACTGTCATGCAGAAATTTGCATATCTGTGCACCAATTTCTTGCCTCTTGACAGTCTGCCTCCACTATGCAATCCCTGCTGAAGAAGATCCATGAATGAATTTGATCTTGCCTTGCTTTGACTGCACAATATTCATTGGAAACTCCAATGTGTGTGTAGATGCATTGAATGCATCACTATAGTCACCGCTGATATTCAAACACACCCTTTCACCTATCTCTCCAATGGGTATCCACTGGATCTGACATGAAAGTAGTTAACTGTTGTATTTCTTCAGTTGCAAGTAAGACACTACTTGTGAATTAATTAAATAATTAATTCACTCATCTATCACTAGTGTATCTTTAGTTACAACTAGCACAACTGAGTTCAACTCATTTAACTGAGTTTAACTCACTTAACTGAATTAAACTAAATAACAACTCCATAACTACTCTTCCAACTCTGTTACAACTGTTTCACACTCAGTTACAACGAATTCCATCATGCATGAGTCACCAACCAACCATGCAACTCATAATTCCTTCAGCTAATTGGTTTGCCGCATTAGTTAATTGAAATCAAGTGCTCCAAGAGAATAAGTTATTATTTATTGTCTGATTATCATTAAGGGCTAATAATAATCGACATGCATTCTGTTTTTAGATTAGCGATCTATAAATAGAATTCACCCATCTTCTAAAAATAGAAACTCATCTAAATATATAATTTTCTCAATCATCTAGAATCAACGTCCTGCTAATTTTAGAATATGCTCACAATTCTAAAAATAGACATACACCTAAAAATATCCTACGGGCCCCACCTAGTGAAGGTGCTTAATTTTCACTAGGATCATCATCTTGTTGAATCTCAACACTCCCTCTCAACAAGAAAGGGATTATCCTTTACCCTGATCCTGTCTCTATGGTATTCGAATTTTCTCCTGGTGAGCGCCTTCGTCAGAATATTTGCATCTCGATCTTCTGTAGGAATGTACTGTAGCAACATGACCTTCCGCTGCACACAATCTCTGATATGATGATACCAGATATATATATGCTTAGATATATCCTGAAACACATGATTAATCAAGATTTTAATGCAACTCTGATTATCACAATGAATCACTGTAGGATCTAAATGAGAACCAAACAAACCGACTAGGATCTTCTTCATCCAGATAGCCTCACATGCAGCTTGACTTGATGCCATGTATTCCGCTTCTGTTGAACTGAGTGCCATAGATCTCTGTTTCCTATTATACCAAGAAACATCTATAAATCCGATGCTGAAAACCCCTCATGATTTTCTCTTTCTGTCCGTTGGGCTGCCTGCCCAATCTGCATCCGTGAAGCCATGAAACTTCACCTCATCCTTCTTTCTGTACCATAATCCATACTCAGATGTGCCCCTGATATATCTTAAGACATGCTTGCTCGCCTTCAAAAAGAGCTTGGTAGGCTTAACCATCGCTTGACTAAGCTGGTTCACTGCATAGCATATTTCCGGTATTGTATTAACTAAATACATGAGCGAACCCACCAACTGTCGATAGACGATAGCATCCACTACCTCTGCCGATGTAGCATCCTCTTTCCTCCAGTTTCCTGGAAGAGGAGTATCCATGGGTTTGTAATCCTCCATGTGAAACTTACCGAGTATATCATGTGCATACTTGCCTTGAGACACAAACAGTTCACCTTCTCACTGCCATATTACCAATCCAAGGAAATAATGAAGGAGACCCATATCCTTCGTCTCGAACTCCTTTGCAAGGTCCTCCTTGCACGAGTGTATTAGTTGCTCATCACCAGTTAGTATTAAATCATCAACATAAAGAAAAATGATTAAAATCTTACCCTCCACCACAGTTTGGTATAGGTTTGCATCCGCCTCACTCTTGTTGAAGCCAAGTCCAGTGAAATAGCTGTCGATCCAAGTGTACCAAGCACGGGGTGCTTGCTTCAGCCCATATAACTCTCTTTTGAGTCTGTACACATGTGACTTGCTGCTGAAGATCTCAAACCCTTCAGGCTGCTCAATGTACACTTCTTCCTCAATGATCCCATTAAGGAACACAGTCTTCACATCCATCTAATGAATGTGCCAACCCATCTGTGTTGAGAGAGCAAGGATGGTCCTTATGGAAGAATATCGTGCGACAGGTGCAAAGGTTTCTTCATAATCAATCCCCTCGATCTGTGAGAAGCCCTGAGAAACAAATCTTGCCTTATACTTCTCAACACTCTCATCAATAACTTGCTTTATCTTGTAGATCCATCTTGAACCTACCACTGATTTATCAATTGGCCTTGGAACAATTTCCGAAGCACTATTTCTGACAATGGAGTCATACTCCTCCACCATTGCATCTAC
The DNA here is from genome assembly GCA_034641835.2 of Pinus albicaulis. NCBI lineage: Eukaryota > Viridiplantae > Streptophyta > Pinopsida > Pinales > Pinaceae > Pinus > Pinus albicaulis. The sequence continues at coordinate 1,725,542,163 of CM076578.1, read as the reverse complement.
CCATGTGGGATCTTGCACTACTTCTTGAAAAGAAGATGGCTCTGTCACGATACACTTGCTCATGAGAGCCATGTATCCTGTGAATCCGTCGGGAGACTATCTCTGTCTGCGTTGTGAAGTAGGGGCTCCTACATTTTGTATTGCATCAAGCTTCAGCCTCTCAGCTTTTGTGGTACGCCTTATGCCAGTTCTGATGTTTGGATCAGTGTGAGTGGACTCCTCCACTTCATGATCCTCCTCTTGTGGCTGATCCACATCTTGAGGCTCATATTTGGGAACAAGCAGTTCCTCCTCTACATGCAAGTGTAGCTCCCTCTCAAGCGACAACTTCATGGGTTTCTCATCATTGAATTTTATATCCCGTCACACCACAGTCATTCGATTATTTGGAAAATACAGATGATAATTATAGGGTGTTTCTGTGTACCCTGCAAATATCCCAACTTCTACATTCAAATCTAGCTTCTTCCTGGCGTTCTTGGTCACATGAACATAAACAAATGAGCCAAAAATCTTAAAGTGAGAAACATCTGATTTCTTACCAACAAAAGCTTCTTCAGGTGTACTCATGCCAAGTACTCTATAAGGACAACGGTTTTTCACATAAACCGCAGTGTTGCATGCTTCTGCCCACAAGTGCATTGGTAGGCCCTGATCATGCAACAGAGCTCGTGAAACATCCATGATCGTTCTGTTATTCCTCTCTGCGACCCCATTATGTTGTGGGTTATGAGGCGCTATGAGTTCTCTTCAAATTCCTTCTTTGCTACAGAAGTCTTTGAATTCGTTCGAGATATATTCACCACCATTATCGCTCCGTAGAGCCTTCACTTGCTTCCCTGACTCTTTCTCCACCATTGCTTTAAACTCACAAAACTTTGAGAATGTTTGATCCTTCTTCTGCATGAAGAAGATCCAACATTTACGAGAATAGTCATCAACAAAAATAACATAATACCTATGTTTTGTTGTTGAAGCAACTGAGAATGGTCCACACACGTCTATGTGAATTCTCTCCAGGATCATCGAAGCATGGTTCTCCTTTTCATGAAAGGTGGTCTTCACAAACTTACCCATAGTACATCCCTTCCATTGATCTATCTGCGAAAGTGTACCCTCGGGAAGTCCAGTAGAAATCTGTTGCAAAATATTCAGGGTGCCATGGTGAAGATGGCCCAATCCCCTGTGCCATAATTCACCCCCATCCCAACCCACCACTTCTTCTTCTTTGCCCACCATTACAACGCAACCATCTACCTCCAGCTTGTAGATATTCTTAACTCAAATCCCTATCCTCTTGGTTTGACCTGTTGTTTTATGTCACGGGAAAGATTTTCCATCACTGAAAACAACGTCATAACCTCCGTCCTCCAATATTGCGACTGAGACCAAGTTATTCTTTAGACCTGGAACATGCATAACATCTTTCAACATAAATGGTTTACCTGACTCCCTCTCAAAGGTAATGGTACTAATTCTGGTCGCACTGTATCGTCCATCGTTGCCCATCTCTATATGCATTTGGAGATCTTTCTCCTCCAAGTCGCTGAACAACTCTTTATCTCCCGTCATGTGGAAGGAAGCACCACTATCAAGATACCACACTGATCCCATTGTGATAAAGGATAAATCAAGTTCAAATTGCGAGGCAAGGGCCTCACTAGCTACAACTCCAACAACCTTCTTGTTCTTCTTTTTCCGTGGGTAGTTAGTGGTGAGATGCCTATGTTCGTGACAGTGAAAACACTTCACCTTGGACAAATCCAGCTTATTGCCTTTAGCCTCATACTTTTAATAGGATTTATTCCCCTTCCCGTTTATCATCATGCTTTGATGAAGAGCCATCCCTGGTACTCTGTCTTATCTCCTCTTGCACTAGATCTGACCAAAGTCGCTCCCAATCCGGCAGTTTCTCCCACCCATTGACAGAGTCTTGATAACTGTGCCAAATTTTCGGAAGTCCAACGAGAGCCAAGATCACCAAGCCATCATAAGCAAGTGTAATTCCCACACTCCCCAGCGCATCCCTACATTGGAAAAACTTCATGAGATACTTTGGAAAACTGTTTCCTTTCTCCATTTTGATTTTTCTGAGTTTATCTTTCAGCGCCAACTTCCTATGGTCGTTGTTGCTTTGGAAAATACTTGTCAAAGCCTTCCACAATGCAAATGGAGTGGCTTTCCCATGAAATCTTGATACAATATGGTCTTTCACACCTTCCAACATAATTCTTCTTGTCTTCCCTACTTTCTTTTGCCAGGCGTCAAGTAATGCAACATCCGTCGAAGTGGGCTTCAGAACATCACTATCGATGAACTCCTTCAGGCCATTATCTTCAAGCACCGCCTCCATCCTGTCCTTCCAAGCTATGTAGTTCAAACTGCCCTCAAGTGCATAATCCAACCGCAACCCATTGAAAGCCATTTCAATGTTTACTCAACTGTAGCACCAAGAAATTCTTGCAGCAAATTCGAATTGTCCACCAGCACAAAACTCAACACCGCTTCAATATTGCAATCTTCAGTGATTAACACTTCTTCGATACCATGTAGAAATTTAATACAATAACATGTATATTACCGAACTCCCCTGATCTAACAATTAAATCCAATCTTAAATACATAATTCTTCTACTCAATTCTTTGCAGAAATTAAATCGCCAATTGCAAAACACATGAAGAAAAATCAAGCGCACATAACAAGATGTTTTATCGGGAAAACTTAAAGCTAAAAACCCCAACTATCATATATTATGTATATCATGGAATCATGAAACAATATCATACAAATCTCAGCTCATAGAGCTCTCAGTACAATCTACAATCGTTTCACACTGTCATGTAGAAATTTTCATATCTATGCACCAATTTCTTACTTCCTGATAGCTTGCCTCCACTGTGTAATCCCTGTTGAAGAAGATTCCTAAATGAATTTGATCTTGCCTTGCTTTGAATGCGCAATTCTCATTGGAAAGGGCCAATGTGTGTGTAGATTCATTGAATGCATCATTATAGTCACAACTGATAGTCAAACACACCCTTTCACTTATCTCTCCACTGGGTCTCCATTGGATCTGACATGCAAGTAGTTAACTTTTGTATTTATTCAGTTGCAAGTAAGACACTACTTATTAATTAATTAAATAATTAATTCACTCATCTTTCACTAGTGTATCTTTAGTTACAACTAGAACAACTAAGTTTAACTCACTTAACTGAGTTAAACTAAATAACAACTCCCATAACTATTCTTCCAACTCTATTACAACTGTGTCACACTCAGTTACAACGAAGTCCATCATGCATGAGTCACCAACCAACCTTGCAATTCGTAATTCCTTCAACTAACTCGTTTGCCACATCAGTTAACTAAAATCAAGTGCTTCAAGAGAATAAGTTATTATTTATTGTCTGATTATCATTAAGGGCTAATAATAATAGACATGCATTCTATTTTTAGATTAGTTATCTATAAATAGACTTCGCTCATCTTCTAAAAATAGAAACTCATCTAAAGATATAATTTTCTCAATAATCTAGAATCAACATCCTGCTAATTTTAGAATATGCCTACCATTCTAAAAATAGACATACACCTAAAAATAGCCTGCGGGCCCCACCTAGTGAAGGTGCTTAATTTTCACTAGGATCATCATCTTGTTGAATCTCAACATCTTCCAAGCTCCTATTTCCTTGCGTTGTTTCTCAAGGAATTAGCCCCCTATTAGTTAGGGAAATACCCATCCTAAATTGCGCAATCACTATAGGCCCTTCTTTGACTGCATCCACCACCTGCACAACTCAGAAAATTATACAATTGATAGTACACTACCCTTGAAATCCAATATCAATTGGGTAACTCAAATTTCATGCATGCATGAGTTAATTATGGATAATTTATCAGTTATTTTGTTGAACACATGAAGCTGCAACCCACCGCTAGACATCCTACTAGTTCCTCCAACAATTGGAACTAGTGTAATAGACATTAACTTAGTTTAACTGAATTAAACTATTACAACTCAAATTAAACTCAAACTAGGCTCCTAAAATTTATGAGACACTCTACATGACTCGGGTTAGGTCCTCAAATCGAATTAACTGAGCCAATAAAGTGAAATTAACTTATTTAACTCATTCTCATTGTCTTGTGATGTGGAATTACAATTTTCTCCTAATTTAATTCAAGGGAAAATTAAATCAAGATTTTCTTGTTGCTATTTTCAACAAAATATGCCATGATTAAGGTGCATAAATGTTGTAGATTTCACTCTAGCTTATATATTATAGTCATTTTTTTTAAAGAATATATTACCAAATGGTTTAATATAATGAGATCTTAATAGAAACCATAAGGTGTATAAAAATAAAAATATGTATATTAATTTCCAAATTTCCAAATGTTAGGTCATTTTTATTTTTGTGAATAGTTATTTAGTCGTGTTTTTTACTTGATGATCAAATTAGTCATAATTTTAGTCATTTATAGCTGTGTTGAAAAAACTAGTAGAATTTACTCATTTTTAGTTGTCGTGTCTAAAAAATTTAGTCACATAGTCATTTATTTTCCAAATTCTACTAGTGCTTTGGTGACATTCGAGAAAGGTGTCCATTTCTTGATTAGTGATTACATGGGATTCCTCTATCAACATTTAAGGAATGGAGGATATCGATTTAGTGGATTATGAACTTGAAATCCCATCTTTGACAAGTACTTTCACAACAAATGAGGGGTTATGGAAAATTGCCTACAAACTGATGGGTTTCTCCATGCCTACATCTCCTATGATCTTCTCCTTGAACGCTCCCACAAATATCACGGTTAATGATGTTCTATATGGTTCACATCCCTCCTCTATAAAATTTTGGAAGAAAGTCGGTGGGACTATTCCTTTCTATGGTTTTGAGCGAAAATAGGTCTGAAAACAAGCTATTGAAATCTTGCAAATTTATTTTTCTAATGGTTGGAAAGGATATAGGACTCAAGGAAGTCCCCAATTTATTGGAAAGAGCCATTGTTGGAATGTCCATAGGGAAATCACCAAGCCCACAGTTAATGTTGAATTTCCAAAGATCAAATTGGGAGCAGTCTCAAGGGCTTTCTCAGAATTACACATCCTCATTCAAGGATAATTTTGAACAAATTTGTAGTTTGAAATTGATGTGATGGAAATATTGAAAAAATATTGGTGTTGGGGGAATTTGGGCCTGAAACTGCAATGATGGACCATTAACTTCCATCCTACTAGTCAATTGATGTTGCGACGAAAGCTCTAAGCAATTTTGCTAGGCTTATCCCTATTATTTTGGACTTGGGACATATTTGAAGTGATTGGAAATTAATTGGGACATTTCATCTATTTAGAAGATGGGTGTCTATCCAAATTAGATTAACATTATGCTTGATTACAAGTTGAGGTACACACTAGGGATGGCCTGGTGGAAGAGGTCGTGATTGATATTATGGGGAAGAAATGGACTCAACTTGTATATTATAGGCGGGTGCCATTTAGATGTTATGCATGCCTCCAAGTGGGACACCTTACGAACTAATGTGAGTAGAACTTGTAAAGGAAACAAATGGTAAAGAAAGTTGGGTGCGAAAAAACTTCGTCCATGCTCCAGTGGATACAAATTAGTGGGCCTTTATAGAACCAAAAAATATGACTTTTGACTTTCTAGGTATGTTAATGGCTTCCCTAGTTGATTTGGATGTTTTGACCTATTTTCATGCATTACTTATTCTTCCATCTACTCCTATTCCTCCCTCAAATCCTCCCTCTCAATTGGCCCTCATAGACCCGAGGGTTGATGATTCTTTTTCTCCACTTCCTACTCCTCCTATTACCTGATCACCATCTCTCGTTACTCCATACTTTGATTTTGTTTCAAGATCGACAACCCCTTTAAAATATCTCTTAGACAAGGTCCAATTGGTACCCCTTCATGAGCTAAAATAAGTTGGTAGATGAAATTATGACTTAAGATCATGCCTGAGTTTGACTAAGGAAGCTTCCTCCACAGGAGGTATGGCTATAAATCCTATTTGTTCATATGGGACAAAATTCCCTACTATCCAAATTCCAGACCAAAGCTAAGGAGGATGTTAAATCTAGTAGATATACAACTATCCTTGGGACCCTTGGAGCGAATAAAGTCCATGTGGGGACCTCCAAATGATTATTTTTTCTATGAACATTAAGGTATTTGGTGGCTCCCCTAAACACCTAAACCTCTAGCATCTCTTGAGGAAAGCGAATCGGGGCATCATTCTTCTTCAGGAGACTATATCATATGGTGCAAAAGCATGTTCGATTCTTGGTTCTTGGGTCAAGGGATGGTCTTTTTGTTTATTGAACTTTGTTGACTTATCTGGTAGTCTGATTTCAACTTGGAACCCCTCCCATATTGCCACTTCCTCTTCAATCATAAATAATTCTATCCCTATCACTTCGGATTTAAGTTGTCTTGGCATGTCTTGGAATGTTGTCAACATCTATGGGCCTTATTCTGAACATAAAGGTTATTGGACAGTCTCCTCTCTTCGAGTTTCCTGACTAAGTCCCCCACCATTATTAGTGGAGACTTAAAATTCACTACCTCGATTAGGGAGGTTTGGGGTCCAAAGCTGACAATGGATTCAATGGAAAACTAATTTCATCATTTTTTTTACTACATGTACCTCATATATATGCTTCCTATTAAATTATCCCTGATGTGGAGAAGCTTGCAGATGGGTGACGTCGCAGTCTCAAAAATACTAGACCACTTCATTGTCTCATAAAGTATTCTATCAAACCATCTGATCACAAAATCTTGGGTTGAGTATAGTGGTATATCCAACCATGATCCTATTATCCTCCATTTCGAATTGGAATATGTCATGCCCCTAGCCCCTTTTAAATTCAACACCTCTTGGCTCAAAGAAAAATACTTTTTGAAACTATGAGGATTCCTAGAGCGATCCAAGGGACAATATTTCTTTCCCTTACATGTCGCAATTCTCAAGCAATCTAATTTTTTTGAAACAAAAGATGAAGTCATGAGCATAAATTTTAAGGAAAATCAAGAGGTGGAAATACATAATTTTGACAAAAAAAGTGTTGATATTTTTTATTTGAATGTATCATGGATTTTATATCAGGAATCCCTCGCCTCTCTCCACTCCCTAGAAACAACAAAAAAATAAATTATAGCTCGTGAAGAAGAGCTATGGAGACAAAAGATTAGGGCCACGCGCATGGAGGCGGGAAACAACAACACAAAGTTTTTTAATTCCTTCCCCAACGCCTAGAAGAATCACAACATGATATGTAAGATTGCACATGATGGTGGGAATGTTGCAAAATATATCAAAGAAAAGGCCAAGATGGGAATAAATTTCTTTAGATCTTTATTTTCTGAACCTTGGGGGTTCTCATACTAGAAATTTTGGAAATATTAAACCTATTCCCACATTCTTTCTTTGATGAATTAAATGAATATTTGGATGTAGAAATCTCAGAATCTGAAGTTTTTGGTGCTTTTTCTTCTATGCATAAATGGAAATCCCTAGGACCAAATTGATTTACAATTTAATTTTACATAGGATTTTACGAGCTTTTGAAAGATGACATCCTTAAAGTTTTTAGGGAGTCACGAGAATACGCCTTTATGCATGGATCTCTAAATTCCATGTTCCTATGTCTAATTCAAAAAAAACGAGATGCAAATTCTTTCAATGATTGAGGGTCATCTCTTGTTGTTATGATATCTACAAAATTGTAACCGAAATTATTTCGTTGAGATTGAATCCACTTATGAGTACTTATACATCGAAGGAAAAATCTACAATCTCATACAAATCAAGTGAAGAATCTAATGTACGAAGGAAACATACACACTCTAATGTAATTAGATTATTTAAAGCAAGTATCACCATGTTCAAAATATGGAATTTATTAAATGTGGTTGATAAATTGAATTTTATAATTAAAGTCGTGGATCTTGAAGTTGTGGGGTAGCGTTTTCTTGACATGTTTACCATTTTCAAATGACGTTAGGAACAACTTCAGTACTCGGTACTTTAATGTTAATAAATTAATTATATATCGATTTCAAATTTAGCTTTGCTTGAATGCTTGTGATTTTAATTTGAAGATCAAAACCATACAATTGAGAGATAATGAATTATTTTTCTGGTTTAATTTTTTTTGCATTTAATAAATTTAAAAGAACATTTTTAAAATATTATAATTTTCATAAACTAAATTATAACAAAGGTATTATAATTAATATTTTGAAATAAAAGATTAATGCTAAAAATACTAAATTATAACAAATGTATTATAATTAATATTTTGAAATAAATAATTAATGCTAAAAATTTAATATGGTTATATGTATGATATTGTAAGCATTTTTGTTTTTAGTTTTTATTTTTTTATTTTTTTTATTTTATGTGATTTATTTTGTTATTGATATTTTCAGTTATATTTTGTGTTCTATCTTGTTATTGAGATTTCTATTGGTTTTTGCTAGTCACATTGGTTTTTACTTGTCATTTTAATCCAAGTGTTACACAGTAATTTGTCACCGTTCCTACCATTCCCCGTCCCGCACAATGGAGGACCCATTTTGTGACCTGTGAACATTGTCATGCCTTGAAAACATCATCAATGCATTCCTCTAAGCATGAGCTTCATTTACCCTAAAGATATCTCCTTGCAAAAATCATGAAAAACATCCCTTTTTGCATTGGCGCGGGCAGACAGTTCATCACTCGCGCCAATGAGGAAAATCCTGCAAAGAGGTCGCGCCAAATGGCACTCTGTTCCAGAGCAGTAATCGCGCCACCCAATTTGAGGAATGTTTTTTAAATAAAGATGGCGGAAGTTGAGTTCCAACAAACTCAGAAACCATTGCCTATCTTGAGTTGGGAGGTTTGGCTGCGGAAGTTCTATGGAAGGGAAGTGGTTTTGCCACCTCCCATGGAACCTTCCTTGTTGATAGGGCCAATCCCACAATAATAGGGATCCCAACTCCTTCCTTCCCCATCTATAAAAGCCTGCTCAATTCCATGGCAAGCTAGTCTTGAAGTGCCTAAGCTTTGAATCTCCAAAATTCCCAAGAGCCTTTGTGCTGTAAGAGCCCTCTTTCCTCCCTTAAGGCCGACTCAAGTAAGGAGACTATTGTCGAGAGACTCATGAAAGGTTTGCCCTTTCCCTGGCGAGCTTTACAAGACGTGAACGACTGGAGACCCATCCGAAGGAGAGCACGACGTCAGAACTTTGGTTGTAATCTCTTTCGATCGTTATTTAATGAATGATTACGATTATGGTTCCACTCTGTTTTCAATGATGTTAATATGAGTAGTATCCTTTTTGACTAATATTGAGTTACGTATGCCAGATTTTATGCTTGTATCTGTTTGTTTCTTGCATGTGCAGGTGTCCACCCATGGAGATCGTTGGAAGATCGTGATCTGCCGAGGCTGAGGAACAGGAACGCTCTCTTCTTCAGATCGTAGCATTGAAATCCAGGTAGGCTTCTATCTCTAGTTTTTTCATTCGTAACTAGGAACTTGCGTCGTAACATTTCTGATTGTTGCTAGACCCTTGCTGGGCTAGTAGAGATCGCCTCTGTCCGCAGAGGGGATTTACCTCCTCAACACCAAGTATATTCAAGAAATGAATGGTTATGTATAGGTAATTAACTGAATGGAATCAAAATTAATACGCTAAAAAATAAAATAAAAAAGTTAGCAAAAAGATATAAATTAAAAAGACAAATAATTAGAATCGAAATATTTAAAAAGGGAGTAGTCTTTAAGAAAACTTTCCAAAAAGTCACACTTGAAGATTGCTCCTTTATAAAGAGTATTTAAAATAAAGAATAATAAATAACATTATTAAAATGTTATTAGGTATGTATATATTATATTATTAATATAATAGTATCTAAGAATAATATATATATATATATATATATATATATATATATTAATTTTATAAGTTAATGATGATGATCATCATCATTAACGTCCACTAAGACCAATGCGACCTATCGAACCTCAAGAAAAGAAAAAGAAAAATAATCTAAGTGTGATTCTTCAAAATCTTGTTTCTATGATCAAAGAGAAGGGAAAGAGGCGCTCCAAGATCGTTATAGATGGGTTGGCTTAATAAGTCAAGAATATTGGAAGTGTGGCAGATGTTAGGGAATTCAGAGCGGATGTGAGAAAGAGCCGAACATTCTAAAAGGAAGTGCTTTTCATTTTCCAGCTCCTTAGTACCTCAAATATGACAGATTTTATCATTCCAGGGAGTCTTAGGGATAAACCACCATCTGGTCTCACTTCGAAGCTCATGAGAATTAGTTTTGATCCTAGCGATGCTCATTTTTTTCTTAGTGTTGGTTAACACATAGAGATAATTCTAGTTATCAAGGGTGGACTTGATCATCTCCTCATAATATATTAGCTTCCTTTTACCCTCCAGCTCCTTATCCTCACACAACTTGTCCTCAAAATCGAAGGTAATAGTATCTTTGATACTATCTTTGCTTCTCATGCTGATCTCCTCCTTAAATCCCCAATGGTTGAGCCAATTCTGGGCATCCTTATGCCACCCGCGCTTGAGGCGAAGGTGGGGGTTTTGACTAAAGTTAGAAGAAAATTTTGGGAGCCTTTTGGATTCCATGATGTAAAAATTCTTCTTATGCATCAAATATCTAAACATAGCCATACTTTCAAGGGGGGGAAAACCAGTTTCGATCAAGAGGATAGGATAGGGAGCATTTCCCTATATCTTTAGGTTGTAGGTTATGAATTTCTTTTGAATCATCTCAATCTTCCTCCATGACTCTTTGGATATACTGCAACCCCAGACTTCACATCCGTATAAGACAACAGGTGTGACAGGAGTCTCAAAGAGGAACCTCTTTTTAATCCAAATGCAAAGATTGACCGACTTACAATTCTTTTCAAGCTCATAATAAGCTTTCCAACTTCCAATAATCCTTTTATCGATGTTATAATTCCACTTGAGTTGATGAGGAAAGTAAATAGCCAAATATTTATAAGAAGGAACCTGCTCTAAGCACTGGTTATTATAAATGAAACTACCATGGGTGATCTTTTTGGATTTAATGATCATGACTTTAGTCTTGTCAGTATTAATTGTCATGCCCATCTTGGAGCAGTAGACATGGAGATTCTTAAGTTTTTTGTCTAGGTCATCATGGATTTTTGCAAGAAGAAAGATATCATCAACATAAAGGAGAAGAGTAATGATTACACCAACAAGCTTGGTGCACTTGCATCCTGCAGTTTCCAGGCATTCCTCTAGCTTATCGATGTATATGCAAAAAGGGGTAGGGGATAGGGGACACCCTTTCTTAACTCTGATATTGCATTTAATGTCTTTAGACCACCCTTCATTGGTCTTAATCTTGGCAGTGACAATCTTGTAGAGGCGGATCATAGCAATCCTCAGTTCAGGAGGAACCATGATCTCTTCAACTCTCTCCCAAAGCTTATCTCGAGGACCATTGTCGAAAGCTTTTCTAATGTCCACAAAACAACAGAAGAGATCGACTTTACTATTGCGACATTCCTCTGCAATGATTCCGAGACTGAAAAGATGGTCGATAGTCGAGTGATGTCTCCTAAAACCAGCTTGTCCTTTAGCTTTTTTTCCAAGGCTTTCAAGCCAAAGGCTAAGCTTCTTTTCCAAAATGAGCCCATAAAAATTGACTAGGATGTGGCTAATCATAACGACCGTGTAGTTAGAAGGAACACTTTTGTCCCCATTTTGAAAGATAGGCATAATAAGGCTTTGAATCGAAATCCGAGGGACGCCATGATTTACAGCCAAATTGAGAAACTTGTGGAGATGAGGAATGATGATAGATCTTCGCATTTTAAGGATCTCACGAAAAACTAGTTAAAGGAAACTGACACTTATAGGATCAAATTTAGCTCTCAAACCATAGGATAAAAATTAAGAAGGAAATATACTAAGAACTCAAATATTTATAGCAATTTATAATCTTAAAATAAAGTTTTAAAAATGATAATATAAATTTATTTTATTAATATAGTAGAAATTTATAAATTTATATATTATTTTATTTAAATATAATATCTGATGTTTAATTATTGTAAGATTTTTTTTTCTTTCAATTTTTATAAAATTGGAAAATCTTTTTGATACATAAAATTTTAATAAATTTATAATTGTGTTGAGAGGCGTTTTACAACCTAGTATGAAAGAGATGTTATTACATAACATTATATTTAAAAATAATAAAATAATACTCACATTAACAAAAAGCTTCATCAACTGGATCTACTGCTAGGGTAACAACTCCAATTGGGACTGCAACTAAAGGAGCTTAATCTGGGACTGGATAAGCAACGAGATCAATTTCTTAAACAAGGTCAATTATAGAATCTGAAACTATAGGATCTGAAACTGACTCTCGAACGGAAGGATCTCTAAGTGAATATGAAACTGGATATGCAGGTTTTGGCTATCGAAATGGAAAGGATGTCTAAAGGGCTTTGACTGTACTACCTGAACCCTATCTCTTGGCTCTTTGGGTGAAATCAATGCTAGCCATAGATCAAACACTTCAATTTCAATCTTAATTTTAAATCAACTTTATGCATAGACATTATATCATTGCATATTTATGCCTCCTGAATTACAATAAAAATTTCCACATTCTATTTGTGGATTACCATTCAACTTTATAAATTAATTGTATTAATGTTTAAACAAAACAATAAAAAAAATCTAATAATTAATAAATGAAATGAACTTTTTCTAGGTATATATTTTTGGTCAATTTTGGTAGAAACTTGATAAATAATCATAAATTTAAGTTGTTTCATCTCCAGTTTAAATATGCTAGGATTTTTTTTGGAACTAAATTTATTTATATATTCAAAAACACATTTTAAATAATAAGAAATCACACTATTTAAAATTATATAATTAAATTTGTGATAAAAATAACAATTTTACTTTTGTAATAATTTTTTTGAAATTCAAATTGATTTTTGTCTTCATAGACCTAGTAGTCACTTAATAGTCAAATCCCTAGGCAAATGTAGATCCCTTGTCTCACAAACAAAAGCTCTCATACACCAATTTAATGTGTGACTTGACCGAAGCCTTAAAATTAAATAATAATAATAATAATATTTATTTTTTAAAAATGGCATATACAGTTTTTTTTTTTGGACTTGTCTACCGAGCTCGCGTTTTGGCCCGGACGGCAGAAATCCGCCCGAATCCAGTCAACTAAATTTGCAAAAATCAGGTAGTTGCAGTGCTTGGAATCCATTTTTGATAGTGGAAATGGATTCAGCACTATCAAAAACCCCTGGGGCACTCAAAATACTAATGTTTAACAACTATAAACAAGTTTCTGGGCAAATCTTTGCTAGATTTTCTGAAAATCGCGACCGGAATTTGGATCAAAACGCGGGCTCTTTAGACTACGCTTTTTTTTTTTTTTTTGAAACATCCAATTTTGAACTCGTGTTTTTAGCCAAGTACAAAAGGCTAGATTCTAAGCCAAAGCACAATTTTCGACTTTGGCTTTGTCCTTACAATACGTACAGTCTTCCGTCCATTGAAAAGTGCCTGGGAGACTTGGGAGCGCAGCGCGTTTGTTGACAAACGCGAACACAAAGAACGACATTATTGTTTCAGAACTGGTTGCCACTGCCATGATTAGTCCCACATGCAACAATAGGGTTTGACAAATGAGTATCACAATTCACACAGAAGAATATCAATGGAGGATGAAAATTACAGAGCAGCCCAATCCAATATTTATTGACAGTTAAAGGAAAAAGAAAAAAGCAATGTGATAATAAACATGGACAGAATCCAATAGCAATTAACAGAGGAGAATAAGAGATATTTTAACCTCTATGAAGATAGTCTATGGCACAGACTGTCTCTCCATCTGGATTCTGAAGACATCTGATTTTTGTATTCAGCTATTTTTTTTCTATAGTTAATAGAACAGGCTGGCCATCTGGTTTTTGTATTCAACTATTTTCTATATTCTATGGAACAGATTGCCTGGCTATCTGATTTCTACCTTTAACTATTTTTCCATAGCATAGAAGACAGTTTGCCTCACCAGCTGGATTTTCCTATGCAGACAGATTGCTTCACCATTTGCATTCAGCAATTTTCCTATGCAATATGAAAATAAGTGCTAAACAATATTTAGTTGATCAATTGATGTTGCAGACAGCCCTGGCAAATCCAATGCGAGAGTTCTGGAGATCATATTCTATCCACAGATTCTGCTGGTGGTAATTGCCAATGATATTCAGATACATGGGCACAGTGTCAGAGTTCCCAAATGTGAAGCAGTAAATTGTTCTGTTATTCTGCCCACCTGCAATCTCCTTGGGCACTGGGTACAGTACCTGGTGGCTTTCGAGCCTAACACGGGCGGAATCGAAGAGCAGAGTCACGGGTGTAACCTCTGGAAATGGCGCACCCGCAGGATGAGAGAAGCAGAGATCCATGGGTCCTTCAAATTTCGGAAAATTCACCTGAACTGGATTCAGGGTCCCTCGGTTCCAAGCAAGAAATGCCTGCCTGAGTGGCGTGTAAGCTGCGCCCAAAAGAAAACTGAACTGCGTGCCAGAGTCCACCATTGTCTGCCCGGCTCCCGTGTTGTCAGGCAAGAAGACAGTTGGCGGGATTGAGAGCAACCGACGTCCAACCTTGATGCCGTAGAGCTTGACAGTATAGGCCACTCTGTTGAAATAGGGCAGAGGAATGGATTGGGTATACAGGGGCGTGTAGCGGAGATATTTGGAAAATGGGGAGTCTCCGAACAGGAGAATGCCTGCGGATTCTGGTTGAAGAACATGGTCCGGAATGCAGTATGAGAATTTGCGACCCGGGTTCGTGTTGGGTTGCATTTGGGAAATGAATGACAGAGAGCCCTGGCTCAAACCCATTAGACCAGGGGTGTCAGGTACAGGCAATGGCACGCACCCGAAGACAAAATTGGGGATTTTCAGAACAGGGGAGCCATGGATTGGACTGAGGGTCACAATATCAGAACCGAGGATCCCATCTGCAAAGGTCCCGTCGGCATAAGAGTAGGAGTATTGGCAGAGGTGGTTGCTGTTGCAGGCTGTGGGGACTGGGAAATTGTTGGTCTCTTTTGTGCAGACAGGTGAGCTGCAAGGGATAGGCCGGTAAGAGGTGGACAGAAAGGGGTTGAAAGAGGAACCAGGAGCTGAAAAGGGATTGTGAATGCATTCTAGCCATGAAAGCTCGCTGCCTGTATCGACCACCATTTCTTGTTTCTGAGGTGGGTTCCCCATGGCTACCTGCACAACCAGATTCAGGCTGGTGACTTGCAGTGGGATTCTGCTGGACCCTTTAAAAGGAAAAGCCCCTCGGAGAGATATGTGCACAGAAGAGAGGACCTTGGAATAGAGAGGCAAGAAAAGACCATGTTCAATGCTGGAATTGAAGCTTTCTGAATCCAGAAAAACTTGCATGGGATTTAGCACTCTTGGACTTGGGTCTGCAGCAGTGAAGCAGAGGATCAGAGCAATGGAAATCCCCATGAAACCAGGGGAATTTATGCATCTCATTGTAGGTAATGATCTGCAATCAGGAACAGCACAGCAAAACAATGACCCTTTGTGAGTTTTTGATGACAGAGACACAAGCAAAACAGGCAATGCAATGCAGTGCAGTGCAGTCCTGTCCCTGAAATTATATATATTTGAGCTCCCAGAAGGATCTTGGGGTGGGTTTGATTCCAGTTGGTTTCAAGAAATTTGTCATATATGCTGCTCTCATTTTTCTTTCTTTTGACTTTGAATACTTGCACCAGAGGTTATGGATGTGTCCCTCTTCTTTGCTTTGCTTCGTGTTCAGATTAGATTTGAAGGTGAAAAAGCTCAAAGCCATACCCACCTTCATAATTAAGGAATTTGGGTTGTTGGACATTACATCCATTCATTCTTCAAATGCCTCAAATACCTGCATCTCCTGCAAATGTGGTTTTGACAACCAAACAAATACAAATAAAATAATAAAAAAGAAACAAGTATATTTGGGTTTAAGTATCAAGTTGTCTATATAAAATTAAAATTTAATAAAATGAAAGAAACCAATTTGGGTTAAGGTATCCAACTGTCTAAATAAAAATGAAATAATTCCATTTGAGTTCAAGTATCAGAAGTTTTTGTTTGGTTATAAAAGAATATAATAAAACCATAAAATTTGTGTTTGCATTTTGATATTTAGAAAATTTAAATTACCTTTAGTCAAAATGATATCATAGTTTTGTTTCAGTTTGTTTGAAAATCCTGGCAAAGTAGTTGGAAAGAAATATACATATGGATTCAAATATCTATAAATTAGATGAGACCATCAATCTTTTTATTTGCTAATAATTATAAAATTGAAAGTTAGATTATAATAGTTTTTCTAGCATTAATAGTTAAAGGGACAAGATTTAGTTTTTATTTTTTTTCAATTCCTCCATATATGACCTTGCTGTGTTGTCCCTATTTTATTATTAATATATTCATCTGCGGATTTTTTTCAATTCATCCATATATGACCTTGGTTTGTTGTCCCTATTTTATTATTAGTATATTCATCTGTGAATATATTTTTTTATTAAAGGGTTTCTTGCCAATGAAATATGTTATTTTATGATTGATAATTTTTTTTTTTTCATAATTATGAAAATTTTGGAATAAATTTCCATTCATAAATTCAATGTTATTTTTAATTATTTTATTTAAAGTAATTTATATATATTTATTATATGAAAATCTAATTAATTATTTATGTATTTAATGAGTACTTGTTTTTTATATTGGTATTGTTTCATTGGATTCACTTGACTTAAATAAAGAATGTGAGATCTCTTTGTATTACAAGAAAATTTTCATTTTCAGTTAGTGTTAGAGGAGGGTCTTTTGTTTAAGGGAAGTGTAATACTTCTTATAACTTTATGGTTCCATGAATGTGATTTTAATTTTATGTCAATTAATCGAATGCTAATTGGGTTCATCTTCCCAATTTATTATTATATTTCTGATATTTATTAGTTTTAAGGATATTGAAAATGTTTTAGGCATTTACATAAAATCACATCCAAAGAGAGTTTAGCAATTTTGTACACATATTTTTGCGGCTATGTTGAGACATATCTTAGTAAGGGTCTTTTTGAAATATGTGATCTACTTCACGTAGGTATCAAGAATATACAAGGTAACTTCAAATATCCATTTTAATAGTGATCATTTATTGTATTTAAATATACATAATTTCTTGTATTGAATGAGTTATACACACACACACACAAACACACGAGTTGTCTTTAGTGTGATTTTTTGGAGATTTTTTTGATCAAATTTCTTTAAAATCCGGCAAGAATTCATTGAAATCACAAGTTTGATGGGTAATCTTGCACAATCTAAGTGCCTTGGGGGTTTTTCAGGGTGCTGAATCCATGTATCAGTCAAAAAACCAATTTAAATAGCACAAATCAAGATTTCACCTCAAATTTTTCCGCCGGATTCCGGCACCGGAAACTCCAAAAAATCTCACTAAAGACAACTCCTATATATATGTGTGTGTGTGTGTGTGTGTGGTGGGGGGGGGGATGAAAGTTCATGCCTGGGAAATTATAATTATTACATGTATATTATTATTTATTACATAATGATGTCTCCTTAAAAATGAATTGTCCTCAAAGCATGGAAGGGAAAACAATTTCCCAAAAAGAAATGAACAATCTTCTTGTAACCTTCACCTATTTGATAAGTTTGAGGACATGAGGCAATATGACGTTCAAAGCCTTACAACATCAAGACATAAAAAAAAACAATCTATAGGTGGATTATTTCTAGAACTCTATGATGTAAAATTTTGGATTTCTCTTCTTTGTAGTTGAATTTGAGGTGCATATATCTTTGGATGCTTCAATATATAAGAAAGTTTGGTTAGAAACCTTGGAATATTGGTATGATGATCCTTGCATACCATGAATTGGATGGCTTGGGTGTTGATATGATACCATGCTAAGTTTATCCTTGTTAATTTTTGGCATGACATTGTCATGATTTACTTGAGTCATCATAATGACTTCTCATATCATTGTCTTTATTGGCACGCGAACATCCTTCGATTGAAATCAACCATTACTAAATTTGTGGATGTCACTTTATCGCATCATTATTTATTGAGCTCAAATCTTGGAATATCTTCCATTGATAAAACTTCATTAGTAATGACAATATGACTTCTAGTTTTGATTCCTTTTATTGAAGTCATTTTGTCTTCAATATGAAATTTTGGAGTCTCCACCATTGATGCAAAATCATTAATAACAACATAAGGTTTTCCCACATTGATTGTATTGCTGTCAGTGCTCTTATCCTTGTCTTGGGTTCATTGTCACCCCTTATGTTTCTTCAACTTTATTTATATTAGTAGAGTTTTATTATGATTTCTTAGATGATAAATTTCATCTTTGGTTGATATTTTTTTATTATATCTATAATCTCTCTTTTATGAGAAACTTTCATGGTGTTAATTTGTTATTAATATCTTTTATCTTTTTTTAAAATGTGCGAATTTTGGCATATTGCTTCTCCAATTCCATTCAAGTGTGGGTAATTTATTCCTTTTTAACGATAAGACCTTTGTTCAAATCTCTAATTTTTTCTTGTAAATCATCATAGTCATGCTATTATGAGTCATCATAATATTGGATTGTATCATTTCATATCCAATATATACATTTTGATAATAAAACTTCTATACAAGAATCTAATGAGAAGTCCTATAATGTTATCCTCTCCCCCTCATAAGAGAATGTCAACATTTTCTCTTTTACATTTAGAACAATTGTCCCCATTGTTTCCATCTAGTTAGAACCTAAATTTATGTCACCCATATTAAAACTGACTAATTTTGTAACCTTGAATTTATTTATGGTGTTATGATTACCAATTGATAGATTTATGTCTGAAATTTAAAATATATTGTCATCAATTGTTTTCTTTTAGGAATATACTTGATTCTAGAATTAATAATTGATTCACCAAGTTGAGAACAATATAATTGATCTGAAAATGGAGGAGAAATTCTCCTCTCAAAAACTGACCATCCTTTGACACTTTGCAAGTAAACAAAACGGGTCTTAAGGGTAAACAAGTTTCATAATCTCTTCAATATGGCGAGTTAGTTTTCACGTGAACTTTTATAAAGAAACACATTCACATGCAACTCAAAATGGTAAACATGAAGAGAAAAAACCATCATTTGATGACGAAATTCACCCATCCTGGGCTACGTCTCCAGACCTGCTCCAATATCTAGATAACTCTATTGATTTCAGTGGTAAAAGAGTACATGAAAATTGTTGACAATTGAGTGGCTTGTTTCCCCTACAAGGAAACATTCTCCTGTAAATAATTCTCACTCCAAAAATATGATCCCCTACAACAAGTCATGGAAATGTCAACATGAAAAGGACTCACACATCAGGTCCTTGTACTCCACCTAAAAACCAAGCATAAAATATACAACAACTCCACATTGAGATACTGTAAATAAATTCTCTCATGAACACATAATGAGAAAATATTAAGAAGAGATGCACTACAGAAGTCACATATGTTGCAGATGAAATAAGAAGGTTGGAAAACCCCTAGAAGGTTCTCTCCATTCTCAAAATTTCTTCAAAACTGCTTCAAACATCTGATTGTCTTTGGCACTAAAAGACTCAATCCTACAAAAATTCCTTCCAAAAGTGCTCAAATCAGAAATCTTAGGCTGCCAATGAGTCCAGGACACTTAAAAACCCCCATATAGGCTCTTTTTGAGCTAAAAAAGGTTAAAAAATGAGAAATTTATGCTTCTCCAAACCAAGCTCTGCTATTCGTCTTGCAATTTGAAAAAACCTCCTAATTGTGCGGCATTTTTTTCCTTTTCACAGTTCGGGAAGAGACAATTCCGCCAAAAAAAGGTGTAATTTGTTTCCCAATAAAAACTATGCACAATAACAGGGTCAAATGGAGCACCCATAAGGCTGGGGGCTGGGGAAAATGGTCCACCCCCATCGACTCTGACACCTTTCCATCAAGTAAGGTCTTGTGTGATGATGTGGCCAAAGATCGGGGCCAACTGCCTGCCCCCTTTAGGGTAGCTCTCAACACCTTCTGATGTGCGCACATGGTATCAACATGGTTGGAGGCTAGGGCTAACCACCCACACCCTCCATTGTATGGTCATGTGGTGGTTCCGGTAACCAAGGGTTAGGCCCCAATGGTCTGCCCTCTCCACTCGCACCTTTGCAGGGTCCTGTGAAGCACCATGTGATTAGGGTTTGTGGCTGGCCCCTGCCCCTTCCGTTGGTTCTCCTTCATCGTGGGCATATGGAAAGTGGTCGTGAACAGGGCTAGGGCCAAGTTCCCAACCCTCTCCCTTACGCCTACGATCATGTGTGATGATTACATGACCTAGGGCCGAGGCTAATATGAATTTAAATAAACCTAACTCCATAGTATGTTAAGAACTAAAGCGCGTGTGCACTAATAAGGCATGGAGTTTTTATGTGGTAGGTATGGTGGTTGAACCCTATGGAGGCCTTTGGGCTCATGACATTTTTTTTACCAATGACGAGGCACCACATGGTGACCTCTGGTTGGGCCATGCGATGGTCTTTTATTGGACCACGAAAACTGCATGACCTAACAACATGATACCAACACCTACCTATACGAACTGAAACATGGTGAGCTAATATTGGTCCATTGTATGCCAAATTGGCATGAAGAAGTCATCATGAGATAAGTAGTACAGACTGCCTATTCAGCAACCCAGTCAACGCACTTGCAATTTTTTTTTGTTGGTCAAAAAGTGCAGAACATCATAACTTTGTCATATAACATCAGATTGAGGCGATTCAAGCATCGTTGGATTCAAGACAACGCACACTACGACTTGACACCATTTTCGGGAGATTCTGAGCACTTTCATTTTTTAGCCTACTTTTGATCCCCGGATCATACCTCCCCACTAGGAATTTTTGGACCCCAAAAGTTTATCTTCTCTTGGAATATAAATGAGGAAAAGCTCATAAAATTTCTCGATCTCAATCCTTTTTGTTTTGTTTCAATTGGTGCCTTCAAGCTCCAATCAAGGGACTCCACCTCGTTTCTGTTTGAATTCCTTATCTTCCAATCAAGAATTGAGCCAGAAATCTTCCAAACATGCAGGAACATAAATTTTTATGGATGGAATTTGAACATTCTCTCCAATTTTTTTTATTGGGTCGAACAAGCTTCAACTTGAAGTCCCTTTTTGTTGAAGACAAACTTGATTTTCCATCTTGGAAATCATAAGCAACTCAATGCTTTCCATGCACTAATTCATGCTTTGCTTTACTGTCCTCAAACTACACCCGCACTCTAAGGTACACCGACTGCATCTATTCAATGAATATTTTCCTTTGTCCACAAAAAGATCGTCATATTTTGCACAATATTTATCAAGATTACATTCACAAACAAGATTCATCTTGAAACACTTGTACCAATGAGTACATGACACAACTGTAGACATACTAGATGACATAAAAATGCTCATCCCAAAATGTCCTCAAACAATTGGACTCATCATCAAGCCAAAACAACATAACATGTCAATGAAAACACACTTGTTGCAAATAAGTGATTGTTCATGTCTCCACTTTACAAAGTACCCAAACAATAATGTACAACAAGTATTTACAATTTTACAAAACAATATACACATTATTTTCCTATCTCAGGCTTATGGGTTCTCTTTCTACACCCGGTATGCTTTGAAGGCTGCTTCAGGAACTACACTGGTTTCCTCTTTGCCACTTGTCGCTTTCCTTGTAATGGATCACATGACCTCTTTGTCCTTCTTGGGACGAAGTTATGGATGAAGTTTCCAACACCTTTCAATCTGATGCCCATTCATGTTACAATGGGTACAAAAATGCTTTCACTTGCCCATCAACAAGGAAGTCTTCAAACTAAAGAGAGTTTTTTCATGCTTTCATCCAAGGATTTGGTCCATTCTCTTGACCGCCACTTTGTGTTTCTCACAATCAGCCACATAATGGTCAACTGCATCAGAAAATGTGTCAGGAAACTTGTCCCATAAATAATCAAAATCACCAACATTTTAAAAATTCCCATGAAACTTTCCTGGATGTGGGTGGCATGCTTGACACGGGCGGACAGCAAATCCCATTGCGCATGGACTACGGATATCTCCAAAGAAATTCACCACCTGCTGTGGATCCAATCATAGTTATCGCCTCGCACGATCCTCGCAGAAACACCAATTACGCAGACTGGATAGGCCTGATGTCTCCTAAACCGGACCATCACCTCACCTTCACCTCCATTAATGACCATGTGGCATAATTAGTTCTGCAGCATTCCTTATCTATCTGTGTCTGCCCACTAGCTGAAGCCTTACACGCAGAACACTCATAGCCTCTCTGACATGCCTCTTCCACAATCCTATATATCCTCCCATTCTTGGCCCCTTCCCTCCATCATCTGATCTCCCTTGCATTTCGCTCTCTTGATTTGGATGCTCATTGATAACAATCAGCTGCAAAGTCCAAGTCCTAGTGTGAAGCTGTGCAACCCCCCTTTGACTGGTGCATTGCATCCTGTGCACTTGCCCCTCAGCCTCTTTAGTTTCTCCTACCCCTGTGCTTCCCCTGCCATCCCTCCCAAGTGCGTAATGGCTCCCAGGCTGCGCCAATGCACAATTCGCGGTGGTCAACGAGGAGCTCTCCCAGGGCACTACCATCATGGCAAGGACAATCGTCTCGAATGGCTTGAGGGCTCCTTGTCATACTGCCCTGCTAGCCACCCTTGTATTCCTGAGCAGTGCACAGACTGCGCCAGAAGCCCGGCGCAAAGAGGAAGACGTGGTGCGTGGAGGTCCACCTCCATCTCCAGGGCTCCTTCATTGTAGCGCATTCCTACACCACCAAAAAGCCCTGTACAAGCAGACAAAGACATAGATATTTGGATCATGGATTTTTATGGCATCTGGACGAAGTTTCCGGATGGAGTATGTTAGGTCTCTGTAATTTGCAAGATTGGAAAATACAAACTGCAAAGCCTACATATGAACCACTTTGGGATTCTAGGATCTAGCCCTCTTGAATCCAGAGAGGGATATCTCTATAAGTGTGTTTAAAGATGTGATCTTTAAGGCTTTAAGTATGATATTAGGCTAGTTATTAAGAACAAGGGTTTTTTTTGGTTTTGGTTGGGCAAGGGTATAATGAAGGTGAAGGAAGTCTAAATGAAGGGTGAAGGTGTAAGTAGGTGAAAGAATGGTTCAGCTAATAAGATAGGCAAGGAGTAGCTTCAATCCATTGGGCTATGGAGTCATAGAGGATTTAATTGAAACAACAAGTCTACAAAGGTTACCATGGGGCAAGTCATCTACATCTCAAGATCCTTTAAGATTAAATGATGGAATGGAGCATTAAAAGTGTTGGGAAGGTGGAAGAAGTCAATAATTTCAACAAGGATTTATCAAATTTTCGAACAAGAAAAATCCTTTCAAAGCAGCTGTTTAAAACCAACCAAAGGACAGGGCTAACCATAAACTTCTTTGGACAAGATTTTATTAAAACTAACTTATCAGAAAAACAATCTAGTAATCCACATGACTACTTTCAGAAAGGATGAAAACATATAAGAAAACAAAGTGTAGCTTAAGATCAAGTTAGATGCATTAAAATCTAGGCCTGCTTTCAGCATACTCTTAGGGAAACCTTCAAACAACCTTTGGAGAAAGAACTAGAAGACAGGGCAAACCATAAACTTTCCTAGTCTGACTCTTCTTAGCATGTAATGAAAATAACATTCAATTTTTTTTTTTAAAGTTTAGATAGTAAGACATGGGCTCACCAACATTCCTTAACTGTTTTGGACTGTATTAAATCATTCTCAAATACACAAAGGAGGAAAACATAGAGATAAAGCTTATCAGTGAGAGTAGGGTACTTTTAAGGGTAAATCCTAGCTCTATATTTGTTGTTCTTTATTAGAGAAAATGGACAGTATGAAAAACATGAAAGAAGACAATTTACAATAAGAAAAACATCACCATTAATGTAGACTAGGATCCCATGGAATTTGACTCGTATATTGATGTTCAAACCAGTACAATCTTCAAGTCCAAAAGGTCTTGACAACTCGGAAAACTTTCTCTTCTCAACCTAGTTTTCTCCCATTATCTACAGAGCTTCAACAGCTTCAAAAAAATATTTACATGCAACAGATATCCAGAGACCAACCTTTTACAATGTGCTCCTCAAGAAGATTTTATAAGAAAATGAGGAGGTGGAAGAGTTTCTAGGGTTCAAGTATCATTTAATTCCATAATAAATGCAATTCCTAGCCTTAAAAACCATGCGAGGCATAAGGCAGGAATGCATTCTACCTATAACTCCGTTTCTGATTTTTAAGGCTTAATGGATGAGAAGATTGAATTCAGGGCACTTTCTTATCTTTGTAATAACTTTGCTGACAATTTGTAATAAATTTCTTTGGTGAATTAATTGTTCAGCTGTCTTTAGGCAAATATCTTTTGAATAGGCAATAACTATGCCTTCTTTTGATTTCTTTGAGGCTGCAGGTGGATTTTGGTAGCTGGAGAGGATTCAATTAGCCTTTGATGTGGCAGTGGAGGTTTTTCAAACTGATATTTATTCTTGTTGTTTCCTAAAACATTTTTAATTTGCTTTTGATTTGTGTTCTAGGCCTAATTAGGCTTAACCTTCATCTTCTGGTCTTCATATTGTCTTTAGCTCTGGATTAGGCCTTTGGTTTACTGAGTTTGTGCCTTAATCCCTCAAAACTGTGTTAAAAACCTTTATTTCTTCATTTTTTCTTTGATTTTATCCCTTGACACTGATACTCTTTGATCTCCTGTCTTCAATGCTGATATTCTTCAATAAATGGACTCTGACTGTGTTTTTGCTGTGTTGCAGGTGCGCGGAGGTTTGATGAAGTCACCAGTGCTCATGAGGCACAGGTGGAATCACAGTTTGAACCCTGTGGATTCATTTTCTCATTGGATAGTGGCCTGGGGATTGTCATCCCTGGCCTTTCATTTCTTTTTAAAACTGTGGAGAAACCTTAAAAACCTACAAAAAATGAACAAAGTTAAGAAAAATCCCGTGAAAATAGGTCAAAGGCTGCTCTGGGCGCGAGATTAAATCGTGGCCGTTGGATGAAAACAACCAACGGTCGAGATCACTCAACGAGGTCAATTGGGAGGCGGTTGGATGAACGGTGGTAGGATTAAGTTCGAACCGTTGGATCAAAGAAATGAACGGTGGAGATTAGTTGGCGAAACATGGGTGGGAAAATGAATTGGTGGTGAGATGAAATCAGAGCCGTCAGATGAGAAAAAAAAACGGTTGGGATTGCTCGAACGGAGTGCTTGGGAGTTTAGATGGTGGGCGAATGAATTGGTGGGGAAGTTTAATCAGAGCTGTCATATTAGAATATCTGACAGTGGATATCAAATGATAAAATCTTCGGAGGGTAGATGGAATGGAAACGGCTTGGGGTTGCAAAGTGATCTGGGCCGTCAGATTTACATGATGGACGGTTAAGATCCTCTGGTGAAGTCCCTTGGAAAACAAACGAAGGGTAAATAAAATGGGGGAAGGTTAAATCGGGACCGTCGGATGAGAGGATCCGATGGTTGAGATTGTCTGATGGGGTGTTCGAGAGATCATATGGAGGCAGATGCATTTGGATGGGCATATGATCTGAGCTGTCAGATTAGAAAGGCAGATGGTTATGATCTAGTGATGAAGCGTTTGGGAGCATAGGGGAAGGGCGAAAGACTTGGGATTAAGAAATAATATGAGCCGTCAGATCAAAACAATCGACGGCCAAGATTAAAAACTGAAAAGAAAATGTAGCGGAGAAGGTGGTTTGGCAGAAAACCATAATGGTTTTCGCGCAACTCTGAGGCGGTTTATAATTTTCTCCAAAAAAAACGTGATATGGTTCGCTGGCTGACATGCGTCCCCTCCAAAACCACTTTTATCGCGTAAATTTTTGGTGTTAAACCATGGACGCAGAAAAAACGAAAAACATGTTGTGAGCCGTCGGATGGGAGGTCGGAGATCTGATGGTGCGGATTGCATGCGATGGGGGAAGTTGCGGGTCGGGGAGATAGTGGAATACAGGTGGCAACTTGTGAGTGGATGGGTGTTTTACAAGGCGGAGGTAGGTCCCAAAGGAGTTGGGCCTATCGGATTGAACCTCAATCGTTGGATTTAAATGATGGGAACTCTAGATTCGATCTCGGGGCAGAGTTAAATGAACGAAGGGAAAGTCGAATCGATGGGTGGAGATCAAGCGCGATGATGGCTATTGATCTGCAAAGATCAATGGTGGATATTCAATTTAACATTTTCATCGGGAAAAGAAGAAATAAAGGAAATAATGGGTTTTGACGGGGTTTGGAGAGGTTTTAGGCCCTTTAAGCGCTCTGTTGTGGGGCTTATGGTCTTATGAAGATCAGGAGCTAAGGGAAATAAGCCCTCGGGGGCTAAAAACCTTCACAATGGAAAAAGACTGTTTTAGGCCTAAAAATAATGATTTTTTAAGCTAGTTTGAGGTTTTCGGTAGGTAAATGGAAGCTTTTTTAAACCAAATAACAGAGAAACATAAGGTTTAAAAGGGATTTTGAAGTGATTTTGAAGGTTGAATGAGGCTTGTGGAGGGATTTTATGAAGGAAAAAGGGTGAAAAATGGGGTTTATTTATGAGTGAAAGGAGGGGTAAAAATGATGGAAAATGGGATTTTCAAGCAGTTTTCTCTTGGCAAACAGCAAATTTTTAGGATTATGAGGGAAACAACAGTGAATATTAACTAGAGGGTTAGTTATCTTCATAAGACTTTAAGAACTCACAATTTGGCCATGGAATTGTTTCTTAAAGGCTTAACAAGAGATTTAGCCACCATTTGATATGAAATTTTTTTATAGGTGGCTAATAGCAGCTCCAACTTGGGATGGAAACTCCTTGGAGGTGTCAAGAACCTCAGAAAAATATTCTCTGGATGTAGATCAATGGCCTTGCACCTTGACAACCTTTTCCTCTTCTTTGATCAGCTGTTTGAAAGATCATTAGAACATTTGATATCAGTAGAAAAATTCTTCCCCAAACAACTACCTACACAACCTACTTCCTAACATTTTTTCTTCAGCAGGTGCATTTGGACTTGCAGACCTTAAATATCAACATTTTATTCTTTTTGAAAACATAAAACTAGTCTAAGTCTACTCTTATTTCTCCATGAATTCAGATTAAGCAGTTGAACTCATAAATTCTCTTCCTAACTACTTATTTGTTAGGATTAGACTGTCTGACAGACCTTTATTCTCTAACTTCTAAAACAAAAATTAAAAAGAAGTAAAGCCAAGATTAAGCAGTTTGAATTGATGCAAATCTATAGAAAAAAAACAAGCTGCACATAGATTTTTATTTGCAGAAAATTAAAGGAATGTTGAAGGCTAAAGATCTGAATACTAAAACATCCTTCATTATTTCTTTAGCTCTGTTTTTAATTTGTTTGAGATTTTTCCTCTTTCTTTCCTGGTTCAAGTTTTGAGTATATTGGAACCAATTTATCTTCTCTCTTTGACTCAAGTTTTAATCTAATTAGAGCCATTCTTCTTTTGAGATTCATAGGTTCAAATTTGAGCTTGTTTGAACCTTTGTTTTTCTATCCTAATCTACCTTACTGATAAGCCAAGATTATGCTATTTGGCTGATCTAATTCACTAACCTATCAGCAGTAAATTGAAAGTCTAATTAGTCATGATTAGGTTGTATGACTAACTACAAGTGTATTTTATAGGAGTGGCATTTGAGCTTGCACACTTTCAGATTTTGTTTCTCTTTTTTGGTATTGGGGCTATACCTTTCTTTTTTTTACAATCTTCCCTCTTTTCTATTCTATTGTTTTTGTATTTTTTGTTTTTCTTTCATGACATAAATCAATAACTAACTAAATGCTCAAAGCTGAGCTTTATTGACATTCCTATCTAACATACTCTAACTCTTGAAATATTTACAAGCTTCATATGATAGAATAGTGCCAATGTAGCCAGTTGAGTAGTGACAAAAAGGAATAGAGAAATTGGCTACTAGGCAGAGATAACCATAGTACATAGTGAATTTTAATCTTTAAAATCAAGGTTGTCACAGGAGGTGACAACATTTTATGTCTTTGAATCCTGCAAAGGATCCATGCTTGAAAATTTGAGCCAATTAGGGCCTCCACACACTCTTCCATAGGATCAAAAAAGAAAATATGAGAATTCTCTTCTTTTTGGCCCTCCATGATTGGTAGATTGTTTGCCTCTAAGATCTCAACTTTGAGGAATACACCTTCAATATGTTCCTTGGAAGCATCATCATCCTTAACCTGCAAATCAACAAGCAATGAAATTTATTCTTTCTCTAAATCTATGCTTGTTTCTAGTGTGAATTCAGGTTCTTTGGATGACAGATTGATATTAGCAATGGGAAAGGATTTCTCTTGAAAATATAGTATATCCTTAGTAGGACAGTCTTGTATTTTTTTTCCTCCCCAAAGACTTGCCAGTACCTTTTATTGTTTGGGATAGCTGGTCTAAATTTTTCTTGAATTGTACATTGTTTGCTTTCCCAAGGTCTCAGACATTTACTAGCAACAAGGGCTAATCCACTGGAAAAACTGTTTTGGTCTTTAGGAACAAAGGTAAGTTGGAATTATTTAAAATTTTTTAACAAATCTATGGCATCATCCTTATAGGCTCTAAATCTAGGATGTTTAACCATGCATTCTTCATTCACTTGCCTAATTACCAATTCTGCATTTCCAAGAACTGTTATCCTCTGGGCTCCTAATTTCTTCAATAAGTGGAGCCCTAAAAGAAGTGCCTCATACTC
Organism: Pinus albicaulis; assembly: GCA_034641835.2. NCBI lineage: Eukaryota > Viridiplantae > Streptophyta > Pinopsida > Pinales > Pinaceae > Pinus > Pinus albicaulis. The sequence continues at coordinate 1,725,513,129 of CM076578.1, read as the reverse complement.
TACTATGTTATTTGTGCATTGAAAATTCAATTTATATGAATAGGCTTTAGAATAATTGTTTTTAGTATCATAAAGCCACATTCCTGCACCTGCACTGGTTTTAGTATATGACCCATCAAAGTTCATATTCCAAAGAGGACTAGCTTCAGCATTATCATTAATTTCCTTACTATCCTCTTTGTCCTGAGTGCCATTGGGTTGTTCTATGGAATAGGCACCATGTTTATGATTGTATTGTTCAAATGAAGGTTCGGAGGCTAGCTATTTGTTTAGTATTTGATCAATTTCTTCTTCTGTCAAAGGAGAGATTTCCTTATAGACAGAAGTACAACAAACTTCCTTCTCTTGGGTTAACTGGTCTTGAGGTTGGATATCTTCTTGAGCCTCTTCTAATGAATCTAGACTTGTGCTTGAATGGAAACCTTGAGTATTTTCTCCTATTTCCTGATCTACTTGTGTTTCAAACAATTCCTCATGATTGTTATGATGATCAATTTGAATACAAGGTTCATGAGTTGTTTCTTATACATTATCAGGATGCCACTCTCCTCTTAAAATCTGAAATGAGTTATAACATAGAGGGAGAGTTTCCATAGGTATTGGTTTTTCCTCTATTTCAGGTTTTGTGTTCTCCAAGAGGCTTATTGTTTTGCAAAAGGTTTCAGAGACTGGTTGTTTATTAATAGTTTGATCTATCTCTTTTTCTGTCAAAGGGGAAGATGTTTCTATGTTCCTTTGAATAGGGGTACATCAGTTCTCTATCTCTTGTGAAGACTGATTTTGAGGCTAAATTTCCTCTTGAGCCTCAACCATAAGGGATGATGAATCATTACTTGGGTTTTGAGGGATATCTTGAGGAATGTTCTTTATTCCTTGATTGTTTTCTTCCTCAACTGATTCATCTATATTCTTATAATTTTTCAATAAGATATTAAACTCATGAATGGCTATTAAAAGATCTTCAGGATGCATTTTTTCCAAATCCTCATCATTGTCTATAATGTGTTGGGTGATGTTATGTGATGGATCATAATGTATTTCACCCCATGAAAATGATGTAGTGTTTCCTTTATAGTTCTCATAAAACACATATTCAAGGTCCTTCAAAGAAAACAAACTACCAGACTTCAACCATTCATACCAATCCCTAGCTTTTCCTTCTAATGTTAACATGAAAATTTTCATTAGGAAATCTTCATACCATTCAACCTTTAATCTTCATACATGTATGTGAAATTTGATAAGATGTAACAATGGGTTATCAAAATTTTCACCCTAAAAGACAGGAAGGTTATCATCCCAATTCACCTGGGGCATCTTATGTGGAAACCCAGGGATATGATCTCTACTCATTGGGGCATATCTTCATTGTATCCTTGGAATCATGTTTGTAAATCAAGAAAGAGGTCATTGTGTCTATTCAACCAGTTCAGAGTCTTCTACCAGTGGATTCATTTGGTCTTATGAGAGTTGTAGAGTGTGGAATCGCCAGGTGGGTGATTTAAATCTTTTTTTCCACCAACAGTATGATGGGGTTTTATTAATGCATTCCGAAGGGAGTCTACAAAGACTGGAGGGGTAATAGGTCTACTGGAGGCTAGTGAAGTCACCAGGTGAAAATTTTTAGCTCTTTTAGAGGTAAAATGTTTTATGGTCCACCACCATTGTTTATTATGAATACCAATCTAAATGTTTTTGGGTTTTATGAGTTCCTTTCAGTCCTATGGGTTATGAGAGTGACCTAAATCTGTATCAACACTTAGCTATGGTGGTGAGACAAAAAGAGTTTACTCTTATGGCTTAACTAGCTGATTACTTCAAGGTTTGATAAGGCCTATGAGAATCCTAAGGGTTACTTAGTTTGTCACTGATTCAAATAAGTTCTATCATGATTACCATGTGCTTGGTAGTGCTTGAAGAGAGCTACTAATACTGCATTGAACACTGAGTGTTATTTTTTAAGGATTTTACTCAGAAGTCCCCAATGGAGTCACCAGAATGTTAGGTCTCTATAATTTGCAAGATTGGAAAATACAAACTGCAAAGCCTACATATGAACCACTTTGGGATTCTAGGATCTATCCCTCCTAAATCCAGAGAGGGATCTCTCTATAAGTGTGTTTAAAGATGTGATATTTAAGGCTTTAAGTATGATATTAGGCTAGTTATTAAGAACAAGGGTTTTGTCTGGTTTTGGTTGGGCAAGGGTATAATGAAGGTGAAGGAATTCTAAAAGAAGGGTGAAGGTGTAAGTAGGTGAAATAATGGTTCAGCTAATAAGATAGGCAAGGAGAAGATTCAAACTATTGGGCTATGGAGTCATAGAGGATTTAATTGAAATAGCAAGTCTACAAAGGTTACCATGGGGCAAGTCATCTACATCTCAAGATCCTTTAAGATTAAATGATGGAATGGAACATTAAAAGTGTTGTGAAGGTGGAAGAAGTCAATAATTTCAACAAGGATTTATCAACTTTCCGAACAAGAAAAATCCTTTCAAAGTAGCTGTTTAAAACCAACCAAAGGATAGGGCTAACCATAAACTTCTTTGGACAAGCTTTTATTAAAACTAACTTATCAGACAAACAATCCAGTAATCCACATGACTACTTGCAGAAAGGATGAAAACATATAAGAAAACAAAGTGTAGCTTAAGATCAAGTCAGATGCATTAAAATCTAGGCCTGCTTTCAACATACTCTTAGGGAAACCTTCAAACAACCTTTGGAGAAAGAACTAGAAGATAGGGCAAACCATAAACTTTCCTAGTCTGACTCTACTTAGCATGTAATGAAAATAACATTCAAGAACAATGTTTAAAGTTTAGACAGTAAGACATGGGCTCACCAACATTCCTTAACTGTTTTGGACTGTATTAAATCATTCTCAAATACACAAAGGAGGAAAAAATAGAGATAAAGCTTATCAGTGAGAGTAGGGTACTTTTAAGGGTAAATCCTAGCTCTATATTTGCTGTTTTTCATCAGAGAAAAGGGACAGTATGAAAAACATGAAAGAAGAAAATTTACAATAAGAAAAACATCACCATTAATGTAGACTAGGATCCCATGGAATTTGACTCGTATATTGATGTTCAAACCAGTACAATCTTCAAGTCCAAAAGGTCTTGACAACTCGGAAAACTTTCTCTTCTCAACCTAGTTTTCTCCCATTATCTACAGAGCTTCAACAGCTTCAGAAAACTATTTACATGCAATAGATATCCAGATACCAACCTTTTATAATGTGCTCCTCAAGGAGATTTTATAAGAAAATGAGGAGGTGGAAGAGTTTCTAGGGTTCAAGTATCATTTATTCCATAATAAATAAAATTCCTAGCCTTAAAAACCATGCAAGGCATAAGGAAGGAATGCATTCTACCTATAACTCTGTTTCTGCTTTCTAAGGCTTAATGGATGAGAAGATTGACTTTAGGGCACTTTCTTATCTTTGTAATAACTTTGCTGACAACTTGTAATAAGTTTCTTTGGTGAATTAATTGTTCAGTTGTCTTTAGACAAATATCTTTTGAATAGCAAATAACTATGCCTTATTTTGATTTCTTTGAGGCTGCAGGTGGCTTTTGGTAGCTGGAGAGGATTCAATTAGCCTCTGATGTGGCAGTGGAGGTTTTTTGGACTAATATTTCTTCTTGTTGTTTCCTAAAACACTTTTAATTTGCTTTTGATATGTGTTTTAGGCCTAATTAGGCTTAATCTTCACCTTCTGGTCTTCATACTGTCTTTAGCTCTGGATTAGTTCTTTGGTTTACTGAGTTTGTGCCTTAATCCCTCAAAACTGTGTTAAAAACCTTTACTTCTTCATTTCTGCTTTGATTTTATCCCTTGACACTGATACTCTTTGATCTCCTGTCTTCAATGCTGATATTCTTCAATAAATGGACTCTGATTGTGTTTTTACTGTGTTGCAGGTGCGCGGAGGTTTGATGAAGCCACCAGTGCTCATAAGGCACAAGTGGAATCACAGTTTTAACCCCGTGGATTCATTTTATTATTAGATAGTGGCCTAGGGATCTTTATCCCTGGCCTTTCATTTCTTTTTAAAACTGTGGAGAAACCTTAAAAACCTGCAAAAAAAGAACAAAGTTAAGAAAAATCCCATGAAAATAGGTCAAATGCTGCTTCGGGCGTGAGATTAAATCGTGGCCGTTGGATGAAAAAAACCAATGGTCGAGATCACTCAACGAGGTCAATTGGGAGGCGGTTGGATGAACGGTGGTAGGATTAAGTATGAACCATTGGATCAAAGAAATGAATGGTGGAGATTAGTTGGAAAAACATTTGGAGAAATAGGGGGTGGGAAAATGAATTGGTGGTGAGATGAAATCATAGCCATTGGATGAGAAAAACCAACGGTCGAGATTGCTCAAACGGAGTTCTTGGGAGTTTAGACGGTGGGCAAATGAATTGGTGGGGAAGTTTAATCAGAGCCGTCAGATTAGAATATATGACAGTGGAGATCAAATGATAAAATCTTCGGAGGGTAGATGGAATGGAAACGGCTTGGGGTCGCAAAGTGATCTGGGCCGTCGGATTTACATGATGGACAGTTAAGATCCTCTGGTGAAGTCCCTTGGAAAACAGACGGAGGGAAAATAAAATGGGGGAAGGTTAAATCGGGACTGTCGGATGAGAGGATCCGATGGTTGAGATTGTATGACGGGGCTTTCGGGAGATCATATGGAGGCAGATGCATTTGGATGGGGATATGATCTGAGCCGTTGGATTAGAAAGGCGGATGAATAAGATCTGGTGATGAAGCTTTTGGGAGCAGAGGGGAAGGGCGAAAGACTTGGGATTGAGAAATAATATGAGCCGTCAGATCAAAAAAATCGATGGCTAGGATTAAAAACTCAAAAGAAAATGTAGTGGAGAAGGTGGTTTGGTGGAAAACCATAATGGTTTTCGTGCAGCTCTGAGGTGGTTTTAAATTTTCTCCAAAAAATGCGATATGGTTCGCTGGCTGACACACATCCCCTCCAAAACCACTTTTATCATGTAACTTTTTGGCGTTAAACCACGGACGCAGAAAAAACACGAAACATGTTGTGAGCCGTCGGATGGGAGGTCGGAGATCCGACGGCGCGAATCGCACGCGATGGGGGAAGCTGTGGGTTGGGGAGATAGTGGAATACAAGTGGCAACTTGTGAGTGGATGGGTGTTTTACAAGGAAGAGGTAGGTCCCAAAGGAGTTTGGCCTATCAGATTGAACCTTAACCGTTGGATTTAAATGATGGGTGGTCCAGATTCGATCTCGGGGCAGAGTTAAATGAATGGAGGGAAAGTCAGATAGATGGGCGGAGATCAGGCATGATGATGGCCGTTGATCTACAAAGATCAACGGTGGATATTTGATTTAACATTTTCGTCGAGAAAAGAATAAATAAAGGAAATAATGGGTTTTGACGGGGTTTGGAGAGGTTTTAGGCCCTTTAAGCACTCGGTTGCGGGGCTTATGGTCTTATGAAGATCAGGAGCTAAGGGAAATAAGCCCTCGGGGGCTAAAAACCTTCACAATGGAAAAACACTGTTTTAGGCCTAAAAATAATGATTTTTTAAGCCAGTTTGAGGTTTTCGGTAGGTAAATGGAAGCTTTTTAAAACCAAATAACAGAGAAACATAAGGTTTAAAAAGGGTTTTGAAGTGATTTTGAAGGTTGAATGAGGCTTGTGGAGGGATTTTATGAAGGAAAAAGGGTGAAAAATGGGGTTTATTTCTGAGTGAAAGGAGGGGTAAAAATGATGGAAAATGGGATTTTCAAGCAGTCTTCTCTTAGCAAATAACATATTTTTAGGATTATGAGGGAAACAGCAGTGAAGATTAACTAAAGGGTTAGTTATCTTCATAAGACTTTAAGAACTCACAATTTGGCCATGGGATTATTTCTTAAAGGCTTAACAAGAGATTTAGCCACCATTTGATATGACAAATTTTTATAGGTGGCTAACAGAGTAGATTTGGAATCCCCCATCCTCTGTGCTCCATCAAATCTCCCGATTCACACTGCTGCTGAAGTGGAAGCTGCAAGGGAAGCGACCATTGCGTAGGCCCCTGCCTACACCATTCTCGAGGAAGCTCCCAACCGTAGTGATGATGAGGATGCGTAATGTTTGTGTTGTTGTTGAGTCCTATTTTTTTTTTGTCTTTTGTGCTCGTAGGGCTACACTATCATGTCCTCCTCTCATGCTCCTAAATGTATCAGCCTCCTCTCATGCTCTTAAATGTATCAGTGCCTCTACACACATAGTAATTTTTGCTCGCAAGTTTTGTCTGGGCCAGCCCCCTCCCCTGCAGTAGCCCAGAAATAGTGTAACAAAGGCAGGGATTGGTTAAGCGCAACTTACCAAACCTGCCTGTAAAATATGTACTTATATGTTTTTGAATTAATAGAATTAGCACAACTTACCAAAAAAAAAAAATTCCCATGAAACTTATACCAGTCAAATTTCCATTATCATTACCATCATGGTGTGACATATCATAATTTGATGATTTATTTGCCTTAAATATTTTAGAGCACTCTCTAATTTCTCCATGACCATAACTCAATCCTTCATATCGTGGTCACTCCTTCACCTCGATAGGATTAGTGATACCTTGGCCATTGATTCTGATTCCTCCTCCTTCATAACCCATCCGAGTTAAAAAATTCATACCAATGCCTTTAGTATTAATTTCAAAGGTTGAAAAAGACGTGTTATCAAAATAAATTGAAGGAGCAAGGTCTTGTGAAGAACCATGTGACTGGGGTCTAGGGTTGGTCCCTGTCCCCTCTATTGCTTCTCCTCTACTGTGGGCATATGGATGGTGCTCATGAATATGGATAGGTCCAAGTGCCAAAACCTCTCCCTTTCTCCCATGGTCATGTGTGTCAGTTACGTTACTTGGGACCGGGGCTAGTCGCCTGACCCCTCCTCCCATTGCCAAAGAAATACTGATTTAAATATAACCCAACACCATAATATGTTAAGGACTAAAGCACATGTGTGCTAGTAAGGCTCGGAGTTTGTATGAAATAGGTGTTGTGGTCAAATCCTACTGAGGCCTTCAGGCTCATACCAATTTATTTTATCAATAACGAGGTACTATATGACAACCTCTTGTTGGGCCACGTGGTAACCTTCTATTAGACCACGAAAATTGCACGACCCAATAACTTGCTGCCAACACATACCTGTACGAACCGACACATGGAGAGCTACAATTGGTCCACCATATGCCTAGTTGGCATGCTAAAATCATCATGAAATTAGTATTACAGACTGACCAGTCAGCAACCCAGTCATCCCACCTGTAAAATATTTTGATGTTGGTAAAAAAATTTAGAACATCACAACTTTTTCATACGATGACTAATTGAGGCAATTCAATCGTCGTTAGAATAAGTATGATGAACACTATTAATTAACACCAGTTTCGGGAGATTTTGATCACTTTCATTTTTTAGCCTAATTTTGATCTCTGGATCAATAATTTTCCTTTTTCTAAGGGAAATACCAATGATATATCATTTGATTTACTAATAACTATGAGTTTTAATAATCCAAAGACCATAGCTGATTTTTTTTTTTTTAAGAAAGCCCACATTTTTTTTCTCTTTAATAAAGTCCATATTGTTTTTGTTAAAAAATTATGTTACCACTAGAATTTTAGGGTGTAATTAAAAATATAATAATAATAATATAAATGTTATTCTTTTTTGAGTTTTATCGAGACTTTCCCCACTTTTGATAAACCTTTATTTGCAATAAATGTTAAATAGTCCTTTGGATAACTTATGTTGAAACATGCTTTATGTTTTTTAGAATATATCTTAAAAACAAAAATTCTTTCATTTTTTGTTTTTATTTTTTATTGTTTATTGTAATAATTTATTTATAAAACTCAACATCCTTGTGTGTGTGTCATTGTAAAATTTTCTCTAAATAAAAATATAAAAATTATCCTTCATGTAAAGAGATATTTTCAAATACCAAGGAGTTTCCAAAACAAGTAGTTGGTAAGTTACTAATGGTGAAGCCAATTATAGAATATTTCCTTTTTTTTATGTGCAGTTTTAAAAATACTAGTAAAACTCACTTTTTTCTTTTTCACAAGCACTTGTTAGTAAAACTCACTTTTTTCTTTTCACAAGCACTTATTAGTATATTGGAAACCACACATCCTAGAATTATTTGGAGAACTTTTACTTTTTTAACTTCTTCTTGTTCATTATGTATTATGAGAATAAGGGTGACCACCAACTTAGAGGTATTGTAATTTTTTTTACTAGTGCCACTGGAAAAATAATTTGATCATAGATCAATATAACATATGAAAAAATATATAAATATATTGTAGAAATTTGAATAACTGAGATATTATTCACCGAGATTCTCCTGATCACACACTATTTTAGCTTCATGCATAATACAAAATCTCTTCTACCATTGATCATCACATGAGGAAATAAAATCAATTGCATGCACACATTAAAACCACAAACAATCACACATATGAACACAATATTTAATGGGAAAGCTTAAAGCTGAAAACCCCAACTATCTGTATATTATATGTCATGGAGATCATGTAACAATCATAGTACAAAGGCTCCTCACAAGCTCTCATGCACACCCTCAATTTCTACACACTATCAAGCTAGATCTAGCAAAACACATTCTCCAATCTTTTGACACTTGATAGCCAGCCTCTATTGCATTTTCAATGCTATGGGATGGCTTCATTAAATAGATAAACCACCTGGCTTGTACTGCGCAATCCTCATGGGCTTCTCCACCTATCTGTGTGTTGCAAATAGCAACAGTATAGTCACAACTGATAGTTAACCTGCTCTTTCACCTATTTCTGCACTGGTCTCCACTGAAACCGTCCATGCACTGAAGTTAACTGATGCATTCTTTAGTTGATTAATGAGTTTATAATTAGTGAATTAATTAATAATTAATTCACACCACTCTCACTAATTGTATCAATTAGTTAAACTGAATACAAATAGCTCAACCATGTTTAGATTAGTTAAACTGAATACAACTCCACTAACTTCCTCAATCAACTCCACCAAACTCTATCACATGAGTTCTAACTGAAGTATCCATGCAATAGCTCCACATAACCCTTAGGAATAGCGTAATTCCTTCTATCAGCTCCTGTGCCACATCTGTGCACTTAAATGAAGTGCTCCAAGAGAATAAGATAATGTTTATATTCCAAATATTATTAAGAGCTAATAATATTCGACATATCTATTTTTAGACTGGCAATCTAAAAATAGATTCTGCCCATATGTCTAAAAATAAAAGTCCATCTATTTTTTCCAACTTGACCAACCATCCACAAATAGCATCCTACAACTCATAGAACATGATCCATATGTCTAAAAATAGACTTTGTGCCAAAAATAGCCTGCGGGCCCACTTAGTGAAGGCAACTCCTTTTCACTAAGCTCATCATCTTGTTGCAATCTCAACACCCCCTCTCAACAAGATATGGATTATCTGCAACCCCTATCCTGCCCCTGTGTTATTCGAATTTGCTCCTGGTGAGCGCCTTCGTCAAGATATCAGCATCCTGATCCTCCGTAGGAATGTATGAAAGTAACATGATCTTCTGCTGCACACAATCTCTAATATGATGATACTGGATGTCAATGTGTTTAGATCTATCATAAAATACTAGATTAACCGAGAGTTTGATGCAACTTTGATTATCACAATAAATCACAGTAGGATCCAAGTGTGAACTGAACAACCTGACCAGGATCTTCCTCATCCATATAGCCTCGCATGCAGCCAAAATCGCTGCCATATACTCGGCCTCTGCTGAACTGAGTGCCATGGATCTCTTCTTCCTGTTGTACCAAGAAACTGTTGTCGACCCGATACTGAAAATCCCCGCGTATGTGCTTCCGTCCGCGTCCCCGCCCACCGCACCGTGAAGCCACATAGCCTCACCTCATTCGACTGTTCGTACCATAATCCATATCCCGATGTGCCTCTGAGATATCTCAATACATGCTTGCCTACCTTCCAGTAGAGCTTGGTAGGCTTAACCATAGCTTGTGAAAGCTGGTTAACAGCATAGCATATGTCGGGTCATGTATTGACCAGATACATAAGCGACCCCACCAACTATCGAACAATGGAATCCACTACCTCTGCCGAAGTAGCATCCTCCTTCCTCCATCCACTAGGAAGAGGAGTATCAACAGGCTTGCAACCATGCATGTTGAACTTCTCCAGTATCTCCCGGGCATACTTACCCTGAGAAATGTGTCGTTTCCCTCTCGCTCGCGCCTGCATCGCAGGTGTTCTGCAACCTTTCTCTCGCATCTTGAGCCGCCCTCGGCCGGGCCTTCCGTAGTGCGCTTCCGCCCTCTGATGGTTGGCGCTGCATGAGTGGTCTCTTCCACTCCATGAACCTCATCTTGTGGCTGATCCACATCCTGAGACTCATCCTTAGGAACTAATAGCTCCTCATCTGCATGCAAGTGTGGCTCCCTTTCAAGCGAACACTTCATGGCTTTCTCCTCCTGAAATTTGATATCCCATCGCACAACAGTCTTGCGACTGTCTGGAAAATACACACGATAGTTGTGGGGCGTATCAGTGTACCCCAAAAATATCCCAACCTCCATAGTCAGCTCCAGCTTCTTCCTGGCATCCTTCGTCACATGAATGTAAACAGGTGAACCAAAAATCCTCAAATGGGAAATATCAGGCTTCTTACCAGAAAATGCCTCCTCGAGTGTACTCATGCCAAGTATCCTGTGAGGACAATAGTTCTGCACATATACTGCAGTATTGCATGCCTCCGCCCATAAGTGAATGGGTAGGCCCTGATCATGCAACCTCACCCATGCAGCACCCACGATCATTTTGTTCTTCCGCTCAGCAACCCCGTTCTACTGTGGGTTATGAGGTGCTATGAGCTCTCTTCGAATTCCTTCTGCGCTGCAAAAGTCCTTGAATTCGCCAGAGATGAATTCACCACCATTGTCGCTCCTAAGAGCCTTCACCTGCTTCCCCGATTATTTCTCAACCAGTGCCTTGAACTCACATAACTTTGAGTATGTCTCACTCTTCTTTTGCATGAAGAAGATCTAGCACTGACGAGAAAAAAATCATCAACAAATATCACATAATACCTCGTGCTTTGTCAAGGAGGCCACCGAGAGCGTCCACACACGTCTGTGTGAATTCTCTCAAGGATCGTCGTGGCGCGACTATCCTTCTCGTGAAAGGTGGCTTTCACAAATTTTCCCAAGGTACACCCCTTGCACTGATCTGACTGCGCAAGAGTGCCTTTAGGAAGCCCAGTAGAAATATGCTGCAGTATCTTCAAAGCTCCATGGTGAAGGTGGCCCAATCTCCGGTGCCACAACTTTCCATCATCCCGGCTCACCACTCCTTCTACCTTGCCTGCCATTGTTGCATAGCCATCTACCTGCAATTGATAAAGGTTCTTAACTCGAACCCCTATCCTCTGGATCTCACCATTTTCCTTACTGCGCAAGAAAGCCTTTCCCTCGCTAAAGACAACATCATATCCCTTGTCTTCTAACATCGCCACAGAGATAAGATTCTTCTTCAATCCTGGAACATGCATCACTTCCTTCAATCTGAAGGGTTTAATAGAATCCCTCTCAAAGGAAATGGTACCGATACTGGTCGCACTGTATCTACCATCATCGCCCATCTCGATGTGCACTCCAAGATCTTTCTCATCCAGATCAGTAAACAAATCTCGATCTACTGTCATGTGAAAAGACGCACCACTATCAAGAAACCACACTGATCCCGTCATACTTGAGACCAAGCATGCGATCAGCGAAAAATCAAGCTCAAACTGTGAGGCTAAGGCCTCTCCAGCTGCAGTCCCAGCAGCCTGCTTATTTTTCTTCTTCTGTGGACAATTAGTGGCAGTTCTAGCTTTCTCCATCTTTATGTTTCTGAGTCTATCCTTGAGCGCCAACTTCCTCTGGTCGCTCTTGCTTTGGAATAAATATGTTAAGGCTTTCCACATCAAGAATGGAGAAGCCTTACCATGAAGGCTAGACACTATGTGATCCTTCACACCCTCCAACAGAATCCTTCGACACTTTGCTATCTTCTTTTTCCATGCGTCAAGTACGGTAACATCACTAGAAGTAGGCTTTGGAATTTCTACATCTATGAACTCCTTCAACCCATTGTCATCCAACACTGCCTCCATCCTGTCCTTCCATGCAATATGATTTGAGCTGCCCTTAAGGGCATACTCCAATCGCAATCCGTTGAAAGACATCTCAACTTTGACACCAAGAAAACACTGCTGCAAATTCGAATTCCACCAGCAAAAAACTCAACCGCTTCAATGTTTTGCAATTGCTCCAATGATCAATATAGCTCTGATACCATGTAGAAATTTGAATAAATAAGATATTATTCACCAAGATTCTCCTGATCACACACTATTTTAGCTTCATGCATGATACAGAATCTCTTCTACCATTGATCATCACATGCGGAAATAAAATCAAGTGCATGCACACATTAAAACCACAAACAATCACACATATGAACACAGTATTTAATGGGAAAGCTTAAAGCTGAAAACCCCAACTATCTGTATATTATATGTCATGGATATCATGTAAAAATCATAGTACAAAATCTCCTCACAAGCTCTCATGCACACCCTCAATTGCTACACACTATCAAGCTAGATCTAGCAAAACACATGCTCCAATCTTTTGCCACTTGATAGCCAGCCTCTATTGCATTTTCAATGCTATGGGATGGCTTCATTAAATAGATAAACCACCTGGCTTGAAATACACAATACTCATGGGCTACTCCACCTATATGTGTGTTGCAAATAGCAACAGTATATTCACAACTGATAGTTAACCTGCTCTTTCACCTATCTTTGCATTGGTCTCCATTGAAACTGTCCATGCACTGAAGTTAACTGATGCATTCTTTAGTTGATTTATGAGTTTATAATTAGTGAATTAATTAATAATTAATTCACACCACTCTCACTAATTGTATCAATTAGTTAAACTGAATACAAATAGATCAACTATGTTTAGATTAGTTAAACTGAATACAACTCCACTAACTTCCTCAATCAACTCCACCAAACTCTGTCACATGAGTTCTAACTGAAGTATCCATGCAATAGCTCCACTTAACCCTTAGGAATAGCGTAATTCCTTCTGTCAGCTCCTGTGCCACATCTGTGCACTTAACTAAAGTGCTCGAAGAGAATAAGATAATGTTTAGAGTCCAAATATTATTAAGAGCTAATAATATTCGACATATCTATTTTTAGACTGGCAATCTAAAAATAGATTCCGCCCAGTATGTCTAAAAATAGAAGTCCATCTATTTTTTCTGACTTGACCAACCATCCACAAATAGCATCCTACAACTCATAGAACATGATCCATATGTCTAAAAATAGACATAGTCTAAAAATAGACTTTGCGCCAAAAATAGCCTGCAGGCCAACTTAGTGAAGGCGACTCCTTTTCACTAAGCTCATCATCTTGTTGCAATCTCAACATATATATTATCAATATAACTCTTCTTATGAGAATATTTCACTTTGAGAGTATCCATGTACCAAGTGTACAATTATGAATACAACCCTATTTAAAAGGGAGTTTTGGAGAATGTAAATAGTTTTGGTATTCATAATTTGTACCATTATGTATTTTATGTAAAAAAAAGAAAAAGAAAAAGGAAATTTTTATTATTTTTCTGGACAAGCATGTTCTTCATGCTTCTAGGTTTTTAAGTCAAAGTTCTATTTGGACCTGTTGTAAAATAAAAAGGAAAAATAAATTTTAATATGTAATTTTGGGTTAGAAACCCCTCTAGATGCCAACTCATCCTACATGACAAGTCGACTTTTCCCCAATGGACATGTCTATTAACACCCCCTCTAAACTATATAAATAGAGGGAATATGGAGATCATCTAGACACACACTTGATGATATGTGGTTTGAAATATTCCAGAGGGTTAATTTGTGGTATGAAATATCGTAGAGAGGATAGAGAAGAAGTGGAGGGCCAAAGTTTGAAAGAAAGAAGTTTCTATTGAGCTTGGGTTTGTGGAAGATCTTCCTTAGTACTTTTCTTGTTGTTGGTCTCTTGCCGATGGACCAACTTGAAAGAAGAAAGGCTTGAATTGACATCTAGAGGTGGAAGTTTTCTATGATTATGGTTCTTGGATATCTCATTTAATCTGATTCTATAAGAAGAGAATTTTCAGGGTTTTCCCCTTGGAGGGGTTTTCACCCTAGCTTGGAGCATGTATGTTTTGTTCTATTGTCTTTTGTGATCTCCATGTTTTATGGTAATTTCTTGATGAATAAAGAAACCTAATAATAAATTTTTTAACAAACTCACAAGTAATTATTATGTAATGGAAAACTAATAATAAGATGAAAAACCTCCCAATTTCCAACATTGTAACCATGGGGGAACATAATTATCTTAAGATAATTGTGCCTTAGCCTAGGCCAGTAGGTACTACCAAGATTCAAGGTGGGTAATGTAATAATATTATCTCCATATTTAACATTTTCCATAGATTCCCTTACATTTTGATCTAATCCATATAAAAAATTACATTCCTTACTTGTGAATAACCTATCAAATGTCACTAGACATATCTAAAATGAAGAACCCAACAAAGAATAAAGAAAACCTAAGCTAAATAAAGATAAAAAAATATGCAGTGAGGAAAAGAGAAAATAAAGATTAAGCAATACTTTAATAAAAGGCCCAACCCCTAAAATTCCTAGATATTTATGGCAATATTAAGAAAAAATCCTAGAAATTAAAGAAAAATGAGAAAAAAAGAGAAGAAAAAGGAGTTGAAGTAGAAAATTTGATTAAAAAGCCTCCATCTCAAAGGTTTGCAACATATAAAATTGAATCCTTCTAGCCAAAAAAGGGGCTAATTGGATCATAGTTATACCTTCTATATCACCTCATGACTTTGAAGGTTATTCCACAGGTTTCCTTGTTCCCTTTCACAAATTACATCACCTTTACTTATTCCTAACCAATAAAATTATTAAATACCTCATGTTCTACTCAAAAGACACATGACAATGGGATGAGGTTGAACCAACATGGTTTATTTAGGTAATTTGGTAAGATTAGGTTAAGTATCTATGTTAAACTAAATTATTTATGTTTTTGTGCCTAATTTTTTTTTGAAGTTTTAATTCATCATGATAAGTTGGGGCACTGCATAATGAAGTTAATGCATTATACCTTGGGATCCATACACATTTCCTTGGGATCTTGATAGCATGAGCTCCACATAATCAAAGTGTCCAAATCATCCTATGTCATTATATGGAGTATTTGTTAGATTGTATTATTGCAATCTAGCATATGTGAGCAACATATCCATTTCTTGAGCCCATTTCATAATTGAGGGACCTTCTTGATGTATTATTGAGCTAATGTATCACATGCACATGTGTGAACAAAACTAGACTTCACTCATTGTTTTGTCACATGTTTCTAGTGGATTCTAGAGGGAATTTTATGAGTCTATGACTTGTTTGACAAAATCAACACCATTATGTATAAATCCTTCTAAAAAAGGAACACACTATCTCTCTCATTTCCCACACATGTGGATGCATATTGATGCATTTATGAAGGTTTTGGTGGTTTCACCTCCCTTGGTACTCATATATAGGGTTTTATTGACAACTTAGTGGAGAAATCAACTAGCTTAATCAAATCAAACTAATTAAAGTGGATATTTTCCAGTAAAATGATCCTCATACGTGTAGATGAAGTCATGCTAGGATTTGGTTACAAAACCACTTATTTTAGGAAAATGGGTTTACCAAGGCACATTATATTTGTATGATGGTTTTAGAACACCTCTTCTCCTATAAAAGAGGTTTCTCTAGCTCATTTTTCTTGTTGGTGAATAAAGAAGAGTCATGTTTATTATTTTGCATTTAGATTTTCCCTTTCCATTATAAAAATGTTTTTAATTTTTTTAGGGAGATCAAATAGATTTTGGTATGTTGAAGCAATGAAGGGTGTGGAAAATGTTGGAGATTCCCACAACATAATATTTTGTTTTCTATCTTTTGGAATTTCTAGGCCCTTTAAATTAGTTTATGATTGTATTTGAGGGGAATATTACTTTATATTTTGTTGCATTACTTCATCATTGTCTATAAAAGCCCTTTCTTAACTTATATTATTTACTTTATTGGATTTAACCTTATTTAAGAGATACTATTTTTTTTTTTTTTTTAAATCTTAGGTTGATGATTTTCTCCAATCTCTAAGTGGGAGGGGAATTATTCACATCAATGAGAAAGCATTATCAAGGAAACATAGGACTTCATGACCCAATGACAAGAAAATTATAACCCTCTCCTCTAATAAAATTCCTTTATTTCCGCAACTCATTTCCAAATCAAGTTAAATATTTCTCAAGTTTAAATTCATAGGTAACTTGCATTTCCAACCTAAGAGTTGTCGAGTAATGTGTTTTCATTAATATCAAGGTGAGGTGGAGACCAAGATGGACACATGTTAAAGTTAGGGGGAGAAACAAAATGGATACATATCAAATTCAAGGGGAGATCAACGATGGATACATGTCAAAGTTAAGGGGATATCCAAGTCAAAGGAAGAACAATAACAAGTCAAGGGGAGATTGATATGGAAGTTGACCTGAGTCAAAGGAAGAATGGAATTGAGTTACAAGTATAATGGATATGTCAGTATAGGCCCAAACAAGGTTTACATGTTGGAACAAGCCCAACCAAAGCATTTTCAGGTTGGCCTCATAAATGGATATTGATGTTTTGTAAATAAAATGATAGGACAAGCATTTGAAGTACATCTATGGTGACATATGTAGTCAATATGTGAAGAGGATATTTGAGGTACAAGAATGGAAGCAACTATTTCTTGAGTATCTGTATCAAGTAAAGATGAGATTGGGAAAATATCCCTTGAATACCACTCAAAGCCTCAATGAAGTGTTCCTCTTTGGAATCAATTTTTTGGTGTCCCTAGCTTGTTAGCTAAGAGGAGATTTTTGTTGTAAAAAAATAAGTTAGGATAAATCTATTATAATAGGACTTGGCCGTTACAAAAGTTTCAACAAAGAAAGCTCACACAAAGTTCTCATGTTGATAAGTGATGAATGCAGAGTTTGGAAATATAAAAATTTCTCTATAATACATTGAATATTGCAAAACACATTGTTTTGGGTCACTTTTTTAATTAATGGAATTGGAAAATTTCCATCTAATGAACCCCATATACTAGGATAGAAACCATATAAGGAATATTGATAAATAATGTTATTTAGTTTCTCCAATATATAAATGTCCCAATATCAAATAAGCTATTGGTATCAACCCTTGGTCATGTGGTACTTGGTTAAAACACCTAAGAGCTTAAGACCCTCAAAATATCGCTATATCCACCTTTTTGTAGTCTCATGATTATGAAATATCTTAATATCATATATATCCTTGTTATATACCCTAGTCACAAAGGTTCCTAGTTACAATACCTAAGGATAAATCCCTCAACATATCACCATATTGACATATTTCATGGTTTCGCTGATATTTTGATATCCCAGTAAGATCTTGTTCCTATTTATTATTCATGTGGTGCTTAGTCATAAAACTTAAGAGATTAAGGTCATATATATATTGTTATATTGGCCTTCTTGTTATCATAATGATTTCCTCCTTAGAGTCAGTGCTTATGAGCCTTCATACTGATAACCTTTTTGCTGGTGCCTAGCCCTTATTACTAGTTATTTTTATGTCTTTGCTAGGAACCCTATTCATCCTAGCAAAGATGCATAAAAATAACTAGTAACAAGGTCCAAGCACCAAAAAAAAAGGCCATCAGTATGAAGGCTCATGAAAACTGAATCTAAGGAGGAAATTAGGCTAATAACACTTCTTGTTAAAAGCATTTATTTCATATTTTTCTAGTATTTTGACCTATAATACATTCCAAGTCATAGCTCTTGGTTGTAGGCTGCATAGTTGTAGCACCTAAAGGCTTAATGCCCTCGACATATTCCCATGCTACAACTAAAGATTAGTTTTAAAGTTCACTAATATATCAATACCCAATAAATAACTAGTCCCAATACTTGGTCAAAGAGACACTTGGTTATAACACTTGAAGCCTTAAAGTCCATTGCATATATCCTACTAGGATATTGAGAAGTGTAATGATCATTGAACCTCTAACATCTTGATATACATGTTCTTAGGCTTGTAAACTAACATAAAGGTTGTTGACACTTGACATAAATGTTTTCCATCATTTGAGTCCTAAATAACATGGTTTAGCAAGGTATTTTAGTGTGAGTGATTTTAGATTATTTCTCAATATCCAAATATATTTTTAAAATTTGGTGTTCTATCCCTCACCCTGGTGATGTTGGTTGATACAAAATTTGAGGTTAAGTGTCGTTTTTCACACCAAAGTGAACCACACTATGATTGTTATGAAGTAAAGCATTGACATGTCCTTTGGTATCACTATATTCTGATACTCAGTGCTATCGATTGATAGTAATATTGGAGATAGTTGATGGGAATATTATTGAATTTTCTACAAGTTACATAGTATAAACCAATATTATGATCAAATAATTACTCCGTAATGATGTTTAACATTTTATATTTATGTCATAGGTATCATTTCACAATTATACACAAAAATATCAATAGTAATAAAAAAAAAAAAACAATAAGACCCTAAAAGTACAAACAAGCATAATAGATACAAAAAATTTTACCCTAGAAACCCAACTAGGGAGAAAACCTGAAAACTCTTCTTCCAATAGAAATTTTCTTTAGGAAGGTTTACAATTTTCCAAATTATTTAGAAATATATGAAAAAATATGAGTCTAGGCTTCAACCAATTCGTACTCCATATACTCCCACATGTGATTTCTATACAAGAGAGACAATGATTCAAATTGGTCAAATGAATATGTCACATTGTATACTAGAATATTCAAATGGGTGCATTTACCTCAAGGGAAACATCACTTCATGAGCTAGGCGGACTTGTCCATTTTGAGCCTAATTGAAACCCAATAAAAATTTGATTTTGAATTTTTATTTTCATAAATATTCAAGTCCAACTTTGGATGCCTCTTGGCGTGCTAGAATACCTCTGTATACTACACAAAAATAAACACTCTCTCTTAGCGAGGGAGGTATTATCCTTAGCTACAACTTATTTCCCATTAGCTAAAATTTCTCCATAACAAAAGTTCATGAGCCTGCTATGTTGATGCATGCCTATAAATCACTCCAACTTGGAGTGGGAAATGTGAGTATCCATGGCCTTCTACCTTTGTCTAGAATCCTTTTTGGATCCTCAGGTAAA
Organism: Pinus albicaulis; assembly: GCA_034641835.2. Classification (NCBI taxonomy): domain Eukaryota; kingdom Viridiplantae; phylum Streptophyta; class Pinopsida; order Pinales; family Pinaceae; genus Pinus; species Pinus albicaulis. Next base: position 1,725,493,687 of record CM076578.1, on the reverse strand, counting down.
TGTATCAATCTCCTCTTTTCAAATTCCTTTATGACCTAGCCATGTCCTTCTAGCTTATCAGGAGAAAATATTCCCTTGGACTATTCACCCTTAACCAAGGTTCTTTATGGTTTCTCAGGTGATTTACATCTATCTCCTTTGGTCAAAGTCCTTTATGACCTATCCAATTCGTTCTGGATTTTTATGAGAAAATATGAATGATCTTGTAATTTCCCTAGGCCATTCACCTTTGGGTAAAGTCCTTTATGGCATATCCAAGTCCTTTTGGGCTCTCAAGTGAATGTATCCCTTTACCTTGGTCAAAGTACTTTATGACCTAGAAAAATTCCTCTATGGCTTCAGGACTCTGCCCTGACCTTGTAAAGACATCAACCCTCCCTCTCAATGAGGGTGATATTTTGCATCACACTAAGCATGTCTATGAAGTATACAAAGTTCACTCTATATAGAGGCTTGGTGAGAATTCATATAATTTTCTCATTTATGTATATGTATTGAAGCTCCCACGAAGCTCCACTACTCATTTCTAAACCATGTATAAGATGAAATGACCTGATCAAGGGGTCCCACGATAAGATTTTGAAGTCATACTACTTCATGACTTATGACACGGGATACAATATACATTTCCTCTACTATGTTGAGTGTGACATAAGTCTGCTTTGCTAAACTGATATATCATAACTAATCAAAATTGATCAAAACAATCACCATTATGTTATCTTTCTATCCTCTACACTCCCAATCCAATTTGAATCCATATATCCTTGCAACTTCACTTCACCACCTGAGACATATATCAAACCATATCTACTACACCACATAGGTACCTCAACCATGATTTTCTGCAACCCAATGTATCTACCTCAACTTGATCATATATTGGCTTAGGGTGTTCACTACATAACAAATGTTAGGATCGATGTTAACTAGGTACATCAAGGATATAATCAACTGTCTTTACATCATGAGATCCACCAAATTTGAATTTCCAATCCCAAGAAATAGTGTATCTATCTAAAATCCTTCATTTCAATATTTGAGGCCAACTCCCTATGAAATTGAAGCAATAATTCCCATGATAGTGCTCCCTGTGTCACAGAAGAAAATCCTCCTGCCACTGCTACTCCCCTTGTCACATAAGCAAGTCCTTCTGTTGTTGCTACTCCCTCTATCATGTAAGAAAGTATTTATACTATTATTACTCACTTTTTCATGTAAGCAAGTCCTTCTGCTATTTTACATGGGCTCATCAAAGACGATATAATACTCCTAGACACCTTCTGTCGCTGAGCATCTTGACAAGCTCATTCCATGACATCCTCTAGGAAAGTTTCTCTTTCCACTATGTCTGACGGTTTTCTCTATCGGAACTGGAAGCTATTCTTGTCATATAGCATGATCTTGGATGTCCTAGTAATATGTACAATTTCTTCCTTTCGAACACCAATCACTCTGCTGAGTTCATGCTGAATCCCTTAGCTCATACAAGGACCCATCCGTTGAATACTAGAGAAATAAATATCCTTATACTCCCTCTTGCTGGGAGAATCTTCTTGCCACAAACTTTGCTTCATTTTTCCTGATGTTTCCATCTTCTACCCTAATCATTTCCTTGGTATCCTTCAATATGTACCTACAAACCTCATTTATGAGGCCATGGAAGAAAGAATTATAACCAAGAAAAAATTAAAAGACAAGAGGCTCACCATGGAAAAATAACAAGAATCACAGGAGAAAGATATGAAGTAATTATCTCTTGATTAAGGAAGAAATTACTAAGTGTTGTAGGGAATTTTCAACTCCCTCTAGATCATTTCCTCCTAAATTAAGTCCATCCTTAAGCTTAATTCCTTTGTCTTCTTCTGAGGTGGATGCTCATCCTGATCCTCAACATCAACTGCTAATGCATGCCACTTTCTTTCTTGCATGATACGTAAGGGCTAAGGTTTCTTCATCCTGCAGATTAGGCTTAACAAGACATTCATCGAGCTATCTTGCGAGACCAAAGGCTCAACAAGCTATAATCAACACCAATTTTACCTTTGGATCACCCACTTGCATTTCACATTCTATCAAGGAGATAAACCAAGTATCCAACAAATAAACTCGACTTTCATCAGCACTCCATGTCTTGCTCTAGGGTTTAATTCCACAAACCATAGAATTTCCAACAAGTATAAGGACTTCAAGATGAATACATTAATGTTATAATAACATTTTGATCAAGGTCATTGTGAGGAGGAACTATTTTCATGGCCTTCCTATCTGTTTTCCTTTGTAAGCAACCATTTTTGTCCTCTTTTTCATTGATGTATCTTGCTCTAGCCTTAGTCCTTTACTACTAGATACTTCTTGTAAAACATGGTCTTCTCCTTTAGAATTCTACAGATATCAACTCCTTTTAACCTCTTCCAAATTACTTGTTGTAGATATCATTCCTTTGATGCTACAAGTTCCTTTTCACTTTGTTCTTAGCTCCTTTTTTTTTCATGCTAGACTTCCACTTTAGTTTTCTTTGTTCTACACTAATTTCCATAGAATGACCATTATTTTTTGGAATATCTTTTGGATTTTTATTTTCTCTTGATCTAAGAACCTGAACGCTAATGGAAAATAAACTCAATATGTAATTTTTCACAACCATTAGTTGTTGGTCAAGTTTGTCATTGATGTCAATATGGCATTGTTGGAGATGACAAATATTCTTGTGATATTTCCCTAACCTCTTACCTTAATCCTAAGAAACCCTAACCCTAATCTAACATTTCTTGCAGATGAACCCTAACCCTAGATGTTGTGCAAACCATACATGAGCATGAGACGATGCAAATTCCCTAACTATATATCCCTAATCCTAAGACTGGTCCATAATCCTAATCCTAATTCCTTCCTAGTCTTAACCTTTTGTCCCATCCATCTAAAAATATTTTTTAACTCTCCATCCCTTAACATTCCACGGTAACAAATTTATCAATTTAAAGTCATAATCCTAAAAAGCTACTCATAAAAGAATATTTTAACTCCATTCCTTAACGTTCCATTTTATTGAAGCATTAATATAATGCTACCTCCATTTGCGTTGTCAAACCAAGATTTGAAACATTTAAAACCTAATCAAATGTACAGTCGACTCTCTCACCTAAACATGAATACAAGTCATGATTAGATCATTTGAAGCATGCCGGTGAAGATCAGAAGAAGTGAAAAGGACAGTGCAGGAAAGAGATTTCATCTCGTGAACGCAGACATCAATTCGATGACGAACAGTTCACTCTTGTAAAAGATCTGTCTTGGTTCGATTATACAGTCAACTCGGACATATTGAAGAAGCATCGGTAAAAAATAAAATCTGATACCCATTGAAGATTTGCAGACAAGTTGTAAATATTTCTAAATTACAAACTTGATTATGTTTGCAGACCTGTTGTGGAGAGATCGAATAGCAGGCGTGTGGCGGACCTACAGGGACCAAATTTGCGTGCTCGTTGAACACTACGTGGTGGCATCCGTAACAAACCGAATAACTCGTGGAGGTTGGTGGTAGAGTCCTACCCGTGCAGCAGAGATATTCTAGTTTCTCGAGCTAGATTCCGGTAGGTGCAGAAGTGTTTGTGGAAGGTTTGGCTTTGTCTTTGTGAAATTTTGAGCCATGGAGTAGCTAAGAATATTCATGAATTCATAAGCAGATTAAAAAGTCGACCAGATTATTTTAATTGTTAAGAATATCCTTGGCCCCCTTCTTTTCATTTTTATATATGAAAGGTTGTAATTGGTATTTACTTCAAAACTGTCCATTGTTCATCTGCAATCAATTCTCTTTAAATTTTTTATTATTTTTGTAAAGGAAATGTGTCACCTCAATGTTACATATTACATTCAAGCCAGGATTGTTGCAGACATGCCTTAAATATTAGTTTATATAATAAAATATTTGTTATTAATCATCTCATAATGAGGCAAATTGATGATTCCTTGGAGTTGAGCTTAGTTGAGATAGTGAAAATGTATGCATATAACCTTTCTTGCCTAAACTGTGGTTGTGGCTTCCCAGATAGGTAGGTCCTGCAGCCCTTGTAGCTCGTGATCTGTGACTTCTTGTTGTGGCTAATCCTATTCCTTTCTATGGATGAATCCCTGCAATAGAACTGGGCTAGAGATACTCTTGTAGCTTCTTCACATTCGACAAAACATAAAAACTCAACTCTCCTAAGATAGAACTCATTCTTTATGGTTCTCTTGCTTGTATCTTAGGATGACTTCAATAGCTACTCTTTAACCAAATCTAATCATATGTTGAATTTTCTACAAGATACACAACATAAATCAATATTTTGATTTGGTAATTACTACCTAATGATGTTTAACAATTTATAGAATTATACACAAAAAATCTCAACAGTAATGCGGTGGAAACAATAAGATATAAAGAGACAACCAAGAACAACAAAGGCACATTTTTTTCCGCTTGCAAACCCAAATTTGGGAGAACCCAACAAATCTTCTTTTAAGATAAATTTTCTTCAACAAGTTTTCCAATTCCAAATTATATAGAAATATTTGATGAAATCCAAGTCCAAACTTAAGTCAATTCATTATATATTTTCTCCAACACATGGAGTGATGATTGACGTTATGTGATTCATTTCACTAGTTTCGATCCCACTTCTTCACCACTGTGAGCATCACCCGATGTAATGAGTGCTAAGTGGACTATTCAAAAATCACGAGAAATTAGTCGGTTACAACTACCTCTCATGGAAATGGTCATAGATGAATGACTTACTTAACGCAGTTGAATCCCAAAAATGATATCTAATATAATGCACTGTGGAAACCCCTCATACTTAAAATAAAGATGATGATTTGAATTGATTGAATGAATATGTCACATTATATATATAAATTCAAATGGATGAATTTGCCCGAAGGACACATCCCTTCATGAGCTAGGCCAACTTGTCCATTTTGGGCCTAGATGAATCCCAATAACAATTTGAATTTTATTTTTATTTTAATAAATATTCTAGGCCAACTTGGAGGTCTCTTGGCATGTGATATTTATTGGTTATGATTAGTGAAAGTTTAAATACTTATGAAATTGTATTATACTAATACAATATTTAAGAAATTGTGTTATATTGATTCACTCTTTATCGAGTCCCAATAGAACTGTGAATCCAACAGTTGGCATCAAAGCTAGTTTATTTGGAAGTAGTCCAACCACTAGAATGAGGATCTCAGAGGGATAAATGGCTAGTGATTAGAATGACGATCTCATAGCTCCTTTGTTTGATGGAACAAACTATGCTTTATTGAAGGTAATAAATGAGGACTTTAATAATGGATCTTAGTTGTAAGATTTGGAAATATGTAATAAATGGTTATGAAGCTCTAGAAATCCCACCAATATATGAGCCTAGAAAAAAGGCTAGTAAGCATAGTTCAAAATCCTTGAATGTCATCTCACGTGGTTTATTAGAATCAAAATTGTTAAGGTTATTTCTTATGAAACAAAAAAGAAATGTGGGATAATGTATAAAACAACTATATGGGAGATTCCATTGAAGAAATGAAAGATCTAGAGAATCTAAAGATGGATGAACTGCATGGAATTCATAATACATATGAAATGAGGATAGAAAACCTGACAAAAAATAAAGAAGATTTCAAACCTTCAAAGAATGAAAAATAAGTCAAATCCTGTGAATATTCCAACAATAAATCATATGCAAAAGAAGTGCAATATATGAAAGTAGCATTTGGAAAATACAAAGGTAAGTTCTAATTCAAATGTTTTAATTGTGGTAGAGTAGGTCATTTTGTTGTGAGGTGTTCATACGGAAAAGTGAAGACAATCATGATGAAAAAGATTTCCTAATCATAATGTGTAAGCCAATTAAAATCTTTTAAAATTCAAAAGAGATATAGGTGTGACTAGGCACTAACAATTTTTTAGTAATATGATTTACCAACCTTAAGTGTGAATGTTGTCCAGATGACCCAAAAATACATTAAATATTAAAAATAAAATTAATATCTTATTCTATAAAAGTTATAATATCGAGAATTGAATGTGTTTTGAATGACGCCTAACTAATTTTAATTTTAAATTTAACTTTATATATTTTTTTAATGTAAAATTTTAAATCTTGTAACATATATACATATTTATAAAAGTGTATTATCTGTGTAATTAGATTTTTAAATTTATCTTTAAAATTTAAAATTTATTAAATCTTATCTTAATAAATTAAGATATGGTTAAAAACTCTTTTACCCAGTCCACTAACATTCCATAATAATAATATTGAGAAGTGTTTGGAATCCTTGATGGTAGGTAAGTGTATAAAATTTAATAAAATATATTCACCTTCTTGCATATGCTTTGTAATTATTTTCAACCTTGTAATAATATTGAGAAGTGGTTGGAATCCTTCATGGTAGGTAAGTGTATAAAATTTAATAAAATATTTTCACCTTCTTGCATATGCTTTGTAATTATTTTCAACCTTGATTTGTGTGTAGCTGAATAAAATGTCAAAGAATGCATGCATATACATGTTCCATAATTATATATTCATTATATTATTACATAACTATTTTGGAATAGTAATCAAAATTTTATTTGGATTATTTTAGACTTTATTATAAATGTTGGGGATATTATGTTTTGCATAATATTTCCCTAATCTTAATATTATTATGAGGATAAATGTGAGGTTATGATTTGTATTGGATCACCATATTATTTTTCATCTATCTTAATGACAAACACACACATATTTATTTTTAATGGTACGTAACTATTTTTAATAAAAGCAAAATAATAAAGTAGGTAAATTAGAAAATTATCTACATGGCATTATTTTATTAATTTCTTAATTTTTTTTGGTCACTATTTTTAAGTTGAAATTTCTTTTAATTGGATTCAGAGGAATAAGAATTTTATGGAGAAGGAAATCTTGAAGCAAAACTTTTCCCAAGAAAAAATCGTAATTTTCATTAGTAAGTTGAAAATTACATGCCATAGATGCTTTTTAGGAAGCATATGTCAAAGGTGGTGGCCTGGCCACAATCTAAAAAAGAGTCTATTACAAAACTGTAATCAGATGTCCCATAATAAATACATGATATTAATCCATAGATATGTTTGTTTGTATTCAAAATAAAGCTATAAAAAATGCAAAACACTCCCATAAACCAGGGCTGAGCAGCCCTCCTTGAAGCAAAAATTGTTAGTTCCGTAGAATAATTAAATAGACTCATAGGCAAGACCAAAAATAAAAAGAAATTATTGTGGGAATATTATGGTTTCATCACACAATGAATCACACTCTACTACTCAAATTACAATATGTGTGTTGGTCTGCATATGTTACAATATGATTGCAATTTGGAATAGATCGTCTCACATCTATAGATGATCACTCTATACATGAGGAGTCCTACATTCAATAAAAGTCTCGCTCTATGAGACAGACGTGCACCATGGAGTCTTCAATGATATTTCCATAGTTTTACTATAATACAACGATAATTCTTTCATATAATGACTTATGATAGACAATAATTCGATGATATATACACTCGTGTGCAAGAGTTAATGAAATGCGGAACCTTGTTTTGAAGTCTTGGTATTGAAGAATTGCTATGTATGACAAAGGCATCGATTTAGTGGTTGAAGGAACAATCTTTGTCTTGGTTATGCTTCAACATGGTCAAAAAATGAAAGTTTCCATTCAAAACAATGACAAGCTTTCTACTAGTGATCACTAAGCTCATAACAAACTATAATGTTTTGGATTATGAGATCAAGACATTTAAAATCATATTCTTCAGAATTTTGAAGAAGGTTTTGCTGAGACATAAATCTATGATAAAAGTTGAGGGATAAAATTAGTTCAAATGCCTCTTTGAAGCAACCACGAGACCATTGAAAGAACCAAAAATAATTGGAGCACATATATGAGACACACATGAATTAAAAAGAAATGATGTGTGAAGATTGGTAGACCTATGCAAGAAGAAAATGATGGAAAATAAACATAGGAGAAGTTGAGGAATATGTGTTGAAGATAAACACTTGTTGATGAAATGACTAAGGACTAAATCCTTGAAGGTACAACTATATTGCAAAGCTATATACAATAATTATATGCATCACATGTTATGTGTCTAGATTATGGTGATAAAAGGGTCTATGAAGTATTTAGGGTTTTGAAGGTAATCCATTGCATTTATGGTTTATAGGTATTTAGGTTTTCAAACACTAGATTGAACTAACAGTAGGGATGAAATAAACTAACCCTAACTATTTGTTCCCTCTAAGGAAATATTAGAATTTAGGATATAGTATATAGGGCTTGATCTAAACCTTGCAAGGATAATATAGGGTATATTGTAAAACCCTAGCAAGGGTTATATTGGGTTAAACCTAGGATTTGAAGTTAAATACCTAGGGCTATTTTTTCTATTGAAAGTAAAAATTCTATGAACGTTCAAAACAAAAAATTTAGAGTTTGTTTCTCAAAACCCTAGAAGTACACCTCTAAGAAAACATGAAAACCCTATATTGACAAAATTAACATCGTTCTCTTGTCTTTGTATATTGTTTCTTGGTTGTACTTGTCCATAAAAAATTGCAAGTACATGGAAGGACAAAGAAAAGCAAGAGTCATGCTTGATGATGACTTCTTAATGATGATGAGTATGATAGAAAGGGGGAAATTTAAGGACTCTGATGGAAAGAGGGAACTATAAGGACCTTGATGAACATTATGTTGAAGCTTACAACTAATGAGTTTGATGAATAAAAATATTGTTTCAATATGAGGATAATGTTTGCAAAGGAATGCTGATTTTAGAGGGAGTAAACAAAAGAATTTCACACCTTGTTGAAGAAGCTATTATAATTTGACAACTCTTGTATTGGCGATCCACTTATGACTTGGATCCATAATAGGATATATTGAAAAAGGACGTGAATAATATGGAATGAGAGTTAATAATATTGATCAACATTAGATATGGTCTTATAAAGAAATAAAAGAGTTGACAATGGCAAATCCAAGGAAGAAGATATTGCAACTTGCTGATTAGTTCATTCCATGGGTACTTTGATTGAAAAATGAAAGAATGGAGAAATGTTTTCTCAGTATAATATGAAAAATGAACCATGTAGAAGGATGTTGATATCGAAGGAAACACATAAGAATAATTTGAAAAAATTCCCTCATTAATCATGAAATTTATGTTTTGATATTGGTTATCAGGTCAGTATATATTTTTTCTACCTGAAAGAATGGAAAAGAATCAATTCAAAGAATACATGGATTGAGTGGATGGTTTTGGTAATCCTTGAAGGATTATGTGCTCAAGATGTGTACATAATATTGGAATGGAAAGGTAGCAATACACAAATATAACATGATTTTCATATGATGATGAATATTACGTTCATGATTAGAAGAAGTTATGTATAACTCTACTTTAATTAGATCAATATAATTCCTTTGTTGATAGAGGAAAGTAATATGAAAGGTTGATGAGCCAAATCCTGTCATGGTTTGGTTCCAAGAAGATGAAAGATCAATTTAAAGACATACGAAGAAAAGAACGAACCATGCAGCTACTTGCAGATCGTCATGAAGGACTAGAAGCTGATATATCTTATGTTTATGATTTCCCTATTAAAAGAAAGTAAGGAATATCCTATATGCTTAAGGGTGAGAAATAAGTATCCTTAAATGTTTAAACACGAGCAAGGATCTATTCCCTAAAAAGCCAGGACTAATAGTCATACTTATAGAGAGGGTCATAGAGAAAGAATGGGGTCGAGGGGATTGGATAAGATTATGAGAATGACACTCCTTGAGGATAAAGAATCCATGGTAGGATGTGGAAGGACACTCTTTGCGGATTTGACAAGTATCCAAGATAATATTGGTTAAAGAGGACTGAAATTATTTGAGGATGAGAAAATAAAAAATAAAAATAGTCTTAAAAGGACATACCTAGTGAACATCTAGATGGGGTATGTACCTTAAGAGGTAGTGTGGTGTTTCATGTAAAGCCTCCCAACATTATGCTCTGATGTAAATAGATTCTTGTTAGTTAAAGGCCTTACTATGTTGACAATGTTGGTTATGATATTGATGCATAAAGATGGATTATCAATCTGGCTCTTATGAGAATATTTCAATTTGAGAGTATCCATGTACCAAGTGTAAAATTATGAATACCTCCCTAGTTAAGAGGGAGTGTTTGAGAATGTAACTAGTTTTGATCTTCATAATTTGTACCATTATGTATTTTATGTAAAAGGAAAAGAAAAGAAAAGAAAAATAAAATTATTATTATTTTTCTTGAAGAGCATGTTCTTCATGCTTCTAGGATTTTGAGTCAAAGTCCTATTTGGACCTATTATAAAAATAAAAGGAAAAAATATTTTAATATGTTATTTTGCGTTAGAAACCCCACTAAATGCCAAGTTGGCCTACATGACAAGTTGACTTTGCCCCAATGGACATGTCCATTTGCATCCCCTCTAAACTATATAAATAGAGGGAAGATGGAGATCATTTGGACACACACTTGATGATTTGTGGTCTGCAATATCACAGAGAGTTTATTTGTAATGAAATATCATAGAGAGGAGAGAGAAGAAGTGGAGGGACAAAGTTTGAAAGAAATAATATTCCCTTGAGCTTGGGTTTGTGGAATACATTCCTTGGTACTTCTCTTATTGTTGGTCTCTTGCTGATGGATTTGCTGGAAATAAGAAAGGATTGACTCGACATCTAGAGGTTGAATTTTTCTATGATAATGGATCTTGGATATCTCATTGATCTGATTCTATAAGAATAAAATTTTCTGGGTTTTCACCATGGAGGGTTTTTGCCTTAGCTTACAGACTATATATTGTGTTCTATTGTCTTTTGTGATCTTCATGTTTTATGGTAATTACTTGATGAAGAAAAAACCTAATAATAAATATGCTAATGGATTCATAAGTAATTATCATGTAATTTAAATATAATGATAAGATGGAAAACCTTATGATTTCCAACATTGTAACCATAGGGGAACATAATTATCTTAAGATAATTGTGCCTTAGCCTAGGCCACTAGGTACCACCATGATTCAAGGTGGGTAGTGTAATCATATTATCTCCATATTTAACATTCTACATAGATTTGCTTATATTTCCATATCATCCATATAAAAAATTACATTCCCTACTTTTGCATAACCTATCAAATGTCACTAGAAAGATCTAAAATGAAGAACCTGACAATGAATAGATAAAACCTAAGCTAAATAATATAACAAAAGATGCAGAGGGGAAAAGAGAAAAAAAATATTAAGTAAGGAAAAAAATATAAATAATTTAATAAAAGGCCTAGCCACTAAATTTCCTAGATATTTATGGAAATCATAATAAAACATGCTAGAAATTAAAGAAAAATGACAAAAAAAGAAAAGAAAAAGGAGTTGAAGTAGCAAATCAAAGGTTTGAAACGTATAAAAATTGGGCTAATTGGACCAGAGTTAGACCTGCTATATCACCTCATGACTTTGAGGGTTATTCCATAGGTTTCCTTTTTCCCTTTCAAAAATTACATCACCTTTACTTATTCCTAACCAAGAAAAATAGTAAATACCTTGTGTTCTACTCAAAATATACATTTCAATGGGATGAGGTTGAATTACCAAGGTTGATTTAGGTAATTTGGTAAGACTAAATTAGGCTATCTATGTTAAACTAAATTATTTATGTTTTTGTGCTTAAAAATTTGTTGGAGTTTTGATTCATCATGATGGAGTTCATGCATTACACCTTGGGATCTGTGCACATTTCCATGGGATCTTGATAACATGAGCTCCACATAATCAAGGTGTCCACATCATCCTATGCCATTATATGGAGTATTTTATACATTATATTATTGCAATCTAGCATATGTGAGCAACATATCCATTTCTTGAGCCCATTTCACAATTCAAGGACCTTCTTGATGTATTATTGAGTCAATGTATCACATACACATGTGTGAAAACAACTAGACTTCACCCATTGTTTTTTCACATGTTTCTCAAGGATTCTAGAGGGAATTTAATCAATCTATGACTTATTTGACAAAATCAACACCATCATATCTAAATCCATCTAGAAATGGAACACACTATCTATCTAATTTCCCACACATGTGATGAATTTTGATGCATTTATGAAGCTTTTGGCGGTTTCACCTCCCTTGGTCCTCATATATAAGGTTTTATTGATGAATTAGTGGAGAAATCGACTGGATTAATCAAATAAAACTAATTAAAGTGGATATTTTCTAGTAAAATGACCCTCACATGCGTAGATAAATTGAAGTTAGGAATTGGTTAGAAAACCACTTATTTTAGGCAAATGGTTTTACCAAGGCACATTATATTTGTATGATCGTTTTAGAACACTTCTTCTCCTATAAAAGAGGTTTCTCTAGCTCATTTTTCTTGTTGGTGAATGGAGAATAAGCATGTTTATTATTTTATATCTATATTTTCTCTTTCCATTGTACATATGTTTTAATTTTTCTAAGGGAGATAAAATAGATTTTGGTATCTTGAAGCAATGAAGGGTGTTGCAAATGGTGGATATGTCCACAATGTAAGATTTTTTTTCTATCTTTTGGAATTTATAAGTTCTTTAAATTAGTTTATGGTTGTATTTGAGGGGAATATTACTTTAGATTTTGTTTCACTACTTCATCATTGTGTACACAAGCCCTTGATTAACTTAGATTATTTACTTTATTGTATTTAACCTTATTTAAGAGATACTAGTTATTTTATCTTTGGTTGATGATTTTATCCTATCTGTAAGTGGGTCATAAATTTATCACAACAATAAGAAATATTGTCAAGGAAACATATGTCTTCATGACCCAATGGCAGGAAAATTAAAACCCTCTCCTCCAATACAATTCCTTTATTTCCTCAACTCATATCCCAATCAAGTTAAATATTTATCAAGTTTCATTTCATAGGCAACTTGCATTCACAACTTAAGAGTTGTTGAATAGTGTGTTGTCATTGCTATCAAGGTTAGGTGGAGACCAATATGGAAAAATGTAAAATGTAGGGGGAGAACCAAAATGGATACATATCAAATTCAAGGGTAGATCAGAGATGGATACATGGCAAAATTAAGGGGATACCTGATCGCAATTTAAATTAGGGGCAAAAATTTTCTCAAAATTCAAAGTGCTCATAATTGCACCAAACTAGAACGAAAACTACCTACCCGTTGACAGGAATCCAACACAACTCATTTCGTCTAAAACTGAGTTTGGATGAAGAAGTTATAGTCTACTGATCGTCATTTAGAATAGACAATTTTTTATAAAAAAATTGCAGAACATGTACAGGCTGATGATATGGTAGCCTAGTCAGCATGCAGGGAATATTCTTCAGTTTTTTCCCAGTGGCACTATGACAAGTGTCACAACCAGATTCGCTAGGTTTGGTTTGAGAAGGTGGAATTTTCCCATTGTCCTCCAAGGTTGAATTTGGGTTCTTAATATTTATGTGTTGGAATTATTTTTATTAAGGTTTGATTAACACACACACACACACACACACACACACACACACACACACACACACACATATATATTATATTTCCAAACCTTATATTAAATTCTGCATTTATTTAACCCTAAGGTTCGAGCATATATTATATGGGGAGCACATTATTATAATGTGGTTTTAAATATTGCAAAGTCCGAAGACCATAGTTCAAACAAAGGCTTTGGAGGTGCATTTTTATAAATACATTTCAAAGGTTTTATTATATGGTTGGGGAAATGTATATGGTTAATGGCTGAGCAAAATTATGGGCGGAGGTCAGGGTTCGACCCCACAACCTCCTACCTACGAATGCTCCCCCTTACCAATGGGATATCACAACGGTTCTTAAGAACCATAGCTTCTGCCATACACTTATTGTTGATTGGTTTCTCCAGCAGAGGTTTGGAGGGGTCCAACCCCCTCCTTATGCAACCCTTCCACCAAACCATAAGCACAGGCTTATTTTAAAGTGTAAAGTATTAATGCGTTAAACATGGAGTTTAAACACCTAATCAATATGATTATGTGACTAATGCAGGATTTTCACTTAAAATGTGCTTATGCACATTAATCCAAGCTTATCACCAAGACTAATCCCATCTTAAAATTAATTAAGACAATGTTTAAAATGATGAAAATTTTGGCAACACCTCCAAATCTGGTGCCACCTCTAGAATTATCGGAGCTAACTAGAGTCTCTCCAGTTTTAGAGGCAGTTTACTAAACAAAAGTGAATGAGGCCTATCTTGAGAAATTTTAGACCAATTTTGGCTCAAGAAGAGTCATTCCAAGTATATTGGCATGCATTGAATCCATTGGAACAACTTACAGAGGTAGAGGAGAAATTCTATAAGTGTTTTTGGTCACTTGAAGAATTTTGAAGCTTAGGGCCACCAGGAGGGAAGGCCATGCTAGATCAGCTGAAGACCAATATTTGATCAAGAAGAGTATTTTTAGATGTATTTGATGCTTTGAACACAATGGTACAATTTGCAGAGGAGTTGGAGTACTTCTGAAAGTGTTTTTATAACTTTGGATATTAAACAAGCCCATGGCCATCAGGATGGGAGGTCAAGTCTAGATCAACTGGAAACCAAATTCAGAGATTGAATAGTCTTTTTTGGGGTTTTTATGTCTTATGAAGCCAATGGAGCAGGTTGCAAATCCATTGGAGCATTACAGGTGCTTGTAATAAGACATTTGACTCTTAATCCCAAGAGGGCCTAACTAGTTGAAGCAAGGCCAGGAGATGTAGTCCAGGAGGGGTGAAATCCGTTATCATACATGGTATTTTGTGATTATTGTGTGTTATTTCTCTGCATTTCATTTGCTATGCATGAATTTTAAAAGTTAATTAACTCATAATTTGATCATCAAATACACATGAAACTTGACACATAAACCACTTCAAAAATGGTTAACTTGAGACGATCCTAATCACACATTTTTAATACTAATGAGGGAGCTAGCATAGTAATAACTAGTTTTCCCATATTCTTATCAATACCTAAGTTACATGAAGAATGAGCCCAAGTCACGGGGATATTGATATGGAAGTCGACTTGAGTCAAAGGAAGAATGGAATTGAGTTACGAGTATATTGGATATGTTAGTCTTGGCCCAACCAATGTTTACATTTTGTCACAAGCCCAAACCAAAACATTTTCAAGTTGACATTGTAAACAGATATTGATGTTTTGTAAATAAAAGGATAAGACAAGAATTTGAAGTGCATCTATGGTGACAAATGTAGTGAATATGTGAAGAGGGTGTTTGAGGTACAAGAAACAAAGGAGCTATTTCTTGGGTATCTATATCAAGTAAAGATGAGATTGGGACAATATCTATTTAATACCACTCAAAGCATCAATGAAGTGTTCTTCTTTGGAATCAAATTTTTGGTGTCCTTGGTTTATCAGCTAAGAGGAGATTTTTGTAGTAAAAGGATAATTTAGGAGAAATATATTATAATAGGACTTGTCCATACCAAAAGTCTCAATAAATAAATCTCACAGAAAGTTCTCATGTTGATAAGTTCTAAATGCAGAGAGTGGAAATATCAAAAATTCTCTATAACACAAAAATATTGAAAAACACATTGTTTTGGGCCACTTTTTTAATTAATGGATTGGTAAAATTCCATCTAATGAAGTCAATATAATAGGATATAAACCATATAAGGACTCTTGATAAATAAGATTCTTTAATTTCTCCAATATCTCAATATCCCAATATCAAATAAGCTCTTGGTGTTAGCCTTGGTCATGTGGTTCTTGATTAAAACACCTAAGAGCTTAAGACCCTCCAAATATCACTATATTGACCTTTTTGTAGAGTCTCATGATTCTCCAATATCTTAATATCTTCTACCTCCTTGTCATATACCCTAGTCACAAAGGTGATTAGTTACAATACTTAAGGTTAAATCCCTCAACATATCATAATATTGACATATTTCATAGTTTCACTAATATTTTGATATCCTAGTAAGCTCTTGGTCTTATTTATTATTCATGTGGTGCTTATTCATAACAGTTAAAGAGATCAAGGTCATATATATATATATATATATATATCTTCATATTGGCATTCTTGTTATCAACCTAATTTAATCCTTAGAGTCAGTGTTCATGAGTCTTCATACTGATAATATTTTTGCTGGTGTCTGGCCCTTGTTACTAGCTATTTTTATGTCTTCGCTTGGAACCCTTGTCATCCTAGCAAAGATGCATAAAAATAAATAGTAATAAGGGTCATAAACAAAAATAAGGTCATCAATATGAAGGTTCATGAACAATTGATCTAAGGAGGAGATTAGGCTAATAAAAATTCTTGTTAAAAGCATGTATTTCATATTTTTCTAGTATTTTTACTTATAATACATTCCCGATCATAGATCTTGGTTGTAGGTTTCATAGTTTTAGCACTTAAAGGTTTAATTCCCTTGACATATTTGCATTCTAGGAATAAATATTTGTTTTAAAGTTAAGGTGAGAATCTTCCCTTGGACTATTCACCCTTAGCCAAGGTTCTTTATGGTTTCTCAAGAGAATTACATCTATCCCCTTTGATGAAAGTCCTTTATGACCTAGCCAAGTCCTTCCAGCTTCTTAGGAGAATATATGACAAATATTGTAATTTTTGTGGGCAATTCACCTTTGTTTAAAGTTATTTATAACCTAGCCAAGTCCTTATGGGATCTTAGGTGAATGTATCCATCTACCCTAGTCAAAGTACTTTATGGATTCAGGAGTCTACCCTAATCCTGCAAAAACATCAACCCTCCCTCACAACGAGGGAGACATTGTGCATCACACCAATCTTGTATTTGAAGTATACAAACTACTTCATGCTAGATATAGGCTTGGTGAGAATTCCTACAATTTTCTCATCTATGTATATGTATTGGAGCTCCCATGGAGCTCCACTACTCCTCTTTTCACCATGTCTTAGATGATGTGACATGATCAGGGAGTCCCACAGGAAGATTTTGAAGTCATACTGCTTCACGACAAGTGACACATGATACGATATAGACTACCTTTGCTATGTTTATTGCAACATAAGTATACTTCCTGATAAACCAAGATATCATAGCTGATTATAAACAACACCATTATGTTCTTTTTTTATCCTCTACACTCCCAATCCAATTTGCATCCATATATCCCTATATATTCACTTCACCACTTTAGACATATCTTAAATCATATCTACTGCACCACATAGGTACCTCAACAGTACTTTGCTGCAACCCAATGTATCTATCTCGGGTCGACTATATATTGACTCAGGGTGTTCACTACATAGAAAATATTAGACCTGGTGCTAACTAGATACATCAAGGATACATTCAACTACTTGTACATCATGAGATCCGAAAAAATTGAATCTCTGATTCCAAGATTTAGTGTATCTGGCCAGAATCCTTCATTTAAATCTCCGAGGCCAACTCCCTATGACATTGAAACATGAATTAATGTGATAGTACTGGATGCTCCCTTCATTACATATGAAAATCCTCCTTCCACTGCTACTCCTTCTATCACATAAGCAAGTCCTTTTGTTGTTTCTACTCCCTCTATCATGTAAGAAAGTCCCTCTTCTATTTTTATTTGATTTAAAATGTAATAAATCCATTATACTATTTGACATGGGCTCATAAAATAATATATACTACTCATAGAGACCTTTTGTCTTTGAGTATTTTGATAATCTCATTCCATGAAATCCTCTAGGAAAATTGGTCATCCCACTCTGCATGACGATCTGCTCTATCATAACTATAATATGTTATTAACATATAACATGATCTTATATGTCCTAGTAATATGTACAATTTATTCCTTTCGAACACCAATCACTCTATTGAGTTCATGCTCAAGCCCTTAGTTCATATGAGAATCCATCCATTGAAGACTAGAGAAAAAAATATCCTTGTACTCCCTCTTACTAGGAGAAACTTCTTGCCACAAACTTTGCTTCATTTTTTCCAGTGCTACCATCTACTGACCTAATCATTGCCTTGGTATCCTTCAATATGTACTTGCAAACCTCATTTAGGAGGCCATGGAATAAATAATTATCACCAAACAAAAAACAAATGACAAGAGGCTCAAAAAGGGAAAATAACAAGAATCAAGGGAGAAAGATATGAGGTACTTATCTCTTGATTAGGGAAGAAATTACTGAGCGCTGAAGGGAATTGTCAACTACCTCTTCATCCTTTCATCCAATGAAGTCCATATTTAAGCTAATATTCTGTTGTCTTATTCTGAAGTGGATTCTCTTTCCCGCCCTCAACATCAACTGTTAATGCATGCTACTTTATTTCTTGCATGATCTATAAGGGCTAGGGTTTCTTCACACTACATATTAGGCTTAGAAAGCCATTCATCGAGCTATCTAGCCACACCAAAAGCTTAATAACAAGCTAGCATCAACACCAATTTTACCCTTGAATCTCCCACTTGAATTTCACATGCTATCAAGGAGCCTAAACCAAGTATGCATCACATAAAATTCACTTGCATCAACACTCCATGTATTGTTGTAGGGTTTGATTCCACAAACCATATAATTTTCAACAAGTATAAGTAATTCATGATGAATACAGTAATGGTATAAGAACATTCTAATCAAGGTCATTGCAAGCAAGAACTATTTTCATGGCCTTGATATCTGTTTTCCTTTGTAAGAAGCCCTTTCTGTCCTCTTTGTCCTTGATGTATCTTTATCTAGCCCCAATCCTTTACTACTAGATACTTCTTCTAACACGTGGTTTGATCCTTTAGACTTCAAAAAATATCAACTCCTTTTAAACTCTATCAAACTACTTGTTTTAGCTATCATTCTATTGATGGTACATGTTCCTTTTCACTTTGTTTTAAACTCCATTTTTTTTCTTGATAGACTTCCACTTTAGTTTTCTTTGTTCTACACTAATTTCCATATAATGGCAATTAGTTTTAGGAATACCCTTTTGGAATTTATTTTCTCTTGATCTAATAACCCAAAAACTAGTGGAAAATGACCTTAATATTTACTTTTTCCCAATCATTAATGTGCTCTTGCTAGATTTGATAACACACATGCTAATATTTTGGTCCAGATTAGACTTATCTAGCTCAACATGATTATCTCAAGTTACGGGGATTGTTATAGGCTCATTTTCCTTTGCATTTGAAACACTTTCTTATATTTAAAATTTCTAAGAATTCATCCTTTCTTGGGCCACATGGTTGGATGATGAACCAAAGCTCTTGTTTATTAACTACTTCATAGTTTGTGATGTCAAAGAGGCATATCCATTAACCAAATTAGATGATTTATTTGAGTTATCAACTTTCTAGTTTCCATCTTATGGGAATTAGTAGCCTTTTAGGCCCCCTTTTTTTCCATTTTTATATATCAAAGGTTGTAACTAGTATTTACTTCAAAACTTTCCATTGTTCATCTGCAATCAATTCCCTCTCAATTTTTTGTTATTTTAGTAAAGGAAGTTTGTCACCTCAATGTTACATATTACATTAGGGAAAACATTTTTGTATACATGCCCTAAATATTAGTTCATAAAATAAAATATTTGTTATTAATAGTTTGATAATGATGTGACTTGATAATTGCTTGGAGTTGAGCTTAGTTGAGAGAGTGAAAATGTATAAAAATGCCCTTTCTTGCCCAAACTGTGGTTGTGGCTGCCCAAATAGGTCATGTGGTCCCTATAGCCTCCTACCTATGACTTCCTTCTTAATGTTGTTGCTAACCCTCTTCCTTGCTGCTAATACCTTCCTGCAATAGAACTAGGATAGATATACCCTTGTAGCTTCCTCACGCTCAACATAACATAAAAGCTAAACCCTTCTAAGATAAAAATACTCCTCCTCCAATAGGCCACAACTCCTTTAGGGTTCTCTTGCTTGTCTCTTAGGTTGAATTAAATGGTTTCTCTTTAACAAGCTCTGACATTGTTTTGAATTTCTTGCAAGATATAAAATAGAAACCAATACTTTGATCTGATAATTACAACCTAATGATGTTTAAAAATTTACCTTTATGTCATAGATATCATTGAGAAATTATACACAAAATATTGCAACAATAATGCAATGAAAGCAATAATACCATAAAGAGACAAATGAGAATAATAGAGACAATTTTTTTTTCCTTGGAAACCCAAACTTGGGAGAAAACCCAATAAGTATTATTATAGGAGAAATTTTCTTCAACAAGTTTTGCAATTCCAAATTTTCTAGAAATCTTTATTGAAATCCAAGTCCAAACTTCAGTTAATTCGTCCTCTATGTGCTACAAGATGTGACTGCTATGGAATAGAGATGATGATTTAAAATGGTCAAACGAAGATGTCACATTGTATATATATAAAGTGAAATGAGTACATTTACCCCAAGGGACACGTCGTGATGTCCCTTCATGGGCTAGGCTGACTTGTCTATTTTGGGCCTATATGAAGCCTAATAAGAAAATGCATTTTTATTTTTATTTTAATAAATATTCTGGGACAATTTTGGATGCCTCTAGGCATGTAAGAGTAACTCCCGACGCTACACAAAAATCAACAAATATTTCCCATCTAAAGGATTGAAACAAAGTTGGTTTGGCGAGTGTTTCTTGTGTTATCGAATTTTGGTGTTTTCTCAAATATTCTAATATAAAGTGCAACATGAGAGCTTTACTTCCTTAATGATTGGTAATGTGAAATCTTCCATTGCATGAATTTTTTTGCATCGATGTAAAAGGTTTCGTGACTTGCTAGTTTCTAGTGGTGTGAAGTGACAAAGAATTGAATATCATGTGTTGTATATTTCACAGTGATGGAAATAAAAGGGATATGTATTGAAATCTACGGTATTCCAAAGTGTAGTAAGCACATTGGTATGGTGTAGGGTTGTATATGGAGTTTTTGTATAAGAATTGGGGTGGCGGTGATGGTGAATTAGCAACAATAATATGTTATGGTTAAGGTTAAGTGGTTGATGTTATGGGTGCCAATGTTTCAAAGTTTGGGTTGATGGAAGTGAATTGTATAAAACAACACTATGAGGGTTCAATGCATAGATTTGAAGTATAGAGTAAATTATGGAAAACCAATTGACCATTAAAGTATAGATAATATTACAAAGAACCAATTAACCATTTAAGTATAAAGTAAATTATAATGAACCAGTTGACCATTGAAATACAGAGTACACTATAGAGTACCAATTGGCCATTGAAGTACATAAAATAGTACATAAAATAGTTATTCCATTGAAGAATATATTATATAATAGATCACAAAGGGGATTGGTGTCTCCAGTAGGTTGGTTCCTACAAATATTTTGTAAGGGGATTTTTGTGTCTTGTAGGTTGGTGCCTACAAATATTGCTAGCAAAGGGGTTTAGTATCTTTGTAGATTGGTTCCTACAAATTTTGTAAGAGTAGGTTGGTTCCTATGAAGTTTGTATTAGTAGGTTGTGTTGAAAATGACACCAAGAAATATTCTAATTAATTTTCCCTTGAGTTAAATTAGAATTAAATTTTAAGTCCATATCACATGACAACTTGAATGAGTTAACTAAGATAGTTTGGCTTAGTTGGTTCAGTTAATTAGAGTTGAGGGTCTAACTTGAGTCATGTAGAGTGGCTCCTACAAATTAGGAGCCCTGGTTGAGTTTATTTTGAGTTGTAATCTATTAATTCTATTTATTTGAGTTAAAGTAAGTTTAACTAGTCCCAACTATTGGAGGAACTAGTGAGAGGTCTAGTAGTGAGTTATGCACTCTATGATCAATCATTTAAATGATAAATCAACCATAAATAAATCATGCATGTGTGAAATGAGAGTTACCCAGTTGAGATTGGAGTTCAAGGGAAGTGTAATATCAGTTGTATAATCATCCAAATTGTACAGGTGGTGCATGCAGCCAGAGGAAGAGCCTAAATGAGATGCACAATAAAATAGAGGAAAATTCCTATTAAATATGGGTCTAATTCCTCATTAAATAACGTAATGAAATAGGAGCTTGGTAGGTAGCAAAATTCTCGAAGTGTTGGCCAAGACTAGCTTGTAAAGCAGTGAGTGATATAGAGATACTGCAAAGGTGTCTCAGGTTGGAGAAAAGAATTGTAGTCTTCTCATATTTTATGACTAATGAAATATAAAGATAGTGAGGTTTTTAGTTATGGCTTTCCCCAGGAAATCATTGTGTAATTCATTGATTGAATATTTTCTCTTGTATTCCTCAAGATTTCACGATCGCGTAGCTTGGTTTCCTCAATTGGTAGATTATAAGTTTATTGTTTTAGAAAATTACAATTAGAAGTTTGAATCTACAAGGATTTTATACATGGTATCAGAGCTGAAATCAAAATAGAAGAGAATAATTTGAAGTTTTCCTTACAGGTGAATCGAATTTGCAGATTCATTATTCAGAGCTAGTAGGATGTCTGTCTATGGATTGAGACTTGAATATTCCCTTGAGGGTAGTTGAAATTATATTGCTTGGAAGGACGAGATGGAGGAAGTGTTGGAAGATAATCAGTTGAAGGAATTCATAGATTATGATATCCCCAAGTCTCCAATATCTGATTCTAAATATCTTACAAAATAGAAGAAGTGCGTAGCAAAGGCCAAAAGGATCCTATTGGAAGGAATTCGAGATCATATTGTATCGAACCTCCATGGAAAGGAAACTCTATATGAAATGTGGAAGTCCTTAACAAATTTGTTTCAGAACAACAGTGATCACAGGAATCTAGCATTGAAGGAAAAGCTCAGGAAAATCAAGATGGAGAAGGGTGATACAATACCAAAGTATTGACCAAGTTCACCTAATGTCAGGATGAGGTTGGAAGTGTTGGTCTTATTGTTACTGAAGATGATCTGGTGAGGCTAACACTCCTAGGCCTTCCCAAGAGCTAGCACAACTACCAGGATTTAGTAAATGAGAGGGATAAGATACTAGAGTGGGAGCATTTGCTGTCCAACTTGGTGCAAGAAGAGATTCTGCGTAACACTAGAGATGGGACCTCATCCAAGGAAGTGGAAGATTACTTTTCATTGGTCAGCAAAGAAAAGAAATACAAGGGGATAAGTCCTAAGGTGAGGAGGGAAATAAGAAATACTTATCCAACATCAAGTGCTTTCACTGTCATGAGTTCAGGCACTATGCCATGAAATGTACACAGAATAAGGCAAGAAAGAAGGAGCCTGTAGTAGCAGCAACAGGTGAATTTATAGATTCACAATTAAATCTTTATTTCACTCTCATTACATGCATGGAAATAACTCTAATGGGATGTGTTGTCGACAGTTTTGTCACCCCTAGAGACAGTCTAGAGTTTCCATAGACCAGTGCCTAGGACATCTTAATATAGCAAGGAGCTCATCATATAGCTTGGGTTGTCAATCCAAAGCTCTCTTACTATCACTTGTAAAACAAGGAAATTAGTTTAAATGGGACCAATCTCTCTCAGAAGCTGATACAAAGCTAAGAATAGTGTAGGAACATTATGCAAAACTCCAATACAGAGGCATCAAACAGTCAAGAGACAGCTTACTGCAAAGAGGGCCGGTTCAGATAATATACCACAGAAATCAAATATCAGGAAGTGAGCGCAGTGAGGAAACATGAAGAAGATATTAGTTGACATGAGACTGATACCCAGATACACAATAGAACCATATATGGGCTTAACTTACTAAGAGTCCATACATGACAATGGCGTTTTAAAAGCACCCTCCTCATGCAGCTAATATAGTAGAAAACATGGATGAAATGAACATGGAATAGTATATCATGACTAGGCCTATTTAAAGTTCTTGACTAACCCCAGTATGGGCATCAACTAGGATGAATCCTTACTCAAGATTAGTGAGCCACTCGCATTCTAGAACATGATACGAGAAGATAATAAGCATGAAATGAGATATTGTATTAATCACATAAGAGAAAATTACATACTGTGAGATACTAGAGACCAGAATCCTCATTACAGTTATAACTCCTCCTCACTGAGACCCTACGGGCTCTGAGCCTTCATACAGAGGTATTACAAAATGTATACAGAAGCCTTTTCACTGCACAGTTTACTGATTGAAATCTGGAACCCTTACAATGTTTTTCCTTCTAGTTTTTATAGAAGAAGGAGAAAACTCTAGAGAATGAGGTAGGTGATATACATTTAATGGTCTCGTTTAAACAAATTTGAAGGAAAGGCCCGCCTATGCTATTTGGCGGGGCTGAACTGATGTACGTACTTCAGCTACCACTTCATGAAATAAATGCTGAAGATAAATATCTCCTTATGAACAAGATGTAAATAATAAAATATACAAATGCTATGTACTTGGCTGGAGGAGGAAAATCTGCTGTGATAAAACCTTGAGGTTGCTTGCAAGAATAAATGAACTGGGAAGAAGATCTCTGCAGAGGCTTGGCACAAGGGGAAATCTTCATGAACTTTTTGTACTTTCCTGAGAAGAAGATTGGCTGAAATACAATCTGTAGGATATGATTTTCAGTGCATTGTACCCTCGGCTTGATCTGGAAAATCTCTGGTCCGATACCCTTGTCTTTTAACACCAGATACGAGCTCATAATCTTCAATGTGGTTGTTGAAATCTTTAATTATTTGTTGTTGTTCTTTTCTGGAACATTTATATCACCATACTCCAACTGACATCTTTAAATCATCTTTGGAGAGTCCGAAAGATTTTAAATCTAGCTCCTGCGATGGATGTCTTATCATGGCGGCTTTCAGGACCCTTCTTCATAAATGGCAGCTCCAATTGAATTGCCTTCTGAGATGTTCTATCGCTGCAACCGAAACTGTGAATTAAAATATCTCTCTGTATGTTGAAACCATGCAAAATTTACAAACACATTAGAAAATCCAGGTAGAAGTGGGGTGGACGAGGAGGTTGGGACGGTGATGACATCACAGATATGGACAACCGACAAGAACACGCAGGGTGACGAAGGAAAAACAATGGATGGAACGTAAACTTTCCACGTGAAACAGTGTTAAACGTGATAACTGAAAAACAATGAATACGAATAAAACACACACATATACATATATGGCGGGAGAACGCCACAGACACACGGGAATATGACACATGGGTGTACGGGGGACAAAAGGAAGAATGACGTGGCGAAGGACTTGACCAGCGGGCAGTCAGACGGATGATTTGGGCCACACGACCAAAAACGAGATCGACGGTTAAAATGGGTCGGAGAGCGATTAGAGTGGGCCAGGGGCGCGATGGAAATATATTATAACATGTGCAGCTCCGGAGGACGTCCGCCGTTGGATGGACGTCGACAGATCCAACGGCGCGGGTGAGTTCCGCTGCCCGACCTTTGTACAACCTTTAATGCGCGGAAAAGTGGTTTCTTGGCCCCGTACCAAAGGACACGCGGCGCGTTTTCAATGGAATCGCTGGAATTTGGTTTAAAACCACTGGCTCGGTGGAAGTGGTGCGGGATTTACCACTGGTTTTCATGCGTGGGGACCACAACATAAAATGACCGCCGCTCCATTGATTGAACTCGATCGGACGGTTACAATTGCGCCCGATAACATCTATTGTTAAGCTCCCTTTCCTTGGGCATATTAATTTGCGCTCGGGTCATATGGTAGCCAAAGAACGGGGGGCTAAGATCTTAGGACTGGGCCCGATAAATTTAAATTATGGGTTTTTAACCTTGGCAAAGTGTATTTTATGAACGGAAATGGTAATATTAATCGGGAGCATGAGGATTTTAAGCTACAACAGAGATTTGAAATGGATTCGAATGAGGCAGCGGACCAAAAATCTATAGGCAGGGGTCAATATGTACAACATCGGCTCCATCTGGGGACGACATGTTCGTTCCTGGACATGTCGAGAACACGCAGACCACTGAAAATTTCTTGTATATACATCCTGTGTTTCAATTCTTTTGCGCTTCTTCTGATAATTTTCTGGCACCCTTTCTTTATGAAAATAAAAGCTGAAACAACCTATATAAAATATAATACAACAGGCATTCCCAGCCTGGATCAGAATTGAAAGTAAGGTTTGAGAAATTGGCCATTCACAGGGGCATCCAGCAGATCACCCTGTATGTTTTCTATCATGAAAGTATTATTTCTCCCTTGATTCACGATTTTGAATGGACCAAACCACAACGGATCGAATTTAGCATGCTTGCCCTTCTCTGCTTTTCGAACATCCCATCTAAGAACCAGGTCTCCAATTTGAAATTTTCGATCTTTTGCATGCCGATCAAATGCATTCTTCATCTTCTCCTGATATTCTATCAATCTCTGATTCACCTAGTTCTGTGTTTCCTCTAATTCGACCAGTTGATTAATCCTTCTGACCATGTCATCTGGTTCTTCCTGACTTTCCTGCATAAAAAGTGCTTTAGGCAACGCCAATTGCACAGGAAACACAGCTGCTCGCCCATACACTAGCTCATAGGGAGACTTCCCTGTTTCTCTCTTGCTGGTTATTCTATTCGCCCATAGAGAAAACTTTAATTGGGAGTCCCAATTCTTCTGATTCTCACTGATTGTTTTCTTCAAGGCCCTCACCAGGGTTTTATTAGAAGACTCTGCTAAGCCATTTCCCTGTGGATAGTAAGCAGTAGAGTGAGTCAATATGATGTTATACCGTTGGCAGAAATTTACAAACCTGGCAGATTTGAAAGCCTGTGCGTTGTCAGTTACAATTCTAGCAGGACAGCCAAACCTAGATATGATATTTTCCTCCATAAACTTCATTATCACGGCATCTATAGCATTTCTGGTAGGTATGGCTTCCACACATTTCGTAAAATAATCTGTTGATGTTAGTATCCATTTATATTGGCCACTTGATAGGGGATGTATTTCTCCTATAAAATCTAACCCCCATTTCTGAAATGGTTCATTGACATGAATAGGAATCAGGGGCAAAGCTGCTAATTTCTGCCTTTCTGCAAATCTTTGGCACTTGTCACATGCTCTGACCCAAGCAAAAGAATCTGTATACAATTTTGGCCAGTAAAACCCAGCCTTCAGGATCTTTTGAGCTGTAGCCCTCCAGCTGTAATTTCCTCCACATATTCCCTCATGAAATTCTATCATTATATTCTCCACTTCATTTTCTGTGAGGCATAACAATAATATACCTGAAGGGTCTCTCCAATATAGCTGTCCATTGGCAACCATGTATTTCTGGGATTTCATTCTTACAGCTCTGTATTTTATCTTATCACAACTCGGAGGACAGCTAAGTGTTAAAAGATATTCAACTATTTATTTATACCAAGGACTAGTTAGATATTTCATGTGTACCTTTTGAGTGGCCATCTCTAGTCCTTGCTGCTCTTCTCCTTTCTCAGATTCTTCATTTTCTATCATGGATAAATTAATGCCCAAAGCTTGATGATTTGATTTAGATAACATTTTAGCAAGTCCCTGTCCTTTAATCAGCTTAGTAGGCCTTATGTCCAAATCATACTCTTGTATTTTTGCAATCCATCTTCCTCTTTTACCTTCACTATCCCCCTGAACAAGAATGTCTTTGACAGCTGCTGTGGGAACATATGCAGTAATGTGAGATTGCAAAACATATATTCTAAAAGCTTTAAGGGACTTTACCAGGGCATATGCCTGCTTCTCCAATATATTATATTTTAATTCAGCATCATAAAGAACTTGACTGAAGAAAGCTATAGGCTGCTCATATCCTTCTTCATTCTTCTGCAATAATACTCCAGCAATTGCATGAGGTGAAGCAAATGAAAAGATCATAAATGGCTTGTTGTAATCTGGTCCAGCTAGCACAGGAGCTTCATAAAATGCCTGTTTTATCCTTGTAAATGCATCTCTAGACTCCTGGGGCCATTTCACTTCATTATCCTTTTTCAACATATCAGTTATATGCCTAACTATCTCAGCATAGTTAGGAATAAACCTTCTCAGAAAATTGATTCGGCCTAAGAACACCTGTACTTCTTTCTTATTCCTGGGTAAAGGAATACTGTTTATTACTTCAACTCTCTTAGGGTCTATTTTCACACCATCTTTAGCTACAATGTGCCCTAAGATTTTTCCCTCATCTAATGCAAATAAAGATTTTTGAGGATTGAGAGAAAGGCCATACCTTCTGCATTTTTCAAAAGCTCTTCTTAAATGCTCAATATGCTCATCATCATTCTTTGAAAACACTGTGATATCATCGAGATACACCACAAAAAATTTGTCCTACTCTCCAACAAAGGCTATGTCCATTGCCCTCTGAGAAGTAGCTCCTGCATTAATTAATCCAAATGGCATCCTGGCATACATAAAGGTTCCCCATGGTGTAGTGAATGCAGTTTTCTTCCGATCTTCTGGGAACACAGCTACCTGATTATAGCCTGAAAAACCATCCATCATTGACATTCTGGATGCTCCCACCACTTTCTGCAGGATGTGGTCCATCTTAGGCAGTGGATAATTGTCCTTTAATGATGCCCTGTTTAGATTTCTGAAATCCACACACAGCCTTATTTCTCCATTTTTCTTTCGAATAGGAACAAGGTTTGCTACCCATTCTGAGTATCTCAATCGCACAATTATTTTTGCCTTCAGTAACTTCTTGATTTCTTTTTCAATAGAGGGAAGCAGCAGAGGATTTAT
Source organism: Pinus albicaulis (assembly GCA_034641835.2). Taxonomy (NCBI): domain Eukaryota; kingdom Viridiplantae; phylum Streptophyta; class Pinopsida; order Pinales; family Pinaceae; genus Pinus; species Pinus albicaulis. The sequence continues at coordinate 1,725,464,903 of CM076578.1, read as the reverse complement.
CTATCTGAGTTTCTGCTTATAAGGCTTTGCATCTTCCCTCAAAGGAATTTTATGTTGCATTATATTAACATCAAAAGTTTTAAGGTCCTGATATGACCATGCAAACACATCTTTATAAGATTGAAACAACTTCAAATATTTTTCTTTATATTCCTCTGGGACCTTTTTGGATAATTTTACAATTTTGGGATCAGCATAAGTACCCAGATTTAAATCTTCTACTTGATCTTCTTCTACCACTTTTTTTGGTTGCAATGGGACATCATCTTTGTTAAATAATCTTTCTAGAGGCACCAGGCCTCTAGGTATAACATTTCCTTTCAGCTGCAGCACTTTATTACCTGCTATCTTTTCTTTCCATCTGTTTTCTGCAATATTTTCAGTTTCTTCCTCCTCGTTGTCATCAATCTCCATATTGGAAAATTCTCCCACTGTCTCCATGAATCTCTTCATCTGTTCATCATCTTCAAATACCTGCCAGTGCTTAATGTTATCTGGGATAGATGGCCTGTAACGTACCTCCACTTCATATCTTAAAAGTGGATTCTGAGGAGGACGGAATGTACTGGCAGCTATAGCAAGAGAATCTGCGATTCTGTTCTGCTCCCTGGGCATGAATTGTATGTTGAATGCCAAGAAGAAATTTTCTACCATGTCCCATACTTCATTTCTATATGCTCTCAGCCGAGGATGCTTGGTTTGACATTGGTTTCTGATCTGCCTTACCACTAGCTCAGAGTCTCCCATGACTTTTAGACTTTGGATGCCCATGTTTCTAGCTGTCTGTAGTCCCAATAAGAGAGCTTCGTATTCAGCTACATTATTGGTAGCCTCATATTCCAATTTAAAGGACAGTGGCACCCATTTTCCTGCAGGAGAGATCAATAATACCCCAGCTCCATTGCCTTCTCTTGAGTTTGCTCCATCAAAATGCAAAGTCCAAATTTCTGATTCCTGATCTTCTTGAGGTTGCTCAGCTTGGATTTGACCAAAAAGGGGCTCATGAGCATAATTTTGGTTTTCTTCTAGCATTAGACATGAGAAGTATCCCTCTTTGTTATAAATTGGAGAATTCTCTGAGCAGTCAGCCTTAGTTACCATTTTAACAAATCTAGTCTCCCTGTATAACCTCCTCTCCTGGCCTCCAAAGACTGGGATAGTAGCATATGTCAAGTCCAATTTGATTGATCCCCCAATATTTGTACCCCAGGACCTTGACAGCAGCATGCCAAAGCGGGCTGGGATATCAGCAACCACAATGTCCATGACTACACTCTTTGCTGGAATTTGGGCCAAGTTGACCACTAAATATTTAATCATTCCCAAACATTTAACCCTTTTGGAATCAAATGAATATAGGTCTTTGTAAGGTCTTGTAATTTGCAGTCCTAGTTTTTCCATGACAGACAAAGGCATAAGATTATGGGAAGCCCTAGAATCTAACATACAATTGTGTAACAGCAGGTCATGAATAACTAGGGACACATAAAAGGGAGGAGTAGAGGGGTCTGTCTCCTCGACATGTGGGCCAAAGACTACCATAGGCCTTTCTTCTTGAAGGTTTAAACTATCAGGTGCAATTGGTATTTCAGGAGGGAGTATGAAGGAAGTAACTTGAGACTGATATACATGCTATTTTAGTAGTTCAGTCAGGGGGACTGGAATCTTAATTTTCTCAAGTTCTTTTTGCAGATTGAAAGCAGGTGGGGGCTTTTCTATCACAACTTCTTTTGATTCTTTATTTTCAGCTGAAGATTTGATTTCTTTTGACACAGATTCAGCATTAAGAGGACTGACTACTTTAGAAGAAGAAGGAATCCGATCATTAGGCTGCAAGGGAGTATTTAGAGGGCTCTTACCTTTTTCTATGTTTCTCTTCGTTGCTGATTCCTTCTGAGCAGATGCTTCTTTATGAGGTGGCTCCTCTTCTTGATCTCGGGTTCTGGTCCTCTACCTTGAAGATTTAAGATCATATTTTACATTGAACTGTGCTTGCATGAAATTAGAAAATTGCTTACAATAATGGTCAATCTCTGCTTCTTCTTCTTCATCTTGCAATGGGCATTCTATATCATCATTATTTGAAAAGGCAAAATTTGAATATTCTAATCCATAGGCAGCGTCTTCATTGGAGTCATCTGCTGGGCCTTCCAAATACAGTGGATGTGGTACTTGGTCTGGTTGTTCCTTTGCTTCTCTCGGCAATATCTGCAATGGTGGTTTTCTATACTGGGGATTGTATCCTCTATTTGGAGCATTATAGAAATTCTTGGGAGCTGCATTTTTAGCTTCCAGTTCCAGCTTGACCATCTTCTTTATCATCTTGCTTATTTCATCCATTTTATCTGAATCCTTTTCCTGATTAGAGGTGGAAACCTCTTCTTTGCCTCTCCTCCTAGTATCTTGTTCGGCTTTTCCTTTTAATTTCCTAGTGGAGGCAAAGTTTTCTTCTAACTCCAAAGCATCTGACTGTGCATCATCTAAAGTGGCAGGTTTTCTCTCTCTCAATGAGAATCCAAAGTCAAAATCAAAGGCTGCTATAAAAATTATCTTGGCAGCAGCTTCATGGGGCTTCATTTCAGGAGGCAAGCTCAAATATAACTTGTTGAATCTTTTAATAAACTATGATACCCCTTCATTCTGTTTCTTCTTCATAGTATTAAACTCAGTAAGACACTGAACATGATATTTCTTTTCTCCCCACTTCCTGAGAAAAGTATTCTCCATCTGGTCCCAGGTGGTCACAGAACGATTTCCCAATGTCTTGAACCATTTTCTGGCTTCACCCTCCAAAGACTGTACGAATAATCTTAAGACCACATCCAAATGTTCAACATTTAAGTTTTCTGCAAAAGAACAGAAAGTCTCAAGATGTTTCTGAGCATCAACTTCATTTTCACCATTAAATCTTGGCAGAATCTTCAAATAATCCCGTGGCATATCATTTAACACTTGGGGTAAGGCCAGTGGAGCATATTTATTCAGTAGAAAAGCAGGAACATTAGCCATTGGAGGAGGTGGGGGTTGTGCAACAGTCTGAGCTACAGATGAAGGAAGAGGGGTAGGAGGAAGTGGAGTATGAATAACAATGGGAATATATTGTATGGAGGCCTGAGGGGTATTTGGGAATAGTTCACTGTTAACAACAGCTACTTCTGTAACTTCTTTAATTTCTTCAGCCTCGGGAGTAGGATGGAAATCTGCTTTAATCCAGGCACTTCCTCTACGTGGAGTTTCTGAGTAAAACTCAGGATTTTCTGTTCTGATCTCTTGAGAAGAAGAGGGCGAATAATCTTCAATAGAATACTCAGGGTTTTCAGCACGAACTGATTTCCTCTCCTTCCAAACTCTTTTGTGGATGATCTTCTCTGGGTCAGACACATAAGGTGTTTTCGACTGTGATGTATCTGACCTCAAATGTGGCTTACGAGGAGCCAGGACTACCAATAAACCTATCCAATGAAGAACAGTGGAGTCGCCAAGGTGAGAGATATGCAACTCTTCAACTCTCTGTGCTCACCTGATTAGAGAGTGAATTTTTTTTTTTGAGGCCTAGGGAGACTGATATTCTCAAATTCGATCCCCGGCAACGGCGCCAGAAAGATGTTGTCGACAGTTTTGTCACCCCTAGAGACAGTCTAGAGTTGCCATAGACCAGTGCCTAGGACATCTTGATATAGCAAGGAGCTCATCATATAACTTGGGTTGTCAATCCAAAAGCTCTCTTACTATCACTTGTAAGACAAGGAAATTAGTTTAAATGGGACCAATCTCTCTCAGAAGCTGATACGAAGATAAGAATAGTGTAGGAACATTATGCAAAACTCCAATACAGAGGCATCAGATAGTTAAGAGACAGCTTACTGCAAAGAGGGCCGGTTCAGATAATATACCACAGAAATCAGATATCAGGAAGTGAGCGTAGTGAGGAAACATGAAGAAGATATTAGTTGACATGAGATTGATACCCAGATACACAACAGAACCATATATGGGCTTAACTTACTAAGAATCCATACATGACAATGGCATTTCAAAAGCACCCTCCTCATGCAGCTAATATAGTAGAAAACATGGATGAAATGAACATGGAACAGTATATCATGACTAGGCCTATTTAAAGCGCTTGACTAACCCCAGTATGGGCATCAACTAGGATGAATCCTTACTCAATATTAGTGAGCCACTCTCATTCTAGAACATGATACAAGAAGAGAAATAGCATGAAATGAGATTTTGTATTAACACATAAGAGAAAATTACATACTGTGAGATACTAGAGACCAGACCCTGCACATGCTTATAACCCTCTCACTGAGACCGCCACGTGCTCGCGCGCGACGCACAGAGAGCGCGCGACACATTGTGCCACCGCATGCGGCCGATCGATTGAAATATGGAACCCTACAACAAGCCTTCTTAGTTTTGATAGAAGAAGGAGAAAATCCCCAGGAGAATGAGGTAGGTGACATACATTTAATGGTCCTAATGGTCTCGTTAAACAAATTTGGATGAGTAGTGCCCGCCTATGCTATTTGGCGGGGCCGAATCGATGTACGTATCACTTCTATCACTATGAAATAAATAAGATAAAGATTCTGAGAACAAGACGAAATAATAAAATACATGAATGCTATGTACTTCACGGGAGGAGGAAAATCAACGTGATAAACCTTGAGGTTGCTTACAAGAATAAATGAACTGGGAAGAAGATCTCTTCAGAGACACGGCATAAGAGAAAATCTTCATGAACCTTCTGTACTTTCCTGAGAAGAAAATCAGCTGAAATATAATCTGTAGGGTATGATTTTTAATGTATTGTACCCTCGGATTGATCTAGAAAATATTTGGTCCGATATCCTTGTCTTTTAACACCAGATACGAGCTCATAATCTTCAATGAGGTTGTTGAAATCTTTAATTCTTTGCTGTTGTTCTTTGCTGGAACATTTATATCCCCATACGCTAACCGACATCTTTAAATCGTCCTTGGAGAGTCTGAAAGATTTTAAATCCAGCTCCTGCGATGGATGTCTTATCATGGCGGCTTTCAGGACCCTTCTTCATAAATGGCAGCTCCAATTGAATTTCCTTCTGAGATGTTCTATTGCTGCAACCGAAACTGTGAATTAAAATATCTCTCTGTATGTTGAAACCCTGCAAAATTTACAAACACATTAGAAAATCCAGGTAGAAGTGGGGTGGACGAGGAGTTGAGGACGGTGATGACATCGTAGATATGGACAACCGACAAGAACACGCAGGGTGACGAAGGAAAAACAATGGATGGAACGTAAACTTTCCGCGTGAAACCGTGTTAAACGTGATAACTGAAAAATGATGAATACGAATAAAACACACACATATACATATACGGCGGGAGAACGCCACAGACACATGGGAATATGACACATGGGTGTACGGGGGACAAAAGGAAGAATGACGTGGCGGAGGACTTGACCAGAGGGCAGTCAGACGGATGATCTGGGCCACACGACCAAAAATGAGATCGACGGTTAAAACGGGTCAGAGAGCGATTAAAGTGGGCCAGGGGTGCGATGGACATATATTATAACGTGTGCAGCTCCGGAGGACGTCCGCCGTTGGATGGACGTCGACAGATCCAACGGCGCGGGTGAGTTCCGCTGCCCGACCTTTGTACAACCTTTAACGCGCGGAAAAGTGGTTTCTTGGGCCCGTACCAAAGGAAACGTGGCGCGTTTTCAGTGGAATCGCTGGCACTTGGTTTAAAACCACTGGCTCGATGGAAGTGGTGCGGGATTTACCATTGGTTTTCATGCGCGGGGACCACAACATAAAACGACCGTCGCTCCGTTGATTGAACTTGATCGGACGGTTACAATTGCGCCCGATAACATCTATTGTTAAGCTCCCTTTCCTTGGGCATATTAATTTGCGCTCGGGTCATATGGTAGCCAAAGCACGGGGGGCTAAGATCTTAGGACTGGGCCCGATAAATTTAAATTATGGGTTTTTAACCTTGGCAAAGTGTATTTTATGAACGGAAATGGTAATATTAATCAGGAGCATGAGGATTTTAAGCTACAACAGAGATTTGAAATGGATTCGAATGAGGCAGCAGACCAAAAATCTATAGGCAGGGGTCAATATGTACAACATGATGCATGTGGTATCTCAAAAATGGTGCCTCTTTCTATATGAAGGGGAATAGATATTTATTCAGTGACTTGGAGGGGAAAGACCTCACACTTAACATAGAGTTTGGGGATGATGGGAGGTATAACATGACCAATATAGGTAAAATTAATTTTCAGAGGGAGTTTGGTTCCCCTCTTAGAGTCACAGATGTGATGTTTGTTCTAGGACTAAAGAAGAATCTTGTTTCTGTTGTGGTATTGGAAAATCATGGCTACAATGTGATATTTTGCAAAGGGAAGGTTTTCCTTAGACACATTGCCACAGGACGAGTGAAGAGGATCGGTGTGTGAGTTGAGAACCTATATGCACTTGAGGTTGAATATGAATGAAAAGCTTTGAGGAGAAAGGAAAAGGTTAGAGACTTGGTGGTTGAGATGGAGCATGAATTACCTCTCAACATGCAACCTCTGAAGAAGCCTCCACAAGTTGTGGAGTAGTGACAGTTTAAGAAGCAGAGAGGAGGCTGAATACAGATATCCACTCAAGCAGAGACCTCTAGTAGGGGGAATTTAGATCCAAGTGGGTAGAGGGAGCACATGCATCCATACCTCTAGGTGAGAGGTAGGGTGATGTGAAGTAATAATCCTAACCGTGAAGAAATTTTGGCAAGGTCTATTGGGGTGTTTTTTCCTCATGTATAATTACCTTGATATGAGGGCCCATAGGATACATTAGCAGGATGGATCAATGGTAGTTGATGCAGTCAGATGCCAGAGTGATAGATGTAGAGACTAGAAACAATCATATACTGGGGAGCGCAGTGTAGAGTTGGCATTAGTGCATATGGAACCATGTAGAGTTAGCATCAATGCAAAGTTTTCAGTATATAGTGCATTAGTTAGTAGCAGTCGAGACTCAGGTTACAAATGCATCGTACTGATTACAATTGATTTAGTTAGTTGGGTGCTTTTCATATGCAGATGTTGCAGTAGAAACAACAACAATGAGAAGTGTTGCATGTAGAACATTCCAAAGATATTTGATCGGGATAGAGTTGATTCCTTTCTTGTTGAGAGGGAGTGTTGAAAATGGAAACACGAAATTTTGAAAATGGCTCTAATAAAATTCTATTATAATTTCCCCTTGACTTAAATTAGAAGAAAATTGTAATTCCACATCACATGACAACTTGTACGAGTAAACTAAGTTAGTTTGACTTAGTTGGTTTAGTTAATTCGAGTTGAGGGTCTAAGTTGAGTCATGTAGAGTGGCTCATACAAAATAAGAGCCATGATTTATTTTATTTTGAGTTGTAATTAATTAATTCAATTTATCCAAGTTAAAGTCAATTTAACTAGTTCCAGCTGCTGGAGGAACTAGTGAGAGATCTCGTAGTGAGTTATGAACTCTATGATCAATCAATTAACTAATAAATAAACCATAAATAACTCATGCATGTGTGAAATCAGAGTTACCCAATTGAGATTGGAGTTCAAGGGAAGTGTACTACCAGTTGTATAATCATCCAAAGTGTACAGGTGGTGCATTGAGTCAGAGGAAGAGCCTAAATGAAATTCACAATCCAATGGAAGGAGATTCCTATTAAATAGGTGACAATTCCTCATTCAACAATGCAAGGAAATAGGAGCTTGGTAGGAAGCATAATTGTCTAAGTGTTGGCCAGGGAGAGCTTGTAAAGCAATGAAAAAGATAAAGATAGTGCATAGGTTTCTTAGGTTGGAGAAAAACATTGTAATCTTCTCATATTTTCTTACTAATGCAATATACAGATAACGAGGTTTTTCGATGTGGCTTTCCCAAGTAAATAATTGTGTAATGTGTTGATTGAATTATTTATCTTGTATTATTCATGATTTTGCGATCATTTAACTCGGTTTCTACCATTGGTAGAGTAAATTCAAGTCTATTGTTTTAGAAAATTCCAATTAGTAGTTTTAATCTACAAGGAATTTCTACATGTTGGTTCCTTTAAGGAGTTTTTTTAAAGGAGTTTTCATTTATAACTTACGTTCCATATGTGAGATTATTTGGTTTTGATTCATGAAAGTTCAAATAAATAATAAATTGTATTATACTAATTCAATATTTAAGAAATTGTATTATAGTGATTCACTCCTCGTCCAGGCTCAATATAAGTGTGAATCCAATAGCTGGTATCAATGCTAGTTCATTTGGAAGCAACCCAACCACTAGAAGGAGGATCTCAGAGGGACATTGGCTAGTGATGAAGGTTTTTCCACAAATAGAACTCCTTTGTTTGATGGAACAAACTATGGTTTCTTGAAGGTAAGAAATGAGGTCTTTGCGAATGGCTCTTAGCTCTAAAATTTGGCAATATGTAGTAAATGGTTATGAAACTCCAAAAATACCACCAACAATTGAGGATAGAAAGAGGCTAGTAAGCATGGTACAAAATCCATTAATTCCATCTCGCGTGGTCTATTAGAATCAAATTTGTTAAGGTTATTAATTATGAAACAACAAAAGAAATGTGTGATAAGGTACAAAAGAACTATATGGGAGATTACATTGAAGAAATGAAAGATCTAGAGAATCTAAAGATGGATGAACTGCATGAAATTCATAATACCTATGAAATGATGATAGAGAACATGACACAAAATAATTAAGATTTCATACCTTCAAACAATAAAAACTAAATAAAAACCTACGAATATTCCAAAATGAATCAAATGAAAAAGAAGTGAAATATATAAAAACAAGATTTGGAAAATACAAAGGTAAGTTCTCATTCGAATGTTTTAATTGTGGTAGAGTACGTCATTTTGTTGTGAGGTGTCCATATGAAAAAAGTGAAGACAATGATGATGAATAAGGTCTCCTAATCATAGTCATGGATGCATAATTTTCTAATCAATAAAATAAATTCAATCAGAAAGAGAAGAGCCTTTTAGAGGAAATTTGATTCTAAAAAGTTAACATTGAATTTCCATGTCATAATGTGTAAGCCAATCAAAATCCTTTAAAATTCAAAAGAGATACAAGTGTGACTACGCACTAGTAAATTTTTTAATATTGTGATTTACCTACCTTAAGCGTGAATGGTGCCAAAGTGACTCAAAATTACATTAAATATTAAAAATAAATTTAACATTTTTATTCTATAAAGGTTATAATATCGAGAATATTTTTAATAAAGGGTAAATTGTGGGTTGTGTGTATTTTTAATGACACATAACTAATTTAAATTTTAAATTTTATTAAACTTTGTGTAAATAAATAAATAAACTTTATACACAAACATCATTATTTTGATAAAAATGCATTTATTTGAGTAATTTAAATTTAGATTAAATTGAATTTTTAAATTTACATTTTTTAATTTAAATTTTATTAAATCTTGTGTTAATAAATTAAAATATGGTAAAAAAATCTTTTACAAAGTCCAATGGCCCTTCCATAATAATATTGAGTTGTAATTATTTTCAACTTTGATTGTGGGTGGGTGAATAAAATGTCAAAAATTCATATATATGGTTAAAAGTTTATATATATATATATATATATATATATATATATATATATATATATATATATATATATATATATATATATATATATAAATTTTATTTAGATTATTTTAGACTTTATTATAAGTGTGGGGGATATTATGTTTTTCATAATATTTCCTTACTCTCCATAATATTATGAGGATAAATGTGAGGGTGTGATTTAGATTGGATCAACACACACACACACACACACACATATATGGTTATTTATTTTTAATGACACGCGATTAATTTAATTTAAATTTACTTTTCTAAATTTATTTGGGTATTTTTTTTATAAAAGTAAAATAATAAAATTGATATATTAAAAAATTGTTTACATGGTATTATTTTATTATTTCTTAATTTTTTCTTAGGTGGCTATTTTCGAGTTTAAATTTCCTCTAATCAGATTCATAGGAAGGAAACATTGATGGGAAAGTAAACCTTGAAGAAAAACTTGTTAGTTCTTTAGAAGAGATAAATAAACTCATAGACAAGACCAAAAAGAATAAGCAATTATTGTGGGAATATGAGAAGGAAAAGAACCATGGTCTTGATCGAACAAAATTTTCCATATTGAAGACACAAATAGAAGAAGAAAAGAGGATAGAAGAAGTTGATAGAATTCCATTGAAAGAGAAGGAAAAATACTGTGAAAACTAGAAGAAAAAGTTATTTCATTGAGATGGATATAGAAAAAGGAAATAATTAGCTAAATAAAAGCTTGAAGTATGGAAAAAGTTCTGAAATATTAGATGGTATTCTCAACTTCTAGATGTCACCTTTCATCAAAATATGTCTTGGCTACATAAGAAAATCATGAGACTTTCAAGGGTGAATCAAGCACAAAGACATTAGAGAGGGAATGTGAAGAAAAACCCAAAAACTATGCTGATGTGCTCAAAGTCTCTATCAAAAATGAAAGAAACACCGGGAAAGGAGGTGAATAACAAAAAAAACCTTATTTTTCTCATAAGATCAACAAGAATGAGTTCAAAAATTAGTTCCACCAAGGAGGATCTTCACAACGTATTACAAAAAACTTTTCTTTGGTTATTTCTTTTCTTGTAATAATTTTGGTCATAAAGAAATAAATTGCAAAAAATGACTATGTGAGGAATAAAAATGGAGGATTTTATAAACAATGGTTGTGTGAGAAACAATCTTAGGGGTATTGATGAGAGTCTTGTTAAAAATTACTATTAATTTTCTATCTTGTTGAATCATATTGAATGTTAGAAGTGTAGTAAATATGGGCATAAAACATGTGACTATAGAAGCAACAAAATAAGAGTTCCCAAGTAAAACAAGGAAGGAGACGTTACTAGTTATAGAGAACATTGCACAAATGTATGGAAAAGGAAGAAAGAAAAACATGAGGAATGTGGACTTTGAATATATGTTAAAAAAAAAAGCCAATGGTATATTGATAGTGGCTTCTCAAATCACATGACTGGAGATAAGAGTACACTTCTTACTCTAAAAGAAGAAAAAATAGGCAATGGTAGTTTTGGATATAATGCTTCAACAAGGATGGTTAGAAAGGGCATAGTTAGTCTTGATGATGTAAAGGCTAAACATAAATTATCTTGTATGTTGAAGGTTTAATTTTTTTTTTTCAATGTTAGTCAAATATGTGATCTCACTTTTAATTCTAAAGGATGTGAAATAATAAGAGTAGGTTCAAGAATATTGGTGGAAAGTGCAATCAAGACCCCCAAGTAATGCATATGTCCTTAATGGCGTTAAAGCAATTTTTTTTTACATTGAATTAATATCCCTCTCACCTCATCTATAAAAACAAGCATAATATTATAGTGAGAACTCTCAAAATAAGTAGAGTTGCAAAAAAGGAGAAGTTGTAGACATGGATATCATTTGTAATAAAGGGGAGAAGGTATTTTTCTATTGATACCAGAGAAAGGGAGAAGTTGGAGATGAGTATATATTTTTCTATGGATGTCACTAGAGGAGAATTTTTATAAGACAATGAGAGTAGCCCTTTTTATTGATGTCATAGGAGGAGAAATTACAGACACGGGTACTATTTATTTTTTTGTTGATGTCATAGGAAGAGAAGTTACAAGCAAAGGAATTGTTGAGATTCAACACCCATGCCTAGTACATTAAGCACCTGGTTGCGTTAAGCACCCAAACTAGGGTGGGGTCCATAGTGCTATTTTTGGGTGCATGTCTATTTTTATTTTTTCTTAATTTAGATGGACATCAAACTATAATCTATTCTCAATGTGGACTTGAAAGAGTTAACTGAAGTGGAAAATTCAGTTAGCTAGTGAATTTCGAGTTAGATGTTGGTTGGTGGGACAGGCAGAGTAATTCTAGTTGTAACAAAGTTCAAAGTGCAGTGGTGCTGTTAGGTTCCAATAAATATAGGATTCGTAATTTTCAATTGACTTTTGATAGTCTTGTAAAATATGTACATACCTTGCTTTCTGCAAGTTGTTTTCCCATATTTTGAAAAAAATAAAAAAATAAAAAAAACAAAAAGAGGGTAAAGAGTCCTAAAATAAAGATAAAAAGACTTAAAAATATAGACCCCAAAAGAAAAAAGATGAAAATAAAACATGAAAGTGTGCAAGTCTAAATGCCACTACTTTTTACTTTTTACAAATGATTATGGCAAAGTGTCAATAATTTCCATAATACATGATGAGTTAAACTGTTTAAACTTGACTTGTCATGTTTTCAATTTCCATGTTTCTAATTGTGAATAAAGTTTTGTCAGACAGTTTAATCCTGACAAATTAGTAGATAGGTAGAGAATAATGAGGAGCTCATCAGTTTAATCTCAGCCCTCGGATGAAATAAGGTAGAAATTAGATAGTTTTATGCTTTCAAAAGAATAAAATGTTTCAAGGTAGCAAGCTTAAATGCACCTGCTAAAAGGAAGAAAAAAATGTTAGAGTAAATGTTGGGTAGGTAGAAAGAAGTGGGAAAAACATGTAATATTCATCACTGGGCAAAAATCACTAATTTCCCTCCCCCTGTAGGTATTCAATATTCTATACTTTCAGTCAAAGAGGCTCAGAGCATTTCTCTGACTTCTGTTGGGACTGGACCCAAGGCTCAATGACTGGATAGTGGAAAATGTTGAATTCTTATGAGAAAATCCCCTTTACCATTATTTATCCCTCATTTATACATTTAAGTCATCTTCATAAGTAAAGAATCCTTCTTACTTAATGAAGCTTAAAATCTCATTTAATTAACTTCCTTCATTCATAAAAATACACAAACCCTCAAAAAACACTCTATCCTAAGTAAATTGGTGAAATGATGAAATAATAAACTATGTTTTTATTTATTCAATCAACTTGGTCATTTAGTGTATTCCATTTTCCATCATCATATTAACTTCTAACTTACTTTATTAATTCCATAAAAATACCTTATCTTATTTATATAAATCCCTTTATTTTAAATACCCCCCAAAACCCACTATTATAAAGTTTTAGACCAAAGTTAATATGCACATGCTAAATTAAAAACCCAAATAATACCCCCTTTGGTCTAAAACTAACTTTAATTAAATACCCCACCCCCTATAGTAACTAGACCCTTCAAACACGTCTAAAAACTATATAATAAAATAAATATTCAAAATGTGGCTTCCCATGCATATCCTATGTATTTTGTAATAAAATGCATATACCCCGCTCATAGCATTTTTAGCCTAAGTATGAAAAATGTTTTATCACTTTATAAGGTTGAAAAAAGTTTGAAACTCCCGTAAATATCTGCCTCTAAGAAAGCAAAGTCACCTTTTTTAAACCTAAGGCTAAGGTTAAACATCGCAAAACTTAAAACCTTACCCTTTTCATATTTATCCCTGATATATAAAGCCCCTACCTTTAACATAGGATAAATCGTAGTTAAATAAACTTTAACCCGGCCTGTATATTATTTCTGTCACGTTATGTAAAGCCTCATGCTTTATATAAACCCATAATATATTCAAACCATGCTTATATTCCATCCCGCATACATATTTAGCCCTGGTCCCACCTTTGATTGCCCACAGCTTTCAAACATATCCTCACCCTTCGCTCCCGATCGCAAGATCTAATGGCGCGAAATCAATATTGCACAGAAAAATTAAACGCTTGTTCCAACACCAATCGAGCGCGAAATGGGTGGTTTTACCCATTACTCCTCCCGCAATGTGTCAGTATTCTGTTGGATCACGTTCATTTGTGTTAAAACAACTTACCACTAGAATCGAACATGAAAACTGCTGCTGGTTTTGCATTTGAAAATCCAAACCGCTCCTGCCATTTGATAAGACCTGAATTTAATGCATCAATGATAATTAAAAAATCAAAGTTTAAAACCTTTGTTATAACACTTTGATGTTTTGCACATTCAAACTGTAAAAAACTTCCGCTCGACTGAGAAAAAAACCCTTTTGATAAAAATTATCGACTTATACCTGGAAAAAGTCAAAATTAACCACATATTCCCCATTGAAGACCATTAAATCCATTAAACTGCACCATAAATCCAGACCAGTCCTCAAATTAAACCAATATCTTCACAAGAAACCTTTAGGAAACCAAATACCTACGTTTAAAGGTATTTCTCGACAATCAAAACTTGCAATTTCAAAGTTTAGACCAAGAATAATTGAACTAGGTTTTTCAATTAAGCATTTTACCTGAAGAAATTTCCCTAAAACACCGAAAAAGAGGCCAAACCCTAGCCAATTTTTTCCAGAAAATTCCGAGTCTGAAAGAAGTACTTTTTAGCCAAATTTCCTCAATTTGTGACCTCTGAAGTTCAATTTCACATACAGAAAAGGGTTTAAAGCCTTCAAATATCCTAAAAACCCCTTTTTGTAGTCATTTTATTCAGGAAACCCTCATTTTGTGTCTTATTCCAGTTTGTATCCTCTGAGAAAGAAAATTCACTCCTGCAAACAGTTTGAGCTTGCAGTAGTTAGTCCAAAATGAAAAAAAACCAGATCACAGCTAAACCTGGAGGTTCTAAACCAACTAAGCCTGGAGGATCCAAACCTCCTAAATATGTAACCCCTAAATATGTTAAAGCTACTCCAGCCCTCACTGCTAAATCCACTGTATTAGTAAATCCTCTCCAACCACCTGTAGCTGCTAAAGAAACCCTTCCATTGACTGATATGGACTACAAGATTGTTGACCTTGTGGTAGGATTCAACCTTTTATAAATACATAATTGGTGCTATGATAAGTACTTGGAAAAATATGAAATGCCTATTTGGGAGACTCATTTGCCCCAATATGTAGTTCCATTGACCCACCTTCGACAAGACCTTGTTAGATTGTGTCAAAAGCATTATGAACCAGACCAAAGGGCCATTGTTAATGCAGACAGAGAAATCCTTTTTACTATTACAACAGAGTCAATAAATCAAATGGTGCAATTAAAGTCTGATCCTCATTTAGTTCCCCTATTTATAGAATTTTTGACCCAATTGTACTTAAGTTTGGATTTCCCAAAGAAGTTTATGATATTTTAAGACTTTTTGCCTTCCCATGTTGACATTCCCAAATTGAACCCTCCTTATTCCACTACCAAATTTCCTGAAGGGTCTAGGCATATTATTTCAATGTTATCTTTTATACTGGGATACTTTATAGATGGATTCACTGATGAATCCATTCTTGGATTTCTATCCATCTTATCTCCAGGCCAACCTCGAACACTCATTTTTTATTATGCCAGTTTCATAACAGACAATATTCCTCATCAGCTAACCAAACTACCCACTGAAGGGGTTTTTAGATACTCTTCTTACTTGTTTCACTTGTTTTTATTCTTCCAAGCTGATAATTTTCCAATTGCATTGCAAAAGATGGACTTGGAGGGTAAACCTTTATCTATTGTCTTCTGGACTTTCTTTCTAAGGAAAGAGATTAGTGAATTCACTTATATAGATTTTTTAGACCTTTTCCTCCATCCAGAAATGAAAATTTTGTACAAAGCAGAGCAGCCCGGAGTAAATGAAGAAATGAAAAGGATCTTACAACTATCAGAACAGAATAAAATGGGAGACTAGTTTCTTTATGAAAAGCATATAGAGATAAGAATTTTTGGATCCAACTTATTACCTTATAAGTTTCCAAAATACATGAACATGAGAATTTTTGCATTGGAATATTTAAGACAAATTCTAAATTCTGACTCTATCAACTTCTTAGCTACAAGGAAAAAGATTCAATTCAAGTTGAAGAATCAGGTTGGTCCTTTCATCATAAATAACAGAGAGGCAGAAAAAGAAATTTCAAAGAGACTAATAGAGTTCAAATTTCAAGAAGGTTTTCCCTGGAACTATGATCCTCAAGGGATCCTGAGAAATTTAAGGGTAAAATGTAAATTTACACCCTTCATACATGAGCCCAAGCCAGAGATTGAAAATTTTTCCAATCAAGAAGAATGGATGGAAAACACATTGATAGATACAGTCACTAATACAGAGACAACCGGAAAAATGGTTACAACACAAACCCTTTAAGTTGTAAAGCAACCAGAGAATTCAGCCAAAAGAAGTAGAGAAGAAGGAACATACACAGCTGAAACAACTACAGAAACAAAATTCAAACTGATTTACAATAAAAGGCTTAAATTCAGTTCCATAGGGAAAGAAAAGGTAATTTATGTTGAGGACACAAATGAGCCAGAGGTAAATAAAGATGAAACTACAGTGATAATTAATGAAACTCTTGCAGAGGTTGAAAAAGAGAAAACAACAGGTAAAGATGATGCTCAGATGATTGAGAAATAAAATATGGAGGCCTCTTCCTCACAGACAGCTGAGGAAAAAGACTTAGATATCAAGGAAAAATATAAGCAGATAAAGAAGAACAATGAGGAAATTAAAACAAAGATATATTCTCAATTCCTCAAGAAAAAACCAGGGAATCAAAATAGGCTACTGACAACCTTTGACTATTCTACAAACAAAATGATTATGTCATTTCTGCAACGAACTACTTCAACACCAAAGATCGTGGCAGATTATAAAAAGGTGGAGTTTGAAGTAGACACTGAAAATGTTCATGAGCTAGACCAAATTGAATTTCGCAGACATAGCTTTGAAATGTTGTATTCAACTGTGGTGACAAAGGCAATGAGTTCTACCAAGTTGCAGAATAATATTCTTAACATGAAAGATCAAATGAAGCTAGAAAAAGGATCTTTGTATGCAAAGGACCTAAGGATTAAAGCCTTGGAGGATTTGATTTTACAGGTGGGATATGATCCCTCAAATGTTCAGGTAGCAGAATTGTTGATTAAGAAAAAGAATGATGATATTGTATCTTTGAGGAAACAACTTAAGATTCCTTAAAGTGAGCATCCATAGACTAAAGAAATCCTTCAAGAACAAAGTGAAAAAGAAGCGATGATGAAGCTCATCCTCAAACTAACTGCTCAGATCAAAGAAATGGAATCCCAAATGGACTAGCTTGTCCAAGAGAAGGAAATTGTGAAAGAGAATAACACTCCTATCATTCATTCAGTTATACTAGTGATTACCATAGCATTGGCTTCCACATTAGGAGAAAAGCTAGCACCAAAGGAACCACTGGCAACTGCAGTGCCAGTGAGTTCAACTACTACTTCAAACACAGATTCTTCTACAACACAGGTCCAACAAACAGATGGAACAGGTGAAATTATTAAGGATATGGAGGAAATGTCTTTGAAAACTAATGAAATCAATAGCCTAAAGAAAATGATTGAAAATCTTGAAGCCATAAACAAGTTAGCTCAAATAAATGCAAAAACCCATGAGCAGAAGGAAATTAGACTTGGAGAGCAAATCAAGGGCTTACAAAAAGAGCTAACATTTACTGAACAAATTTCATTTGTAAAGAATCATCTATGGATGAACATAATTGAAGCCATTCACACTCAATGGCCTTCAATTAAGATTATATATGAACATAGAGACTTATTGTTAGCAGCTCAGGCAGAGATTCAAAAGGCCAAGGATGAGTTAACTGATAAGACGACTCAGGATTTAAAACTCATCACATTCCTGAATAGCAAGAACAGAGTAGAATTGGAAGAATTAAAGGTAGTGGATAGAATAGAAACCATTTTACATATTAAAAAGGTAGTAACAAAGAAAAATTTGATGAACTACCTAGAAGAGAAGTGTGAATCAATGAATATTTCCATAACAAAGTTTATGGTGAAATATACACACTTAAGACAAAAGGGCTTGCCAGACATTCATGTTTTCAATGAAAAAATAATGCCCCAGAAATATTATGATAAGAATATTAGAGAATTTTCCAAGGAGCAAGTCAGCAAACCATTGCC
This sequence comes from Pinus albicaulis, assembly GCA_034641835.2. Lineage (NCBI taxonomy): Eukaryota > Viridiplantae > Streptophyta > Pinopsida > Pinales > Pinaceae > Pinus > Pinus albicaulis. The sequence continues at coordinate 1,725,446,923 of CM076578.1, read as the reverse complement.
ACAAGGCACTCCTACAGGAAAATTCCTCCAACACTTTGAATATTTGTTTTTTCTACAACATGAGATCAAACATCTCTTTGTGTTCGAACCCAATTTTGCTAAATACACGGAGGCAGATGAGAATTTTAGAAAGCTGAAGAATGTCAAAATTCCCAGTGAAGAACAGTGGCAAACATTTACAGATTTAATGTGAAAATGAGAGGTAAAACAATGAAGAAATTACCTTAAAAACAGTCAAGAAGAAACAGTGAAACAAAAGGACAGTTTGCTGATTTTTTACTGCAAAAAGATATATTTTTACAACAATAAAATAGTGGAAATATTAGTCAAAAGTGTATCAAAGTTAAGGAGCAGCATTAAAGAGTATCAGATGAAAGAGTATCAGCTAAGGCAACTCAAATGAATATATTTTCTAGCAGCCAGCAAAGTAGGACAACTAATCACTCAAAAGCTCCTTGTTAGATAAAGTAGTTCTATTTATTTTGGATAAGAGGATGACTTGTTGATTTGTTAAGCAGTTGTCCCTCTTATTTTGTAAAGATATTTTCTATTTCCTAAAGATATTCCTAGATGTCTCCTAGGATATTTGTAACTACATTTTGTATAAATACTTCTACATTTGAAGTATTGTGTGGAATAAAATTGCTAGACTTTACTATAGACTTTTTTGCTAAAACATTGGAGGCTATTATGTGTTGATTTTGAAGTAAAAGACTGGACAAAGCTAAATTGGCATCATAATTTAGGATCCCTATGATAAGCTGATGAGTGAAGTACTTTATTCTTGTCATTTTTTTCTTTTCTGAGTTTCATGCAATTCATTATATGTTTGTTCTATCTTAATGTGTAACTAGGAATATTACCACAGGCTAGTCTTATACTCCTTGTTTTTAATTAGTTACCATTTTAATGTTTTCTGCTGATTTCCAGTGTTAGGAATTCTTAATTGCTCCTACTCCCGTTTGACCCCTGCCTCCTTCTTCCATTTTTTGGATCAAAGGATCCTTCATAGCCTTTTATCCTGATCATACCATTTCACCAAAAAACAATTTTCCAAATCTCTGAGGGTTATCTATCTTGCCCTGAATACATTTGTACCTTTTTGGCCTTGACTACTAGTGCTGCTAGGTAGATTTAAACTCCATAGCCCAATGTACAAGTAGATTTCTCTCTAGTTTATCTCTAAGTGATTTTTTCCCACCAAAACCTTTAAAAACAAAACCAATTGTTCTATCATAACTAGCCTAAAAACATAAATAAAAAACAAAGATAAATCTTAAAGAGAGAGCCCTCTCTTAATTTTAGGAAGGCTAGATCGTAGAATTTGAAGTAGGTTTGTGGTTACCTCTAGTGTCCTTAGACTAAAAACTCAAATCCCATAACTTAAGAAATTACTAGAGTGATAACAGGTGCATTAGTTAATGCAAGTTGTAAATAGTTTAACTCAGTTAAGTGAGTTAAATTCGGTTGCGCTACTTGTAACTGAAGATACAAGTAGTGAGAGATCAAGTGAATTAAATATTAATTAATTCACATGTAGTAATCTCGCATGGAACTAAGGATTTACTATTATTCGCTGAATGCATGTTAGATCCAGTGGAGACCTAGTTGAGTTCTAGTTGAAATGGAAGTTAAATATCAGCTGTGACATTATCTACTTGCACAAATGTAGGCACACATCCATTGGATGTGCCAATGATACTTGCGCAGTAAAGGAAGGCAAGATTGCATCAATTTAGGGATTGCATTTAGCAGGGATTGCGTAAGCAAGGTAGGCTGTCTGGAGGAAGTAATTTGGCTAAGGAATTTACCAATTTTTGTATGACAGTGTGAGACAATTAGATGATGTGTCGAAGAAGAGTTTAGTATGTAATTGCTTCATGATCCATGATATAATGTACAATAGAAGATAGTGGTGTTTTTAGATGTAAGCTTTCCCTGGGAAATTATCTGTGTTGTGTGTGATTATCTTTTTTCATGTTCATGTGATTAGCGATTGTGTTTTTAATTCCACAAATATTTGTAGAAGCGATTCAATATTTAACTTTAGAAAATCATTATATCAGGTGAATCCAAGATATACATGCTTGTTGTATAATTTCTACATGGTATCAGAGCACAGGAAATTGCAGAAGTGAAGCAGGAGCTGAGTTTATGACTGGATATAATTCGAATTTGCAGAAATACTTTCTTGGTGCTACAACTGATTCAAGATCGAAATGTCTTTCAATGGCTTGAGGTTAGAGTATGCACTCGAGGGCAGCTTGAACTAAATTTCTTGGAAGGACAGGATGGAGGTAGTACTCGAAGACAATGGATTGAAGAAATTCATTGAAAAAGATGTTCCTAAGCCAGATGCTGCGGATGCTACAGATGTTGATGCATGGAAAAAGAAAGTGGCAAAGGCGAGGAGGATCCTGTTGGAGGGAGTACGAGACCAAATTGTCTCAAGCCTCAATGGGAAAGCTACACCATATGTTATGTGGAAGGCTTTGATGGATATATTCCAAAGCAGCAACGACCATAGGAAATTGGCACTCAAAGATAAACTCAGGAAGATCAAGATGGAAAAGGGCGACACCATTCCAAAGTATCTCACGAAGTTTTTCCAATGTCGAGATGAACTGGGGAGTGTGGGAATAATAGTCGATGATGATGATTTTGGTGAGTTTTTCTCTCCTAGGACTTCCTAATAGTTGGCACAGTTATGAAGAATCTATCAACATATGGGAAAAATTACCATATCGAGAATGAATGTGGTTGGATTTGGTGCAGGAGGAGTTCATACGGAACACCAGAGATCGCTCTTCATCTAAGCATGATGATGAAGAGGATTGTGATTTGGATACCAAGGTGAAGAAAGGGAAGGGGAATAAATTCCATTCTAAAACTGAGTCTAAAGGCAAGAAGCAGGACATGTCTAAGGTGAAGTGTTTTCACTGTCACGAACATGGGAATTTTGCTACTAACTGTCCACAAAAGAAGAAGAACAAGAAGGCTACTAGATCTGCAGCAGGTGATGCCCTTGCCTCTCAATTCAAGCTTGAATTCTCCTTGATTTAATGCATGGTGTAAAGTGCATTGGGATCGGTGTGGTATTTGGATAGTGGCACTTCCTTTCACGTGACGGGAGATAAGGAACTTTTCAGTGACTTGGAGGAGAAATATCTCCAGATGCATATTGAGATGGGTGATGAAGGACAATACAGTGCTACCAAGATTGGTACCATTACCTTTTAGAGGGAGTCAGGTAAACCATTTCAATTAAATGATGTAATGGATGTACCAGGTCTGAAGAAAAAATTGGTCTCAATCGCAATGTTGGAGGACAGAGGTTATGACGTTGTTTTTGGTGATGGAAAAGCTTTCATATGACATAAAAAATGGGTCAAGCCAAGAGGATAGGGATTCGAGTTAAGAATGTCTATAAGCTAGAGGTAGATGGATGTGCTACCATGATGGGCAAGGCAGAAAGAGTGGTGAGCCAAGATGAGGGAGAATTATGGCGCAGGTGATTGGGCCATATTCATCATGGAGCCTTGAAAGTCATGCATCAAATATCTATTGGACTTACAGTGGGAACACTTTCTCAGTTATATTAGTGCAAGGGTCGTGTTATCACCAAAATAGGACCTGATAGGCTACTTCTTAGGCTACCTTAGTGTAACTATTTCAAATCATACTTTTAGTTGAGGCTTATCCTCTTCAACCTGAGAGGGCTCTCTCACTAGGTTTAAGATTTTGAATTAAGGATTAGATGGCTAACTCTAGGATTAAGTTGGATAAAAGTGTATGACTGGTTGAGATAATGATAAAAAAACATCTATTGGGCAATGGAGTCTAGTTATTTTGCCACAAAACATCAACATTATCTTATCATGGAAGTCAGGGCATTTCAGAGTTCTTAAGTGCATTAGTGAAACAAAAACAGAGTGAACAAAACACAGTTTATAAACATATGCAGGAAGTTAGAGCATTTTCCAATGAATTCTAAGTAACATATGTTTATACCACTGCAAATATATAGATAAGGAAAGCCATAGTAATATAGCACATTAAAAACTCTTTCTGAATCATGAGTAGTAAGCCAATATTTGTATTATGATAAAAACACACAATTTGCTATAGTCACATAGTCTATTTGTTCATGAAAATTTCCAACCTTGAGGAATTAGAACTCATATCTCTTATAGGGTCATTAAAACATTGGATTCTATGATCCATCTTCAAATAAATTCGAATTCTATCTTAGATTGACACTTATTTACTCTAAAACTGACTATTAATTATATGTGACAGTTAACTGTCTGTTCTAGAGTCCTAATACAATTAGGAGTAAAACTCCTTCTTATGACTAAAAAACATTATCTAAAAATTAAATATTATTTTTGATAGCTGCTCCTCCTAATATTCGACCTTGATGATGTCCATAACCTTGTTTTCATATTCTGTTATCTTATCCCTTATCTGTCTTGAAAACTAGGAACATGTTTCCTGCAATATAGCTGTAACTTTCATTAATGCTCCTTGAATCCTTTTGCTGACAAAATGGACCTCTTTAGACAAGTGATATGTGTTATCAATTACATAGAACCATGTCCTTCCACCTATGTAAAATTAAGTTTCTGAAAGAGTGTGAAGAGATCTGATGTGTCTGCCCTACGAAAATATCAATTGTTTTCATAGCGCAATAGCTATGCCTTTGTAAAATATCTCTTAACATATAATATCCTTTGCTTTAATAGCTAGAACTTCAATTCTGACTGATTTCCATCTCTTAAAAGCACCAAAACTTCAAAAACCTGGTGTTTACCTCTTGGAACCTTATCAAAATGTTTAAAACTGCACCTACATCATTTTTGTAGTGCGCTACGAAACTGCTGTGTATGTATTTTTACACAAATTTTTTCAAAAATGTCAGTTTTTAAAAATTATTGCACTTTTTACATGATGTATATAGGCTTTAATAATAAACATATGTCATCTTTGAAATGTTTTCAAAAATTGAAGTCATTCTTTATGACAAAATTGATTTATAATTTGTCACTTACTACCCTGTTTTTATCTGAAAAATAGGTGTTGAGACAGAGCTTTTATCTTCTCACCCATAATGTATTTTGCAAAACTAAAGGAGGCTTTTGGATATAATGATGTCTTGAAAAAAAACCTATCTTTTTTTTTTTGAAATACCTCTCCTATTGCCCAGAAACTGTCTTTGAACAACCTGTATAAAACTGGAAAATCCTGATTTCTGAAAATATGGCTTCAAAGAAATCCTTGTATATCCCAACTGGTAACACTTGTGAGAAAAGTGAGATAGGTTATTGTATCTGGGAATTGTATGAAGAGAAATTTCCTTTATAATTCCAAAATACGTTTGCATGTGGCCAGAAACGGATCGTGAAAAAGACTGTTAAAACCAGAAAACAGAGTGTTTCCCTCAATGACTTTCAACATTTTTCAATTTATCCCACCTCATAGTGAATTTGAATAAAATGAAAGAGGTTTTTGTATTTTATTATGTTAGGAAGAAAACCCTCTTTCAGTTTTCAAAAATGAGTTTTCAGTTGCTCAGGAACCCCTCTGGAAGTTGACTACCTAAAACAGAAAAACAGGGTTTTTTGCTGAAAAAGGATGTTTCAGCCATTTCGTAGCATGCTACGAAAACAACGTTTTCGTAGTGAAAATAAACTTTTTTGAACTATTTGCGCTATGAAAACATGGATTCCTATCATGATTGAAAAATTTGACCCTGAACCTAATGGAATGACTTCTAAATGGATGATGGGACCTTTAAACCATGGAATAAGGTTGCTAAACTTTATTTGAAAATTAAAATGAGACTCTAACCCTATCACTTAACCCTTTGAACATGAAATTACCTACAACCTATTTAAGACCATGAATAGAGATAAGGCAAACTTTCAGAGTTTATTGATCATGGAGTGGACCTAGAAGACTTCATTTGAACTTGTAATATGACCTATCATTTACCAATGACTTAAAATGACTTCTAAACCTCCTTGAAATCATGACCAAAAGTAGATTTAACACAATGATGTTTCGAGAATTTTTGGGTGATAAAAGTGGCTCCACTTGGGATAGTGTGCCCCTGTGGTACACTAAGAACTGGTAGCTCTAGTGCTGCAATCCATTCCTTTAAAATAGAACTCTGAAATTCTACCAAATTTGCTTAAAATTGTACCTACTAAAAATGCTCAGTCAACCTTGAGCTTATTGGCACATTCCTACCTACCCTATCAACTGCAAACTTCATTCAGCTCAATCAATATGAAATTTCCAATGTAGCCAATCATTTGTTTTATCTGATATTTGAGTTGTTTGAATACATTTGAACTCGAAGCAATTATGATATTGTGATGACCACTGCCACTAAAATTGTAACTGATATTCATAGTAAAAATAAAACTAAAACACTGGAGAGTAAAAATCTTCCATGTATTTAGCTATAGGATCCCAGAAAACATGATCAGCTTGATGATGCTCATAACATCCTGTAACTTCTAACAACTGATTTTTAGCCATACAAAATTTATTTGATAAGCTATCCAACTGCCTTTCTGAATGATTCCCACATACAATGTAATTTTTATCATTATTATGATCATTCTTTGAATTAGGCTGCTACAAATTATGACATAAGTAATCAGCCTTTTTCTATGCCTGAAGGTTATAAAAACTGTCTTCCAGTATTTCTTCTTGGTATTTGCAATGATTTTCATCCTCATTATGATTTGGAGACTGACAAGTCTGCTACATCTCTACATCAATCTCAGAGGATGTAAGAATATTTTCACAAGTAAACTCCTGCTGATTTCTATGTTGCATGTCATGGGATGTTATCCTTTCTTCTAGGTGTTGAAATGTATTGTTATGAAGAGCCTCTAAAATTTCTTCATCAATAAATTCATCATCATCATAAAAATCCTCCAAATACTGAAGAAAACTCATAGAATGTTTACAACAATATTTGACCAGTAATAAGGAGGGATGACACTCTTTATACATCTCATAGAATTCATCATGAAAATTAGCAATAGAATATATTGAACCATTTGCTAAACCTTTATACCAAGACCATACTTTTCCTTCTAGACTCGTCATAAACATCTTCATGAGACAATCTTCGGGGAACTAAACCTTAACACTGTGTACATGCATGTGGAACCTAACCAAATGAAGAGCAGCATTGCCTCTCTTTTCATCTTTGAATATTGGAAGATCATCTAACCATTCAACCTTTGGCATAGGATTTGGAAAACAAGGGATATGAGACCAATTCATAGGGGCATACCTGGCATTCATTCTTGCAGTGGAACTCATCTTGAAACTTCATCTAGCTATTGATATTAAAGCAATGGAGTCACCTTCCAATTTAATTATTTGATGTGTGGAGTCACTGAGGTAGTTCTGCAGCCTCAAATGAATTCTGAGCTCCTGCTACCTTCAGAAGTTCAACTTATTGATTTTGGGAATGAGTAATCTTTAGACTCCTAACATACACACCAAATTGTTATCACCAAAATAGGACCTGATAGGATGTTGGTCAGGATAACTCAGTGTAACTATTTCAAACCAGACTTTTAGTTGAGGCTTAGCCTCCTCAACCTGAGAAGGCTTTCTCACTAGGTTTAAGATTTTGAATTAAGGATTAGATGGCTAATTCTAGGAATAAGTTGGATAAAAGTGTATGAATGGTTGAGATAATGATCAAAAAACATCTATTGGGCAATGGAGTCTAGTTATTTTCCCACAAAACATCAACATTAGCTAATCATGGAAGTCAGGGCATTTCAGAGTTCTTAAGTGCATCAGTGAAACAAAAACAGAGTGAACAAAACACAGTTTATAAACATATGCAGGAAGTTAGAGCATTTTCCAATGAATTATAAGTAACATATGCTTATACCACTTCAAATAAATAGATAAGGAAAGCCATAGTAAGATCACACATTAAAAACTCTTTCTAAATCCTGAGTAGTAAGCCAATATTTGTATTATGATAAAAACACACAGTCTGCTATAGTCACATAGTCTGCTTGTTCATGAAAATTTCCAATCTTGAGGAATTTTACCTCATCTCTCTTATAGGGTCATTACATCATTGGATTCTATGATCCATCTTCAAAGAAATTTGAATTCTATCTTAGATTGACACCTGTTTACTCTAAAACTGACTATTAATTATATGTGACAGTTAACTGTCTATTATAATGTCCTAATACAATTAGGAGTAAAAATCCTTCTTATGAATAAAATAACATTATCTAAAAATTAAATATTATGTTTGATAGTTTCTCCTCCTAATATTCGACCTTTATTATTTCCATAACCTTGTTGTCATATTCTGTTATCTTATCCCTTATCTGTCTTGAAAACTAGGAACATGTTTCCTGCAATATAGCTGTAACCTTCATTAATGCTACTTGAATCCTTTTGCTGAAAAAATGGAACTCTTTAGAAAAGTGATATGTGTTATCAATTCCATAGAACCATTTCCTTCCACCTGTGTAAAGTTAAGTTCCTGAAAGAGTGTGAAGAGATCTGATGTGTCTACGCTACGAAAATATTAGTTGTTTTCGTAGCACAGTAGCTATGCCTTTGTAAAATATCTCTTACATCTAATCTCCTTTGCTTTAACAGCTAGAACTTCACTTATGACCGATTTCCATCTCTTAACAGCATCAAAACTTCAAAAACCTGGTGTTTGCCTATTGTAACCTTATCAAAATGTTTAAAACTGCACCTACAGTAGTTTCGTAGTGCACTACGAAACTGCTGTGTATGTCCTTTTACACAAACATTTTCAAAAATCTGAATTTTTAAAACGTCTTGCACTTTTTACATGATGTCTATAGGCTTTAATAATCAACATATGTCATCCTTGAAATTTTTTCAAAAAGTGAAGTCCTTCTTAATGACAAAACTGATTTATAATTTGTCACTTACTGCCCTGTTTTTATCTGAAAAATAGGTGTTGAGACAGAGCTTTTATATTCTCACCCATAATGTATTTTGAAAAAAGGAAGGAGAATTTTGGATACCATGATATATTGAACAAAATCCTATCTTGGTTTTTTGAAATACCTCTCCTACTACCTAGAAACTGTCTTTGAACAACCTGTATAAAACTGGAAAATCTTGATTTCTGAAAATATGGCTTCAAAGAAATCCTTTTATCTCCCAAATGGTAATACTTGTGAGAAAAGTGAGATAGGTTAGTGTATCTGGGAATTGGATGAAGATAAACCACCTTCATAATTCCAAAATACGTTTTCATGTGGCCAGAAACGGATCGTGAAAAAGACTGCTAAAACCAGAAAACATAGTTTTTCTCTCAATGGCTTTCAACGATTTCGTAGCACAATTTAAACCATCAATTTCTCCCACCTCATAATTAATTTGAAGAAAATAAAAGAGGATTTTTTATTTTAGTATGTTAGGAAGAGAAACCTCTTTCAGTTTTAAAAAATGAGTTTTCAGTTGCTCAAGAACCCCTCTGGAAGTTGACTACCTAAAACAGAAAAATAGGGTTTTTTGCTGAAAAAGGCTGTTTCGGCCATTTCGTAGCACAAATCACCTTTTTTGAACTAGATGCGCTATGAAAAATGTGGATTACTATCATGATTGTAAAATTTGCAACTAAACCTAATGGAATGACTTCTAAATGGATGATGAGACCTTTAAACCATGGAACAAGGTTGTTAAACTTTATTTGACAATGAAAATGAGACTCTAACCTTATCACTTAACCCTTGAGCATGAAATGACCTACAACCTATTTAAAACCATGAATAGAGATAAGGAAAACTTTCAGAGTTTATTGATCATGGAGTGGACCTAGAAGACTTCATTTGAACTTGTAATATGACCTAACCTTTACCAATGACTTAAAATGACTTCTAAACCTCCTTGAAATCATGACCAAAAGTAGAGTTGACACAATGATGTTTTGAGAATTTTTGGGTGGTAACAGTGGTTCCACTTGGGATAGTGTGCCCTTGTGGTACACTAAGAAATGGTAGCTCCAGTGCTGCAATCCATTCCTTTAAAATAAAAATCCGAAATTCCGCCCAATCTGCTTCAAACTGTACCTACTAAAAATGCTCAGTCAACCTTGAGCTTATTTGCACATTCCGACCTACCCTATCAACTACAAACCTCATTAAGCTCAATCAATATGAAATTTCCAATGTAGCCAATCATTTGTTTTATCTGATATTTGAGTTGTTTGACTGCATTGGAACTCGAAGAAATTATGATATTGTGATGACCACTGCCATTGAAATTGTAACTGATCTTCATAGTAAAAATAAACTGAAACACTGGAGGGTAAAACTCTTCCATGTATTTAGCTATAGGATCCTAGAAAACATGATCAGCTTTATGATCCTCATAACATCCTGTAACATGTAACAATTGATTTTTAGCCATACAAAATTTATTTGATAAGCTATCCAACTGCATTTTTGAATGATTTCCACAGACAATGTAATTTTTCTCATTATTATGATCATTCTTTGAAGTAGTATGTTGCAAAGTATGACATAAGTAATCAAGATTTTTCTCTGCCTGAAGGTTATAAAAACTGTCTTGTAGTATTTATTTTTGGTATTTGCAATGATTTTCATCTTCATTATGATCCGAAGACTGACAAGTCTGCTGCATCTCTGCATCAATCTCAGAGGATGTAAGAAGATTTTCACAAGTAAACTCCTACTGATTTCTATGTTGCATGTCATGGGATGTTATCCTTTCTTCTAGGTGCTGAAATTTAATGTTATGAAGACCCTCTAAAATTTCTTCAATCATAAATTCATCAACATCATAACAATCCTCCAAATATTGAATAAAAATCACAAAATGTTTACAGAAATATTTGAACAGTAATAAGGAGGGATGACACTCTTTATACATCTCATAGAATTCATCATGAAAATTATCAAGAGAATATAATGAACCATTTTCTAAACCTTTATACCAAGACCATGCTTTTCCTTCTAGAGTTATCATAAACATCTTCATGAGACAATATTCAGGGAAATGAACCTTAAGACTGTGTACATGCATGTGGAACCTAACCAAATGAAGAGAAACATTGTCTTTCTTTTCATCTTTGAATATTGGAAGATCATATAACCATTCAACCTTTGGCATAGGATTTGGAAAACTAGGGATATGAGACCAATTCATAGGGGTATAACTGGCATTATATCTTACAATGGAAGTCATCTTGAAGCTTAATTTAGCTACTGATCTTCAAGCAGTGGAGTAACCTTCCAATTTAATTATTTGATGTGTGGAGTCGCCAAGGTAGTTCTGCAGCCCAGAACAGATTCTGAGCTCCTACTACCTTCAGAATTTCAACTTATTGATTTCAGGAATGAGTAGTCTTTAGACTCCCGGCAGACGCACCAAAATGTTATCACCAAAATAGGACCTGATAGGCTGCTGGCCAGGCTACCTCAGTGTAACTATTTCAAACCAGAATTTTTAGTTGAGGCTTAGCCTCCTCAACTCGAGAGGGCTCTATCACTAGGTTTAAGATTTTGAATTAAGGATTAGATGGCTAAATCTAGGAATAAGTTGGATACAAGTGTATGACTGGTTGAGATAATGATCAAAAAACATCTATTGGGAAATGGAGTCTAGTTATTTTCCCACAAAACATCAACATCAGCTTATCATGGAAGTCAGGGCATTTCAAAGTTCTTAAGTGCACCAGTGAAACAAAAACAGAGTGAACGAAACACAATTTATAAACATATGCAGGAAGTTAGAGAATTTTCCAATGAATTCTAAGTAACATATGTTTATACCACTGAAAATAGATAGATAAGGAAAGCCATAGTAAGATCACACATTAAAAACTCTTTCTGAATCCTGAGTAGTAAGCCAATATTTGTATTATGATAAAAACACACAATCTGCTATAGTCACATAGTATGCTTGTTCATGAAAATTGCCAACCTTGAGGAATTCGACCTCATCTCTCTTATAGGGTCATTAAAAAATTGTATTCTATGATCCATCTTCAAAGAAATTCGAATTCTATCTTATATTGACACCTATTTACTCTAAAACTGACTATTAATTATATGTGACAGTTAACTGTCTGTTCTAGAGTCCTAATACAATTAGGAGTCTAACTCCTTCTTATGACTAAAACAACCTTATCTGAAAATTAAATATTATGTTTGATAGCTACTCCTCCTAATATTTGACCTTGATGATGTACATAACCTTGTTGTCATATTCTGTTATCTTATCCCTTATCTGTCTTGAAAACTAGGAACATTTTTCCTGCAATATAGCTGTAACCTTCATTAATGCTCCTTGAATCCTTTTGCTGACAAAATAGACCTCTCTAGACAAGTGATATGTGTTATCACTTCCATATAACCATGTCCTTCCACCTGTGTAAAATTAAGTTCCTGAAAGAGTGTGAAGAGATCTAATGTGTCTGTGCTATGAAAATATCAGCTGTTTTCGTAGCGCAGTAGCTATGCCTTTGTAAAATATTTCTTAACATCTAATATCCTTTTCTTTAATAGCTAGAACTTCACTTCTAACCAATTTCCATCTCTTAACAGCATCAAAACTTCAAAAACTTGCTGTTTACCTATTGGAACCTTATCAAAATGTTTAAAACTACACGTACAACATTTTCGTAGTGCACTACGAAACTGCTGTGTATGTCTTTTTACACAAATTTTTTCAAAATATGAGTTTTTAAAACTTATTGCACTTTTTCCATGATTTATATAGGATTTAATAATCAACATATTTCATCCTTGAAATGTTTTCAAAAATTTAGGTCCTTCTTTATGACAAAACTTATTTATAATTTGTCACTTACTACCTTGTTTTTATCTGAAAAATAAGTGTTGAGATAGAGCTTTTATCTTATCACCCATAATGTATTTTGCAAAAATGAAGGAGGATTTTGGATACCATGATGTCTTGAACAAAAAATTAATCTTTGTTTTTTTAAATACCTCTCTTACTGCCCAGAAACTGTCTTTGAACAACCTGTATAAAATTGGAAAATCTTGATTTCTAAAAATATGGCTTCAAATAAATCCTTGTGTCTCCCAACTGGTAACACTTGTGAGAAACGTGAGATAAGTTATTGTATCTGGGGATTGGATGAAGAGAAAATTCCTCTATAATTCCAAAATACTTTTGTATGTGGCCAGAAACTAGTCGTGAAAAAGACTGCTAAAACCAGAAAACAAAGTGTTTCTCTCAATGACTTTCAGCAGTTTTGTAGCGTACTTTAAACCATAAATTTCTCCCACCTCATAATTAATTTTAAGAAACTAAAAGAGGTTTTTGTATTTCAGTCTGTGAGGAAGAAAAACCTCTTTTAGTTTTCAAAAATGAGTTTTCAGTTGCTCAGGAACCCCTCTGGAAGTTGACTACCTAAAACAGAAAAACATGGCTTTTTGCTGAAAAAGGCTGTTTCAGCCATTTCGTAGCAAAAATCAGCTTTTTTGAACCAGCTGCACTACGAAAACGTGGATTCCTATCATGATTGCAAAATTTGACCTTAAACCTAATGGAATGACTTCTAAATGGATGATTGGACCTTTAAACCATGGAATAAGGTTGTTAAACTTTATTTGACAATGAAAATGAGACTCTAACCCTATCACTTAACCCTTTGAACATGAAATGACCTACAACCTATTTAAGACCATGACTAGAGATAAGGAAAACTTTTAGAGTTTATTGATCATGGAGTGTATCTAGAAGACTTCATTTGAACTTGTAATATGACCTATCCTTTACCAATGACTTAAAATGACTTCTAAACCTCCTTGAAATCATGACCAAAAGTAGAGTTGACATAATGATGTTTTGAGAATTTTTGGGTGATAACAGGTTGCACCATGGGGAAGTATGTAAAGTCCACCTTTCATGAGAAGGAGAAATGAGCTTCGGGGATCCTTGAGAGAGTTCACACAGACATGTGTGGACCATTCTCGGTTGTTTCAATAGTAAAAAATAAGTACTATGTAATCTTTGTCTATAATTTTTATTGTAAATGTTGGATCTTATTTATGCATAAGAAATATCAAACATTCTCTAAGTTCCATGAGTTTAAGGCATTGGTGGATAAAGAGTCATGGAAGCAAGTGAAGGATATTAGGAGCGATAATGTTGGAGAATACATCTATAATGAATTCAAGAAATTCTACAACAAATAAGGAATTCGAAGGGAACTCATAGCGCCTCATAACCCACAGAAAAATGGGGTCGCAGAGAGGACAGAACGATCATGGGTGAAGCACAAGCGATGTTGCATGATCAAGGCCTACCAATGCATTTGTGCGCAAAAGCATGCAAAACTATGGTTTATGTGCAGAACCATTGTCCTCATATAGTACTTGTCATGATTACACTTAAAGAAGCTTTCACTTGTAAGAAACCTGATGTTTCACACTTTAAGATTTATGGCTCATCTATTTATGTGCATGTGACCAAGGATGCCAAGAAGAAGCTGGAATCAACTGCTGAGGTTGGGATTTTTGTGGGCTACACAGAAACACCCCATAATTATCATGTGTATTTTCCAACAGAAGAATGACTGTTGTGAGATGGGATATAGAATTTGATGAGGGGAAATCCATGTGGTTGTCCCTTGACAGGCAGCTGGACTTGCGTATAGAGGAGGAACTGCTGGTTCCCAAAGATGAGTCTCAAGATGTGGATCAGCCAGATGAGGAGGTTCATGGAGTGGAGGAAGCCACTCATGTAGAGCCGTCCATAAAAAATGGCAGAAGGTGCACCACGGAAGCTGATAGGCTAAGATTTGATTATGCATAAAATGTAGGAGCCCCTACTTCATAGTGTAGACAGAGACAGTCTCCTGACCGATTTACTGGATACATGGCTCTTATGAGAAAATTTATTGTGACTGAACCATCTTCCTTTTAGGAAGTAGTGCAGTAGCCTACTTGGGTTGATGCAATGGTGGAGGAGTATGACTCCATTGTAAAAAACAATGCATGGGAGATAGTCCCAAGACTAGTCAACAAATTAGTGGTAGGTTCGAGATAGATCTTGTTGAGATTGCAACAAGATGATGAGCTTAGTGGAAAGGAGTCGCCTTCACTAAGTGGGCCCGCAAGCTATTTTTGGCACAAAGTCTATTTTTAGACTATCTCTATTTTTAGACATATGGATCATGTTCTATGAGTTGCAGGATGCTATTTGTGGATGGTTGGTCAAGTCGGAAAAAATAGATGGACTTCTATTTTTAGACATACTGGGCGGAATCTATTTTTAGATTTCCAGTCTAAAAATAGATATGTCGAATATTATTAGCTCTTAATACTATTTGGACTCTAAACATTATCTTATTATCTTGGAGCACTTTAGTTAAGTGCACAGATGTGGCACAGGAGCTGACAGAAGGAATTATGCTATTCTTGAGCGTTATGTGGAGCTATTGCATGGATACTTCAGTTAGAACTCATGTGATAGAGTTTGGTGGAGTTGATTGAGGAAGTTAGTGGAGTTGTATTCAGTTTAACTAATCTAAACATAGTTGAGCTATTTGTATCTAGTTTAACTGATTGATACAATTAGTGAGAGTGGTGTGAATTAATAATTAATTAATTCACTAATTATAAACTCATTAATCAACTAAAGAATGCATCAGTTAACTTCAGTGCATGGACAGTTTCAGTGGAGACCAAAGGTAAATTGTCCAGCGTAAGAAGAAAAATAAGTAGGCCGTCGGAATGCAAACTCTCGGAGTGCAGAGAGGCCTTAGCCTTGGCAGGACGGATCCCGGATTTTTCACCGATCGCATGCTTGGTTTCAAGTGATGGGATGTTCAGTGTGGTTTCTTGACAGTGGTGCGTCTTTTCACATGACAGGAGATCGAGATTTGTTTACTGATCTAGATGAGAAAGATCTTGGAGTGCACATCGAGATGGGAAATGATGGTAGATACAGTGCGACCGGTATTGGTACCATTTCCTTTGAGAGGGACTCTGGTAAACCCTTCAAATTGAAGGAAGTGATGCATGTTCCAGGATTGAAGAAGAATCTTATCTCTTTGGAAATGTTAGAAGACAAGGGATATGATGTTGTCTTTAGCGAGGGAAAGGCTTTCCTGCACAGTAAGGCAACTGGTGAGACCCAGAGGATAGGGGTTCGAGTTAAGAACCTTTATCAATTGCAGGTAGATGGCTGTGAAACAATGGCAGGCAAGGCATAAGGAGTGGTGAGCCGGGATGATGGCGAGTTGTGGCACCAGAGATTAGGCCACCTTCACCATGGAGCTTTGAAGATACTGCAGTAGATTTCTACTGGGCTTCCTAAAGGAACTCTTGCGCAGTCAGATTAGTGCAAGGGGTGTACCTTGGGTTGTGAAAGCCACCTTTCATGAGAAGGATAGTCGCGCCATGACGATCCTTTCTTAGTAGCTTCGACAACAAAGCACATGTATTATTTGATATTCGTTGATGATTTTTCTCGTAAGTGTTGGATCTTCTTCATGCAGAAGAAGAGCGAGACATACTCAAAGTTTTGTGAGTTCAAGGCACTAGTTGGAGTATAAAAAAGAATCAGGAAGTAGAAGGCTCTTAGGGAGCGATAATGGTGGTGAATTTCCATGGTTCAAGGACTTTGCAAATGCAGGAATTCGAAGAGAGCTCATAGCACCTCATAACCCACAGCAGAACGGGGTTGCTGAGCAGAAGAACAGAACGATCGTGGGTGCTGCACGGGTGATGTTCCATGATCAGGGCCTACCCATTCACTTGTGGGCAGAGGCATGCAATACTGTAGTATATGTGTAGAACCTTTGTCCTCACAAGATACTTGGCATGAGTACACCCGAGGAAGCATTTTCTAGTAAGAGGCCTGATATTTCCCATTTGAGAATTTTTGATTCACCTGTTTACATTCATGTGACGAAGGATGCCAGGAAGAAGCTAGAGCCGACCGTAGAGGTTGGGATATTTTTGGGGTACACTGATACGCCCCACAACTATCGTGTGTATTTTCCAGATAGTCGCAAGAATGTTGTGCGACGGGATATTAAATTTCATGAGGATAAAGCCATGAAGTGTTTGCTTGAGAGGGAGCCACACTTGCATGCAGATGAGGAGCTATTAGTTCCTAAGGATGAGTCTCAGGATGTGGATCAGCCACAAGATGAGGTTCATGGAGTGGAAGAGACCACTGAAGCAGTGCCAACCATCAGAGGGCGGAAGCGCACTACAGAAGCTGAGCGACTGGCTCAAGATGCAGAGAAGGTTGTAGGAGAACCTACATCACAGTGCAGACATAGACAATCACCTGACTGATATACTGGATACGTGGTTCTTATGATCAAGTGTATCATGATGGAGCCATCCTCTTTTGAGTAAGCTGTGGAGGATCCCGCATGGGTAGATGCCATGGTGGAAGAGTATGATTCGATTGTCAGAAACAGTGCATGGGAGATTGTCCTGAGGCCGGAGGGGAAATCAGTGGTGGGTTCGAGATGGATCTACAAAGTGAAGCAGGCAGTCGACGGAAGTGTGGAGAAGTACAAGGAAATATTTTTTGCCCGAGGCTTTTCACATATTGAGGGGATCGATTATGAGGAGACCTTTGCACCTGTCGCAAGGTATTCTTCCATATGGACGATTCTTTCTCTATCAGCATAGATGGGGTGGCACATTCATCAGATGGATGTGAAGACTGCATTCCTCAAAGGAGTCATTGAGGAAGAGGTGTACATAGAGCATCCCGAAGGTTTCGAGATCTTCAACAGCGAGTCACATGTGTGCAGGCTCAAGAGAGCACTGTATGGGTTGAAACAAGCACCTCATGCTTGGTACACACGGATAGACAGTTATTTCACCGGACTTGGATTCTCCTAGAGTGAGGCGGATCCTAACCTATACCAGATTGTGGTGGAGGGTAAGTTGTTGATCATTGTACTTTATGTAGATGATTTGATTTTGACAGGTGATGAACTGTTGATACACTCAGGCAAGGCTGATCTTGCAAAGGAGTTTGAGATGAAGGACTTGGGCCTCCTTCATTATTTCCTGGGATTGGAAATTTAGCAGCGCAGTGGTGGATTGTTTGTTTCTCAAGGAAAGTATGCCCAGGAGATACTGGAGAAGTTCAACATGCATGGCTGCAAGCCTGTTGATACTCCTCTTCCTGGTGGATGGAGGAAGGAGGATACTACTTCAGTGGAGGTAGTGGATGCCACTGTTTATCGACAGTTGGTGGGGTCGCTTATGTATCTGGTAGATACATGACCCGACATATGCTATGTTGTTAACCAGATTTCACAAGCTATGGTTAAGCCAACCAAGCTCTACTAGAAGGCAGACAAGCATGTATTGAGATATCTCAGAGGCACATCGGGATATGGATTATGGTACAGACAGTTGGATGAGGTTAAGCTATGTGGCTTCATGGATGCAGATTGGGCAGGGAGCCCAACGGATAGAAAGAGCACATCTGGAGGGATTTTCAGTATCGAGTCAATAGCATTTTCTTGGTACAGTAGGAAACAGAGATCCGTGGCACTCAGTTCAGCAAAGGTCGAGTATATGGCATCAAGTTTGGCTGCATGCGAGGCTATATAGATGAGGAAGATCCTGGACGGGTTGTTCGGTTCACACTTAGAGCCTATTGTGATTTATTGTGATAATCAGAGTTGCATTAAACTCTTGGTTAATCCAGTATTTCATGATAGATATAAACACATTGACATTCGGTATCATCATAATAGAGATTTTGTGCAGCGGAAGATCATGTTACTTTCATACATTCCCATGAAGGATCAGGATGCTGATATCTTGACGAAGGCGCTCACCAGGAGAAAATTCAAATACCACAGGGCAGGATAGGGGTTGCAGATAATCCTTATCTTGTTGAGAGGGAGTGTTGAGATTGCAACAAGATGATGAGCTTAGTGGAAAGGAGTCGCCTTCACTAAGTGGGCCCGCAGGCTATTTTTGGCGCGAAGTCTATTTTTAGACATATGGATCATGTTCTATGAGTTGCAGGATGATATTTGTGGATGGTTGGTCAATTCGGAAAAAAATAGATGGACTTCTATTTTTAGACATACTGGGCGGAATCTATTTTTAGATTGCCAGTCAAAAAATAGATATGTCGAATATTATTAGCTCTTAATAATATTTGGACTCTAAACATTATCTTATTCTCTTGGAGCACTTCAGTTAAGTGCACAGATGTGGCACAGGAGCTGACAGAAGGAATTACGCTATTCCTGAGGGTTATGTGGAGCTATTTCATGAAGACTTCAGTTAGAACTCATGTGACAGAGTTTGGTGGAGTTGATTGAGGAAGTTAGTGGAGTTGTATTCAGTTTAACTAATCTAAACATAGCTGAGCTATTTGTATCTAGTTTAACTGATTGATACAATTAGTGAGAGTGGTGTGAATTAATTATTAATTAATTCACTAATTATAAACTCATTAATCAACTAAAGAATGCATCAGTTAACTTCAGTGCATGGACGCTTCGTTGAGACTACAGGAATAGTGAAAGAGTGTGTTAAATATCGCTCAGACTATATCGTTGCTATTTGTAACAATACGTATAGGTGGAGAAGCCCATGAGGATTGCGCAATACAAGCCAGGTGGTTTATCTATTTAATGAAGCCATCCCATAGCATAAAAAATGCAATAGAGGCTGCCTATCAAGTGGAAAAAGATTGGAGCATGTGTTTTGCTAGATCTAGCTTGATAGTCTGTAAAAATTGAGGGTGTGCATGAGAGCTTGCGAGGAGCTTTTTTACTATGATTGTTACATGATATCCATGACATATAATATACAGATAGTTGGGGTTTTCAGCTTTAAACTTTCCCATTAAATACCGTGTTCATATGTGTGACTGTGTGCATGAAATTGATTTTATTTCCACATGTAATGATCAATGGTAGAAGAGATTTTGTATTATGCATGAAGCTAAAATAGTGTGTGATCGAGAATATCGTTGAATAATATATCATTTATTCAAATTTCTACATGGTATCAGAGCGATATTGATCATTGGAGCAATTTCAAAACATTGAAGCGATTGAGTTTTGTGCTGGTGGAATTAGAATTTGCAGCAATGTTTTCTTGGTGTCGAAGTTGAGATGTCTTTCAACGGATTGTGATTGGATTATTCCCTTGAGGGCAGCTTGAATTATATTGCATGGAAGGACAGGATGGAGGTGGTGCTGGATGACAATGGGTTGAAGGAGTTCATAGATGTAGAAATTCCAAAACCTGCTTCTAGTGATGCTGCTGCACTTGACGCATGGCAAAAGAAGACAGCAAAGTGTCGAAGAATTCTATTGGAAGGTGTAAAGGATCACATAGTGTCCAGCTTTCATGGTAAGGCTTCTCCATTCTTGATGTGGAAAGCGTTGACAGACTTATTCCAAAGCAAGAGCGATCAGAGGAAGTTGGCGCTCAAGGATAAACTCAAGAACATAAAAATGGAGAAAGGTGACAGTATGCCCAAGTACCTCACGAAGTTCATCCAATGCAAATGGATGAGTCAAGTGGGGGTTACCGTTGATGACGAGGAATTGTGAGATGGCTCTGGGCTTCCGAAGAGTTGGCATTCCTATCAGGATTCTGTCAATGGTCGAGAGAAATTGCCAGGATGGGAGCGACTTTGGTCGGATCTTGTGCAAGAGGAGATAAGGTGGAGTACCAGGGACGGATCTTCATCAAATAACTCTGATGAAGAGATTATGCTTTGGCTGCCAAAGAAAAGAAGGGGAAGAGCAAGAAAGATTCTCAATCCACTGTGTAAGGCAAGAAGTAGGACATGTCCAAGGTGAAGTGCTTTCATTGTCACCAAAACGGACATTACGCCACAAATTGTCCACAGAAGAAGAAAAATAAGCAGGCTACTGGGACTGTAGCTGGAGGGGCCTTAGCCTTATATTTTGAGTTGGATTTTTCACTGATCGCATGCTTGGTTTCAGGTGTGATTGGTTCAGTGTGGTTTCTTGATAGTGGTGCGTCTTTTCACATGATAGGAGATTGAGATTTGTTTACTGATCTGGATGAGAAAGATCTTGGAGTGCACATAGAGATGGGCGATGATGGTAGATATAGTGTGACCGGTATTGGTACCATTTCCTTTGAGAGGGAGTCTGGTAAACCCTTCATATTGAAGGAAGTGATGCATGTTCTAGGATTGAAGAAGAATCTTATCTCTGTGGCAATGTTAGAAGACAAGGGATATGATGTTGTCTTTAGTGAGGGAAAGGCTTTCCTACGCAGTAAGACAACTGGTGAGACCTGGAGGATAGGGGTTTGAGTTAAAAACCTTTATCAATTGCAAGTAGATGGCTGTGTAGCAATGGAAAGCAAGGCAGAAGGAGTGGTGAGCCGAGATGATGGCGAGTTGTGGCACCAGAGATTGGGCCACCTTCACCATGGAGCTTTGAAGAAACTGTAGCAGATTTCTATTGGGCTTCCTAAAGGCACTCTTGCGCAGTCAGATCAGTGCAAGGGGTGTACCTTGGGAAAATTTGTGAAAGCCACCTTTCATGAGAAGGATAGTCGCGCCACGATGATCCTTGAGAGAATTCACACAGACGTGTGTGGACCTTTCTCAATAGCTTCGACAGCAAAGCATAGGTATTATGTGATATTTATTGATTTCTGCTAAGCCACAATTCGCATCAAGAGCTCATCATCTTCTTGCCTTACAATTCAAAATGTCCCTCTATTTATAACAATCTAGCCTAATATTTCCTATGGTTCGCAAACCGTGGTTTACAGACTCCAGGTCTACCCTTTAACCCATTACAATGCTTTCAGGGCTTTGCCTTACCCCAAAACCCCTGCGCTAGAATAAATATAATAAAAAATATACAAAATTGGACCAGATTCCTAGCTTGTAGGGGACCCTATTCCAACAGTCCCCAACACAATCTTGTGACTCGTCTCGAGTCACTGTGGTGGTGCGGTCTCTATCTGTGCACGTAAGGTATTGATGGCTGCGATCAGTGGAGGTAACACTTCTTGAATCTGGGCAGCAACACTCTGTGCGATGTCTACAAGCTTTTGGGAGGTCGGTCCTTCAGTAGCTATGGTAACCCACTCTAATATTCGGTTGAGTCACGCGATTACGCCATGAGCATCCTGTGATAGCTAGAGGGCAGCATTGCACCATGGCTTCAAGCGCTTTGTGATGGCATGCTTCATTCGTCGGAGATCCGTAATCATGTCTTAGAGTGCGTTGCTAGTCTTCAAGAGTACTAGACGCTGCACAGGGACTAGGGATGGCAAGGTAGCTTCGGTCTAATCGAAAGAGGCTTCCTTCTGTTGTAAGTCCTGCTTGACATTCTGAAGAATCAGGTTGAACTGGACCACTGTCCATAGTTTCATGGCCGCCTCGAGCAATTTAGTACCCAAAATAATTTGTCCCGTAATGATGTCCATAGCTTCTGCTATCAGTGGAGCACGCTGTGCTCATACCTCCGGAAGTGTGGAAGGTTGTACTTGGGCCTATAATGTAATGAGTTGTCAGTCCATTTGGGTCTTGAGGGTCTTTATTTCAGTTGGAGAAGCCTTTAGTGCTGCAACCAAGCCTTCTATGGTAGCCCGGAGTGAAGCTAAAGCCGGGAGCTCATCTAGGACCTTTGTGTCGAGTTGGTGGACCACTGTTTCGAGCTGCGCCGTATGCGAGATAGCAAGGGAGACATCTTCGGTCTATTGTGCGATAATCAGCATGGCCACATTGAGCTGTTGTTGCACGGTCTGGTCGCGATGATGGATCTCTTGAAGCACAATGGTGTGTAAACCCTATAACACCTCACAGGGCAGCTGCGCCAAGTCCAATTATAGTCCCGTAGCCACTGGAAGGTGGGCATGCGGCCATGATAGTGCTAGGAAATGAATAAGAATGGATTTCATTTGCAGTTAGCCCAGTACTACTGGTAGGGCGCAGCGTATCCATCTTTGGCCGGAGGTCTCGAAACTCAACCTGCATGGTGTCGATTGTAACCTTTTGTCGTGTTTCTATGGTCGCCCACTGATCCTCTGTAGCCGGAGTAAGTGCATCCATGATTTTCTCGAGATCACGATGAGTTAGTGTGATCGTTGTGTCATAGTCCAGGCGTTGGGCGTGTTGCATTTTCTGGGGCCCCTTTGAAAGCTCCCTGTGCTGCTTTGTACCCCTGGGGGATGTAGTATCCTTGTTAGTCAGCCTTTTCGTTCATAGGACTAGCTGCGATTCGACTGTGTTAACTCTCACAGTGATCTACGGTAGTTGCATACCATCTTTCATGGCTGCTTCTGAGACCGTCTGGCTGGAGCCTGCGATCATCCCAGGTTTGTAAGGGGTGTTAAATTCCATCATATAGCTTTGACGCCAATATGCGCAGGGTTTGAAGTCAATTTTCCCTTCAGGGAACTAGAGGGCAATTAGCTTATCAATTTTGACGTCCCCAGACCCCCTCAACGTAATGTTCACAGGCTCTGGGCTGGTAAGCACCGAAGCATCCACGAGGTTAGGGGCTCGAGGGGTCCTGAACCAGGTTTGGAGGTTAAGGTTTGCCAACAAACCCCTATACTACTGGCCCTTTTGGCATTGACCTGCTTGCGCAGGTCAAAATCTCACCCGAAGCAGTATGGGTGGGTGCTAGAACCAGGTTTCCACACCCTGAGAGAGGATAGGTAAGCCAAGAAGAGTTGCGTCCGGCTTTATAATGGCTAGATCACCTATTTCAGAACCAGATCTATAGATCTCCTTCGTATCTACGTGTGCAAGGTCAACTATACTTACTGTACTAAAAAAATCATATACTTCTAAAACAATAGTGCAACATTACTGTTATTCTCATAAAACATAACAAAATAGAACCAGATGCAGAAGAAACACTTAACAGAGTACTTTCGCAGCTTAACATAGAATATGCATAACACAACATCTATC
Organism: Pinus albicaulis; assembly: GCA_034641835.2. Classification (NCBI taxonomy): domain Eukaryota; kingdom Viridiplantae; phylum Streptophyta; class Pinopsida; order Pinales; family Pinaceae; genus Pinus; species Pinus albicaulis. Next base: position 1,725,422,959 of record CM076578.1, on the reverse strand, counting down.
AAAGGTTCGCATCAATAGTACAAATACATTCAGCTACACAACAACCTTTCTCATACATTAATCCTTCAGCTCCTTCTTACAATACCCAAACCTAAGCCACGCACACAGCAGCAGGGTCCGAACACAGCAGGACTTGGGATCTCCGCGCACACAGCCAGTAGGAGTCCTTTCCCCAAAAACCCAAATAGATCTAATAAGCCACAATTCACATCAAGAGCTCATCATCTTCTACCTTACAATTCAAAATGTCCCTCTATTTATAACAATCTAGCCTAATATTTCCTATGGTTTGAAAACCGTGGTTTGCGGACTCTATGTCTACCCTTTGACCTATTACAATGATTTCAGGGCTTTAACCCACCCCAAAACCCCTGCGCTAGACTAACTATAATCAAAACTATACAAAATCTAACCAGTTGCACAGCTTGCAGGAGACCCTGTTCCAATAGTCCCCCAACACAATCTTGTGACTCGTCCCGAGTCAATGTGGTGGTGCATTTTCTACCTGCGTACAGAGGGCATTGATGGCTGCGATCATTAGAGGTAACACTTCTTGAATCTGAGTAGCATCACTTTGTGCAATGTATACAAGCTCCTAGGAGGTTAGTCCTTCAGTTTCCGCGGTGACACTCTCTAGTGTCTAAGTTAGGTGTTTGATCGTGCCATCTACATTCTGCGAAATCTGGAGGGTTGTGGCAACCCAAGGTTTCGGAAGTTCCACAATGATGTGCTGTTTGTGCTGGAGTTCCTCAATCTCGTCCTGGAGATCATTGCTAGTCTTTAATCGTGCCAAGCATTGTGTAGGCACCAAGGTGGGCAACGTAGCTTTAAACTTCTTGAAAGCTTCTTCCTTCTGCCGTAAGTCTTGATTGATTTTACAGAGGAATGGATTGCACTGGACCTTAGTCTAGAGTTGCATGCTTGACTCTAGCAACTGGGCGCCTTGAGAAATCTGCCTCGAAATAACGTTCGTCACTTCGGCTACTAGTGCAGCGTGCTGGGCACGTACTTCTGGAGGCGTTTCAGGCTACAGTTTGGCCTATAAGTCGGTGATTTGTTGCTCCAACTGTATCTTAACAATGTGCATTTCCATCCTAGATGCTTTTAGTGCCGCAACCAATTTTTCCACTTTGGCCTGAGGCATGGCTGCGACCAAGATCTCATCTGTAACCTCTGTGTAGAGCTGGTGGATCATTGTTTCGAGCTCTGCTTGCTGTGAAACGGTGAGGAGAAAATCTGCAGCCTGCTACGTGATGGTCTTCTCGGCAGTACCAAGCCGTTGGTGTATTTTCTGGTCACGATGGTTAAACTCCTGGAATACGGTGTTGTGGAGGCCTTGTAAGGCTTCATGGGACAACTTAGCCAAGTCTAGCTGGATCCATGTTCCTACTTGGATCTGAGTTCCTACCAGGGCAGCACTAGGTACAAAATAGAGACGACTTTCTTTCATAACTAGCACTGTACTTCTAGTTATCGAAGGAGTCCGTGCCTGGCCGACGTTGGTCTGCAACGTATCCATTTTAACTGAAGGGCATGGAGCTCAGCCTGGAGGGTGTCAAGCGTGGCCATTTGTTGTGCCCCTATGGCTGCCCACTTTTCTTCTGTAGCCATTGTGACTATGTCCACGATTTTCTCGAGGTCACCATCAGTTAGTGTGACCGTCGCATCATATTGCGTGCGGTGGGCCTGCCATTCCTTTTGGGATCCTGGTGCCAGCTCACTTAACCGCTTCGTACCATGGGGAGGGGTGGTATCTTTGTCATACCATAGCTGAGTCTTGGCCATGGTGGTCTGTAGAGACTGTGTATCCTTTTTCGTGGCTATGTCCGAGCCCGTCTGGTTGGGATCTGTGGTCTCCCCATGAGTGGCTGTGAAGCCTTTTTTCCAGGTAGGGGGCCATAGTGAGATCAGCAGGTCAATTTCTTCATCTGCTACCATATATGAAAGTGTCATCCATGTCTTATTATTAAGGCCGTGGATCTGAATATGGTGCATGGTAACTTTAAATGATGCAACACTTTTGTATTTGTCATATACCATCGGGGACAACCGGGGTTGGGAATTTATAGCTGCTTCCACGCTGCTCTAGAAGAGGACCCAAAAATATTTTTTATCCTTAACGCGCTGAGCATCCTTAGAGTCCCATAAATGAGAATATCGAGCTCCTTCACACATTCTTGGGGGGAGCTTGAGGAGGACAGACACCTCAGGGGTGTCCCAAGCAACCAGTGCTATAAGGAGTAATAACCATGAATAGTAGAAGGATGTCCCCTGCTCCTGGGATTCGTAGACATTAGCCAAAAATTCATCGCATAAATATTGAGCCCAATTGAAAGAGACTCCCTTTGCACACCGGCTGACTAACTGAATCACATAGGCGGGGAAAATTGCAACCTGGCACTTCCTCATTAGCTTTTAGGCTAAGAGCCTAGTACTCATCTGTGTAGCTGGAGCATTGATAGTCTAGATCACAAATCCCCGCTGATTTCGAATCACGTTATAGGTCTTTCACACAAAAGTAGCAGTGGCTGCGTCGTACTTCTTGCCTACCTTCTCCAACGGGTGCGGCCTTTTCATAGGAAGGCCTGTAATCTTGTGGATCAATGCAGCATCAATAGGGACTTTGTCCCAAATCCACAAACAACCATCGTGAATTAGGGCAAGGAACTAGTGAGCCAAACAATATGTGATGTTGTAATGGCCAAAATGGGGCATCCAGAGCAGATTCAAGATTCCATACCTGGATAAGCCACATTCCCAGTGCTGAGGAACCACTATGACTCCATCATTTGTACGGATCGTATCGAAGTACAACGCGGGGGCCAACTCAGGGGGGGTTTTAGAGTCTGCCAAGTCATGATCATCCAACTTGACCTCATGGAGTCTTCCACAAGGATCACCGAGGACATGGACTTCTCTCGGGGTTAGGGGTGTTTGCAGATAGGTGACCAAGCCATCCAAGTTTTTTGGTGTTCATGTGGACAGTCTACGTGGGTGAAGGAAGGGAGGTAACCAATTAATTGGATTAGTAGGCATAGCACCTTCCTATGCATCTTGATCCAGAGGAGATGTCGGTGGGGACTTAGTGTGCCTTGGAGAAGTCCTAGGCTTCCTGGTAGCCCATTTCGCAGCTTTCGGGGCTTTTCCTTAGCCTTGTGCTTTCTCTTTTCCTTTCCTTGTGAACGGCGTAGAGGGAACTTCTTCCAGGCCAGACTCAACTTCCATTCTCTCCTCAATGTCAGGCCCTATCGGGGCTAAAGGTTTGGCAGGGTTAGTGGCCGTCATCCTTGCGTGAAAGATTAATCCCAATGTTGTCTGACTACTATCAGACAGAGTAGATTGACTAGACATGAGAGGGATAATGCATATATGGGAAATCTAACTTCTCAAGTGCTTCCGAGAGAAGAATGATGAGTGCAAGTTATGCGAGTGAGACAGAACCTCTGGCTGAAATATCCTACCGCTGCTTTAATACCCACAATCGTGCAACGGTAAGGTAAAATTTATCTGAGATGTATCCCTCAGGAAACGGTAAAAAAGCCCCAAAATTTGCTTCATTAAATGCTTGGAGGCCGCTCCTTTTAACGGTAATTTTTTCTTTTTACCAATTGTCACCTTTCCAACAACTAGTTTTCACATCCCCTATGTGCTTGGTCTATCTGCTACGCTAGGGTTAATCATTTTCATCTTCTACGTGTCCTCCCCCATCACAGGCTTTCTTTCTAGGTAACTTATGACCAACGACAAATTTTCCTGACATTCGTTATCCTAAGAGAACCTTACCGTCAGTGTAAGTAAGGTTTTAAGAGGGGCTATAGTTAGAGCATATTTCCGTACGACCCTCTTGTGATAAATAGCATGGACAAGGGTTAACCACAGCTTTTTTTTTGTTTTCGAGGTTTTCAGATAGATGAGAGCTCTGATTTTTCTACCGATAGCCGGTGTAGAGTGCATTTTAGTGCTACTTGCCCGTGGCCGAATCAGTTTGGTGCCCATGCGCAACCTAAGTTAAAAGTAGCTTTTGGGTCAGCCTGAACTTCTTCTGGGGTTAGGCCAAAGTATTTGATTATCCCTGGCTCCTTCAGGTCCCACGTGTGTAGTTCAGGTTAGTATCCTGCAGAGCTGCTGGTACTTCGAAGTGCAGGATCAACATAGTGTGACACTCTTCCCAATCTTGGAATGCTTCCTTCTGGGTGTCCTGGCAATGGAACCATTTGTTGGATCAAGGGGCCCTCACCCAGGTTTGGAGGTTAAGGTTTTCCAACAAACCCCTATACTACTGGCCCTTTCGGCAGTGACCTACTTGCGCAGGTCAAAGTCTCACCCGAAGCAGTATGGGTGGGTGCTGGAACCAGGTTTTCACACCCTGACAGAGGATAGGTAAGCTAAGCAGAGCTGTGTCCAACTTTATAATGACCAGATCGCCTATCTCAGAGCTAGATCTATAGATCTCCTTTGCATCTACGTGCGCAAGGTCAACTATACTTACTGTACTTAAAAAATCATATACTTCTAAAATAGTAGTGTAGCATTACAATTATTCATAAGACATAACATAACAAAACCAGATGTAAAAGAAAAACTTAACACAATAATTTTGCAGCTTAACAAAGAATATGCATAACACAACATCTATCAAAGATTCACATCAATAGTACAAATACATTTAGCTACGCAACAACCTTTCTCATTCACCAATCCTTCAATTCCCTCTTACAATACCCAAACCCGACCTGCGCACACAACATTAGGGTCCGCACACAGCAGGACTTGGGATCTCTACGCACATAGCCAACATGAGTCCTTTCCCCAAAAACCCAAACAGATCTACTAAGCCACAATTTGCATCAAGAGCTCATCATCTTCTTTCCTTACAATTCAAAATGTCCCTCTATTTATAACAATCTAGCCTAATATTTCCTATGGTTTGCAAACCATGGTTTGTGGACTCCAGGTCTACCCTTTAACCCATTACAATTCTTTTAGGGCTTTTTCCTACCCCAAAACCCCTATGCTAGACTAAAAAAATATACAAAATCAGACCAGTTTCATAGCAGGGGACTCTGTTCCAATAGTGACATTATCCACTTGCACACATGTAGCCAAACATCCATTGGATGTGCCAATGATACTTGCGTAGTCAAGGAAGGCAGGATTGCATCAATTCAGGGATTGCATTCAATAGGGATTGCACAAGAAAGGTAGGTTGTATAGAGGTAGTAAATTGGCTAAGGAATTTGCCAATTTTTGTATGATAGTGTGAGACAATTAGCTGATGTACTGAGGGCTCTTGTGAGAAGAGTTTTGTATGTAATTGTTTCATGATCCATGATATAATATACAATAGAAGATAGTGGGGGTTTTAGCTGTAATAATTCTCTGGAAATTTATCTGTGTTGTGTGTGATTGTTCTTTCTTCATGTTCATGTGATTAGCATTTTTTGTTTTTTTTTAAATTCCGCAAATATTTATAGAAGCGATTGAGTATTTAACTTTAGAACATTGTTAGATCTGGTGAATCCAAGATATACATGCTTGTTTTATAATTTCTATAGGAATAAATACATACATATGAATTATTACACTTAGGAGGTGTTAGTGTCAGCCTTTGCATCTTTCCCCCAGTGATAAAAAATGCTCTTACAAAGTGATTTTAAGGTGTCAAGGTCAAATTTTTTCATTTCAATGAGTCTTCAAGCAAAATTTGCTCACTAAGTACTAGGTCTAAGGTTTGCTTTCACTCCTTCCAGATTTGTCTAAATGTCAGTCCATGTCACCATTCAGCTAAGTGTACCATCATTCAGAGGGTTTTCATCATCATGCTAGATTCCAAAGGGTCATTTTACACCTTGTTCATGCTTCAGTTGTGCCTAGGTAAGGTTCATTTCCCTCTCCTAGGGTTTTGGAGGTAATTGCTCTTGGATGGTCAAATCATCATCAAAACTTGTATCCTGATGTTCATGCACCTTCCCCTATCCTTAATGTACTTGATTAAAAACTTCCCATCACTGGGATCCCCCAAATTCCTCATTTTTGCACAAACCCTAGTTTCTTGCCACAACTTGGAAATTTTCTAGGCTAGGCTTGTGTTTTGCCCTTTTGGACCCCTTCCCCTCACTCAATCTCTGAAATTCCACTTTCCCCTGCTTCCTAACATCCCTCCCTACTTCCCAAAATTTTCTCCAGAATTTAGAAGCCCCTTGTCCCCTTCATTTCGCTTCATTTCGACAAATCCCTTGTTTCACACATCGGGATAGGTTTCACTCAAATGATGTTTCAGAGCAATAAAAGATGAATTTTGGAAAACTGAGAGATATTTTTGTCCAAAACATTCCAAATAAGAAACACCTCATTCAATTTTTACACAGGTATCATGGTTTTAGAGAAATGTCAAAAATACCGTTGCCTCAGGAGAATTGAATGCACCTCTGAAGTGACCTTGGGAAAATCCATATTTCTCCTATATATGTTGGCCAAATGACTTTCCTGATGAGTAAAATGATAACTAGACACAAATATGTTTCCAATGAGCTATCATGAGCTCAATTTGGAGTTGAGGAAGACCTTTAAAAGTTGACTACAACATCACTCTTCCTTGAGGCAGCCTCATTCTAATCATTTTGACAAGTTTTGGGAGATTTGATTTCTGACAAGGAAAATGAACTCAAAATTTAAAAATTTCACTTGTTTTGGAAATTAGACTCAAATATATTTCCAAAGAGCTATCATGCGCCCAATTTGGACACCAGGAAGGCCTCCAAAAGCCTCCTGTAAAATGCACTATTTATGGCGCGACGCATTGGGTAGGAGCGCGGCGCATTGAACAATTTTCCCCAGTGTAAATTAACACTGGCGTGATGCATCCAGCCTGCGCAGCGCGTTGGGCTGGTGCACGGCGCACAAAGCCCCAAAGGCCAAAATCATCTCCTCTCCACAAAAACTCAGTTTGCTTCAGCTCAATTCTTCTCCAAGTAAGTTGACAAGGCCTGTTAAATGATTTTATTCATGTGTGGTGTGTTTAGAATCGAGGACATTGGAGTTTGGTTAATGAAAGAGTAAAACCCTATACCCATATTAAATCTTCTCTTTAGGGGTTGCAAAGAGGTGTTTGGTGCTTAAACTATCATCCCACCTTCATTTGTGTTCTCATTACTGTCACAATATTATACCACAGTCCCTCTTCTATTTCCACTGTCCCATATGTTGGAAATGTGATGCAGAGTGTTGTCCTTGATGGCAACCCACTTGATAAAGTTGATGGCAACTTGGTGAAATGAGATTGTTGGCTATATGATGCAATGTGTTGTCCTTGATGGCAACCTACTTGATGAAGATGTTCTTGATGGAAGCCTACTTGATGAGTTGCCTATGATAAGCAACCTATGTGTCAAAGATGTAAGAATGATGTATCTATAGATCAGTTCAGATGTGACAGAGAAAAGAATTCCAGTAAGTACCAGAAAAATGATAAATATAATATGTCACAATGTATACGCTACTTTTGTGAAGGAAACCCGCGTATACATACAATGTATACGCTACTTTTGTGAAGGGAACCCGCGTACACATTCAGGGTTAGCATATACGTAGTTTTTATGAGGCGAAGTTGCGTATACAAGCGGAAGCGAACACTCCAAGTCGCGTATGCCCTTTTGCGCTCTAAAATTATGATACCAAGGGGCATTACCATGGTATTGGCCCATTGTATTGAGCGCTGGATTATCTAATTGATCCCGTCCAGGAATACCATCGGAGGTTGAGTGGTTTTGACTCATGGTATTGAAAAAGGCTAATCTATATAAGGAGAAGAAGATCATTGCGCAAAGGGGGCAAGATGTCTGGGTTTGAATGAATACTTCTCTCTGAAGTATATCTGTATGGAATGAGTAACAGTTTAATGAGAGATCTGAATCTGTGATGCAACTATGAAGAAATGATGAAGAAGGATATCTAGATCTGAAATGTATTTGTATCTTCTAGATCTGTTTATGGAATGTCTAGATCTGAAATGAGGCGAACATCTGTCTAACATGAAGGGTTAAATCTGAATTGAATATCTGATCTGAAGAAGAATGCTGCTCTATAATGTCTGAAGATCTATACGCTGGTTTGGAACAGTGGAAGTGCGTATATACGCGGATTTGATAAAGAGAAAGCGTGTATGTGTTGTGAAGTTAGTTCTGAAGTTTGTGCAGATGTATATGCGGGTTTATGTGAATAGAAGTGCGTATATACGCGATATTAGTGAAAGGAAAGCGCGTATGAAAAGCTAGGGTTTGCTGAAGTCTGAAGTATAAAATGTCTGATCTGTTCTGCTGTGTTACTGCTATCTGTTGATGATAAATTCTTCTGATCTGGGTTGTCTGAATTGTTAAGTTTGAGCTTAAATGTGTGGAGTGGGTCCAGTCTGAAAATATGATGAAACGTGGCCTGCAAGTTGTGCTCTATTGAAGTTGTTGGATCTAGTGTGAAAATTGATGAAACGTGGTCCATAGAGGTGCTGAGGGTTGTAGCCTTCAGTCAGGGGGTTGTAGCTCCCTTCCAGGTGAGGCTGGTAAATGAGAGCAGGGGGTCGTAGCTCCCTTCCAGGAGAGGCTGGTAAACGAGAGAAGGGGGTCATAGCTCCCTTCCAGGAGAGGCTGGAAAACGAGCGCAGGTGGGTGCCTGCGTACTGGTATGAGTCTGTGCCAGTACATTGTTGTAAGATGTTTTCCTTATAATAAAATATTGAAGGCTGAGATAACGGCAGCGGTGGTTTTCTCCCGACTTGGGTTTCCACCTAAAAATATTGGTGTTCATGTGTGATGCTTATGTGTGATGATTCATTCTGTTCTTACTGCACATGTTTATTGTTTATTGAACATCTAATGAATGAATGATGGAATGATATAAGTGAAGAATTAATGGCATAATTGGATCTCTGTGTATACGCGAGTTTTATGAAGGATATACGCGTGTATACGCTAGTTGGCTTCAGCGAAGTAGCGTATGGGTTTTAGTGAATGGAAAAGTAAAAAAATTTCAGTTTGCCCTAAATACTGATTCACCCCCCCCCTCTCAGTATTTTTCCCAACAATTGGTATCAGAGCAGGTCCTTCTGCAGAAGCTTGATCGCTTGAAGGAGATCCGTTGCAATGGGAAGTCATGAAGGAGTAATGTCTATAAAGCCACCTCTATTCAATGGAAGCAATCTGATATTCTGGAAGGTACGAACAAAAGCATATCTGCAAAGTCTTGGTGCAGATGTATGGGCAATCGTGGAAGAAGGTTATCAATACCCGGCAAGTATTCCTACCGATGCAGCTGAAAGGAAGAAGTATGAAATCAATGCCAAAGCAGTGAATGTCTTATTAGGAAGCATGTCTGAATCAGAATTTGCTAAAGTGATGCAGCTACATTCAGCAAAAGAAATATGGGACAAAATCATTCTAAGCTATGAAGGAGACACAAAGGTAAAAAAGTGCAAAACTCCAAACTCTTAGAATTGAATATGAAAATTTGAAGATGCATAGTGATGAGAGTGTTGCCAGTTTCTTTCTTCGTCTGGATGATATTGTAAATCAAATGAGAAATTTGGGTGAAACCATAACTGATACTACTCTGGTAGAAAAGGTCTTAAGATCCTTGACTTCAAAATTTGACTCTAAAGTTTCAGCTATTGAAGAAAGGCAAGATCTGCAAACTCTTACTATTGTTCAATTACATGGTATTCTCACTGCTTTTGAAATGAGACAAGGAGGTCCTTCTCAAATCAGAGAAGCTGCTTTTAAGGTGTCTGCAAAAGGAAAGGAAAAGGAAGTTGTCAAAGAAACCAGCTATATATCCGAAGAAGAAGAAGCAAATTTTGTGAGAAAACTCCAACTAGGTACTGGAAGATTCAAAGGTAAGCTTCCCTTCAAATGTTTTGAGTGTGGAAAAGTTGGTCACTATGCTGCTAAATGTCCTTATAGAGAAAAACATGGTAAAGGGAAACAATTTGAAAAGAGGAAGAGTTATTATTCAAATGAAGATGATGATGAAGTGTCCAGTGAAGATGAAGAAGATTCTGACCAAGCTCTACAAGTGCTCATGGCAAAGAAGCAAAAGAAGAAGGTTACTCAAGGAAAGGAGATACCTCAGAAATCATGTATAGTAGAAATTGAAGAAGATGAAACAGGTATTGATCACTATTCTTGTATTTTACTCTCTTGTGCATGCAAAGGTAAAGATAGTGAAAGTAACAATATGGATCTAGAAGAAGTTGTCAAGATTAAAGTTGAAGATCAGCAAAAATCATCTAAGGAAAGTGAATCTATAGACAAGTATCAAAGGTTTCATGCTTATGCATCCAATCGAATGAAAAGACTAGAAGCAGAAATCAATGATCTAAATGCAGATCTCAAAATATCAAAAAGGAAGAATGAAGGTCTTGAAGCTGGAATCATCTCTCTACAAGCTGATCTTGAAGCATCAAATAAGAAGAATGAGAAACCTCTACAATCATTTGAAAATGAAGGTATTGAAGCAGAAATCATTTCCCTCAAAGAAGACCCTGATAAATCAAATAAGAAGAATGCAGGACTTGAAGCAGAAAACATATCTCTGAAAGTAAATCTCGAAGCATCGAAGAAGAAGAATGAATAACTCTTACAAAATTTTGGAGAGAAAGAAAATGGGTTGAAAGAAGAGATTCTAAATCTGAATAACCAAGTAGAAGACGGAAGAAGGAAAGAAGAAAGCGTGAAGAAGCAATGCCAAGCCTTGGAGGTGGAGGTAAACATTCTCAAAGGTAAATTAGAAGAAAAGGTTAAACTTTTGAGGTTTCAAGATAGTACTAAGATTTTGGACAATATTCTTAGTAGTCAAAGGTCTCCTTCTATCAAACTTGGTATGGGTTTTCATGAAACGGTTAAAGGAGAATCTAGTTCACAAGGAAGTGCTAAAGATTCAAAGGATGTCAAAGAAAAATCTGAAGTGTTGAAAGAAACAAAAGGTCAACCGACAATCATGAATTCTCAAAGGAAATCATTCAATAATGTTGAATGCTTTAAATGTCATAATCATGGACATGTTGCAGCCAATTGCAGAAGAAGATTGTTTCAGCCACAAACAAACATATCCTACATAGAAAGGTACTCTGGTTTCTTCAAGGGATATTGTTTTTCATGTAACAAGTATGGACATAAAGTAGCTGATTGCAAAAGAAGGAAGATTAGAAATACTCATTATGATTCTTATGCTTACTTTTCTGGTCATGCAAGATGTTATGCCTGTAACAAATATAGACATGTGGAAAAAGAATGCAGGATGAATAGATCTGAGAAATTGGACAATTTCCAGCCCACAATAAGAAGTTTCAAGCGAAGCTGGAGAAAGAAGGAGGACCGGTCAGAAACGTAGGGAATACTGACCCTACATCAGTCATCCGCTTCTAAAGCTTACTTCTCTGAATGACTGCAAGAAGTGATGTGAGATACATTATAAGGATTAGTAATTTATCGTCACAGGGGGAGCAATGTATGATGATTCTCATGGTTGTTTTGGTTATTCTGGCTATATTTATTTCTGACAGTGCATCTGGTGTGAAGAAAAGACAGGAAAAAAAGGTTCAAATTCAGGGGGAGATGAAGGGGTGAAATTTTCTATATTTCACTTTCCATACGCGGGTTTGATGAAACAAAGTCGCGTATACACGCGAGTTCCAGCAGACACAGTCGCGTATGCATGATGATAAGAGAATTGATATGACAGCTGAAGATCAGGAGCAGAGGTTCAGGGGGAGCATCAGTCTGACTGTTAATGATTGTATTATTGACACTGTATTTGCTTATTTCTCAGTTATAAATGATGATGAAATGTTACATGGTTTCTTATGGTGAGATTATGGATGAGCCCTAATTGCTTTTTGAAGAGTATTCTTTGTTTTCACACATGGATGAGATGGAAGCTTTATGATTCAGAGATAAGGACAGATCATGCAGAGATTGTTGCTGATGACTTGTTGTTGAAGGTATTCAAGTTGCACATGCTAAGGAGGAACCTTGGTCATATAGAAAGGATGCTTGGATGCAATTTTTCAGGGGGAGCATTAGTCTTGCTGATTATAATGCATTGTTGGCATTATGATGGTTCTGAAACATGATCTCCCTCTTGAGGTCTTTCTGGTATTGGTCATAAAAAGTCATATTTGTATTTTGATGAAAAGGTCATGATGAGACCTATGATGTAAAATTGTAATATTCAGTCATGTAAGGAATTGTCAAATTTGTAAACCCACTTGGTTGGGTAGTTGAGTCAAAATATGTAAACCCACTTGGTTGGGTAGCTGAGTCAAAATGTGTAAACCCACTTGGTTGGGTATTTGAGTTTCATATGTAAATCCACTTGGTTGGATCTTTGATGTATGTATGAGTCCTTGGTGATAGGAAAAGTCATAGAGTCATGTACTTCATTGAAAATATAGCGTGAACTTAGGGGGAGCATGGTAACTTCAATACACGTCATATCTACATGGGAAGCAAAACCTTGTCTTGGTTTTGATCTACCCTTTGCCCCTGATGTCAAAGGGGGAGAGTGACATGGTGTTTTGATCCACCCTTTGGACTTGACATTAAGATAGATGCTTAATGTATCTATCTCCTGTGGTGATCAAACACCATTGTGGTTGCCATCAAGTCCAAAGGGGGAGATTGTTGGCAATATGATGCAGAGTGTTGTCCTTGATGGCAACTCACTTGATAAAGTTGATGGCAACTTGGTGAAATGATATTGTTGGCTATATGATGCAATGTGTTGTCCTTGATGGAAACCTACTTGATGAAGATGTTCTTGATGGAAGCCTACTTGATGAGTTGCCTATGATAAGCAACCTATGTGTCAAAGATGTAAGAATGATGTATCTACAGATCAGTTCAGATGTGACAGAGAAAAGAATTCCAGTAAGTACCAGAAAAATGATAAATATAATATGTCACAATGTATATGCTACTTTTGTGAAGGCAACCCGCGTATACATACAATGTATACGCTACTTTTGTGAAGGGAACCCGCGTACACATTCAGGGTTAGCATATACACAGTTTTTATGAGGCGAAGTTGCGTATAAAAGCGAAAGCGAACGCTCCAAGTCGCGTATGCCCTTTTGCGCTCTAAAATTATGATACCAAGGGGAATTACCATGGTATTGGCCCATTGTATTGAGTGCTGGATTATCTAATTGATCCCGTCCAGGAATACCATCGGAGGTTGAGTGGTTTTGACTCATGGTATTGAAAAAGGCTAATCTATATAAGGAGAAGAAGATCATTGTGCAAAGTGGGCAAGATGTCTGGGTTTGAATGAATACTTCTTTCTGAAGTATATCTGTATGGAATGAGTAATAGTTTAATGATAGATCTGAATCTGTGATGCAACTATGAAGAAATGATGAAGAAGGCTATCTAGATCTGAAATGTATCTTCTAGATCTGTTTATGAAATGTCTAGATCTGAAATGAGGCGAACATCTGTCTAACGTGAAGGGTTAAATCTGAATTGAATATCTGATCTGAAGAATGCTTCTCTATAATGTCTGAAGATCTATACGCTGGTTTGGAACAGCGGAAGCGCGTATATACGCGGATTTGATAAAGAGAAAGCGCGTATGTGTTGTGAAGTTAGCTCTGAAGTTTGTGCAGATGTATACTTGTCGGTGTGAATAGAAGCGTATGAAAAGCCGTGGTTTGTCAAGTCCGAAGTATGTCGTCCGGACCCGTTCGCTCGTGTTAATGCTTATCCGTTGATGATAAATTCTTATGATTTGGGTTGTTTGAATTGTTAAGGTTGAGCTTAAATGTGGAGTCCGCCGAAAATATGATGAAACGTGACCTCGCAAGTTGTGCTCTATTGAAGTTGTTGGATCCAAATAGTGTTCATTGATGAAACGTGTGTATACCCTTCTAGGTGAGGCTGGTAAACGAGAGCAGGGGGTCGTAGCTCCCTTCCAGGAGAGGCTGGTAAATGAGAGCAGGGGGTCGTAGCTCCCTTCCAGGAGAGGCTGGAAAACGAGCGCAGGTGGGTGCCTGCGTACTGGTATGAGTCTGCGCCAGTACATTGTTGTAAGATTTTTTCTTTATAATAAAATATTGAACGCTGAGACAACGGAAGCGGCGGTTTTCTCCCGACTTGGGTTTCCACCTAAAAATCTTGGTGTTCATGTGTGATGCTTACGTGTGATGATTTATTCTGTTCTTACTGCACATGTTTATTGTTTACTGAACATCTAATGAATGAATGATGGAATGATATAAGTGAAGAAATAATGGCATAATTGGATCTCTGTGTATACGCGAGTTTTATGAAGGATATACGCGTGTATACGCTAGTTGGCTTTAGCGAAGTAGCGTATGGGTTTTAGTGAATGGAAAAGTAAAAAAATTTCAGTTTGCCTTAAATACTGATTCACCCCCCCCTCTCAATATTTTTCCCAACACCATATCCCTTTTACCCTTTGTTCCAATGTTTTTGAATCCTCAAACCCTATCATCTGCCATGATTTCCCTCCCTTCCTATCATTGGTGAAATCCTAATTTCCGAAGCATTCAATGATTGTCTCTTTATCCTTTTTTTCACTTGACCCAGGTATATTTTTCCATCTCATTGACTCTTGCTCCTAAAAACTACCCCCATCACTATCACTTATTCCCATATCACTTATGAATCCCCAAATCCCTAAGTCCCCCAAACAGTGACTATACTCATACTTAAATCCCACTTGACAGTCCTTTTTCCTACTGTGATATTTCTCACAGCACCTCATTTCATATGTGGCACATGTGGCATTAAAGCATACACCAAACTATTGTTTTCACCATACATATATCAACACATATTGGTAAAACACCTTGTTTTCAGTATCATGTCAGAAACCAATTCATCATATGAGTAGGGATATGAGCAAGACAGTGACTCAATCACCGAGCTAAATGTACCAAGGAGGTCTCATAAAAGTGGCAGGCACGTCAGGGAGGAGCCCACTTCTTTGGCTTAATTGCAAGCCTGCCGCTTGCAATGACATGCTTTCAGCAACATTCATGTTTTCAGTATTGCGAGATGATATCTCAGATTCAGCACCATCCAGAGTTGGTTCGCTTATTTGTCCTACATTTGCATGATGGTCATGTAAATCTTGTTGGAGTGAACTTCATCTTGACACCAGAGACTATTTCTGAGGCGACCGAGATACCAAACATAGGTGAGGAGTGGAATGAGCGACAGTAGTGCGAGTACTATCTCCACATGTCGTGGAAGGGGTCTCGCCTTCTACATCAGCACAGGTACAGGACCGAGGCAAGAAGCCTATGCAGGATGAGGGGCCCTCAGGAGGCTAAGATACTGATTTTATATTGATTGATGTTGATTCGATATCTCCCAGCTCAAAGCTAAAAGAGATCATCCAGGAGCAGAAAGCTGAGATCGACACGCTGACTGAGACAATGATGCATGCACCAGGAGGGCACTGAAACATCAGAAAAGGCCAGATCCACTCCGAATATTGGCCGAAGCTTCCTTGGCTGAGCATAGTACTTGATGAGGGGCCTTCACTCTAAATTTCAGCAAATTTGGAGAAAATTTTGTCATTTTTGAAATTTTGGTTGCAAAATAGGTTTTTCTGCCCGACACGTCGCGCCACCCGACGCGCGCTTACGTTTGAGAGATATTATGGAGGAAAAATTTATATTTTTGGGTTTGTTATGGTAAATTATGCATTCTCAGGAATGTATGAGAGATTTCATGAAGTTTTGGGTGGTCTTAAAGGTCAAAAACACTCCAAAAATGGCCTTTCTGCCACTTTTTGCACCAGCAAGAACCAGTCTTTGGTGATTGCAGTTTTGGAGAAGAAAATGACATCTAAATTGAAAAATTCAACTTGGGTTGGATAGTAGACATCCAGGGCTTTCCAACGAGCTATCATGAGCTCAATTTGGACTTCATTAAGTGCCCCAAAAATAGGCTCAAAGTGGCGTGGTGCATTGAGTTTTTGAGCGCGGCGTATAGATAAATTTGCCTATTTTTCACCCTTCAGCTCAGAATTTCGCCCAGTTTTGACTAGTTTCACTTTCTAATGTAATTCTTGATCTACCCTGATGTAATTTGGTGACTATGATGTAATTTTGGCACATATTTACTTGTTCTAGAGGATTCATTCACTAAAAAGTGAAAATTAAATGAATGAATCAGTTTCCTTCCATATAGAGGCAAGTTGTTGGATTGCCTAGATTTCAGTTCCTTGTTTAGAATTGGTTCAAACTACTCCTATAAGGATGAGCTCGACCCCTAGAAGCATGGGAAGGGGTTAGTATGGTATATATGATGTATTTTATCAATAATTTTCAGAGGTTGGATAGGTTGGATACTTGGGAAAATTTTGGCACCTCATTGTACATTCATTTCAGATTTGTGGCAAAGGAAAGACCAGATTTTTGCAGCACTTGTTGGGATCCTTGTGGCTTCTGAGTTTTGATGATGTTATTCTCATGTTATTGTAAGTTTCATTAATGTTATATGTATGCAATTTCCCTTCTCTTTGCTTCTGAATTAAACAAATGAGTAATTGAGGTAGAATTCCTTGATTTGCTGGTGCCCTGCCTTAAAATTTTGTTTAGTTTATTATGTTTTCGTCAGTTTGAAGATGATCCTTGCACCTTCTTGTCCTCTTCAGCTTATCAGCAGTATTTTATATCCATTCATTGAATCTAAGACATCAAAGTCATTGCCTTCCCTGCCCCAACTTGAAATCTGCAAGAATTTGGCCTCATCCCCAAGCCCAAAAATTGTTTTTCCCTTTTTCCAACAAAAATCCCTAAAAATCAAAATCAAACCCTCCTATTTGTTTATCTAGCCTAAGATCAGTTTTTGTTATCATCATCTCAATCCCCTTTGAATATTTTCATTGAGATTGACCCGGAGAGAGCCCTCTCCTGTCCTCGTAGGGCTAGCTACGAGGCTGAGCGTGGTTTGGTGTTGTCCTTCTTCTGCCTTATTTCAGCCTAAGGTAGATTTGGGAACTAACATAGTGGCGACCATACAGGGGAGAAAATGGTTTTCTTGTTGGTGTTATTTTTTTTATAAGCTACAGACGAAGCTTGAAGTTATGCCAGGTAGCCTTCGAAACACTTTTTCTTTGCATTAGCGAAAGTAGATAAATGCTACTTCAGTCAATCTCCGGTCTAGCTTGTGAACGTGACACTTGACTTGTAGATTGTCTTGCCCCAGTACATGTATCAAGTTCAGATCTGATAGTTGATGGTGGACAATGATCAGACATAAGAAGGCTGAAATCATTCACTTGGTGACTCCAACTCATGTAGAGACTCCACTGGAGGACCAACTCTTTCTCTGAGAAGATGGAAGGATCTTACACTAAGTTCAGGTATCCAAAGTGGAATGGTATTCAGGATCTAGTCTGATTTCTTGTAAATTACTTCTTTGCTGTTCTTGAAGCTGTCCTGAGAGTTTTTCAAAAAAATTTATATGAGAAAGGTGATCAAAATCTTCACTCGACCTATTCAAAGAGTGTAAATACTGAGTTTCCCTTTGATCCTGGCCTCCTTACTTTTCCCACATCTTATGATGACCATCTTCAGAGAGATGAGCCAGAAAACCAAACTGATCCCATAGCTCTTGTATATACTCCTACACCTTATACAGTCCCAGATAGGTATAAACCTCTCGTTTTACCTTCTGTTCTTCATGCTTTCCCTAAAAATTATGACCTATATCTGCCAAGATTTGATGGTGAATGTAGCAATGTCAACGCTGAGCAACATGTGCAGAATGTTGAGACTTTTCTAAACCTTTTTGAAGTTGATGACGAAGATGTTAGTATTAGGCTTTTGCTCTTTCTTTGCAAGGCAAAGTAAAGAGTTGGTTCAAAGCCCTGCCTGATACGAGCATCTTAGATTTCCAGCAGTTCGTCAAAGTTTTCCTCGACAGGTGGGTGATCAGACAGAATCCTTTCCTTATTATAGAAGAGTATAACCAGCTAAAAAGACTGCCAGGGGAGACAGTACAACAATTTTCTGCCATATTTAACCAAGTATATTTTTCGATGCCAGCTGATATAAGACCTTCTCCTAGATCTTCTCTCTTGCACTACCCGGGTGCCTTTGATCCGAAAATGGAGTTTCATTTGAGAGAAAGGAATCTTGCAACACTTCACGAGATTTAGAATAGTGCAGTAAATGTAGATGCTCATTTGTTGATCCGAAGGGCAAGGTTGAAGGAAGAAGAGATGAAAAATGTAGATCCGGAGAAATTGACATCTCTAGAGGTAAAGCTTGACATGTTGGTAAGTGCAGTAGAAGAGATGATGCAAAAGAACACCCCAAGGAATGAGTATAATGTTCAAACCCATGACTTGTTGATTGAATAAGAACAAGTGGCTGACCCAAAACATTTGGTTTCTTATCCCAGTTGTCATAGTGATTGTTTTATAGATCATCTTGAAGAAGAGAGAGCTGTTGATTTGATGTGTATGCTTGATGATGTGTTTTATACTGATGATTTGCCTCAGTTTGATCAGTATGATGATTATTATGTTCTCCAAACAAAAGCTAATCTTGCAGATGAATCAGCAGCTAGTTTGTGGAAGGAGGAAGTTCACTTTCAACAGCTCGAGTACAGTGATCAACCGATGCATATCAGCTATGACAATGATGAGGAAAGTGCAGCAAATTTTGAAGTGAAGGATCTTTTCCTTTTTGTTTTGATTCATTTCAGTTGATTAGAGACAATTTTCATACAATCAGAAATCAACTGCCAACAAGTCTTGATCTAGACCATCTTGAGGGCAATCAAAACCTTGTTCAAGACTTCTCATATTCAGATTTGTAGCCCCCGAAATCCATTGATTGTCAAGCTGCAGATGAATACACGGAAGCTGGCACATATGATCAAATGATAGAAGATGACTCCATACCATTCTGTTTTGAATCATTTCAGTTGTTGAAGGAAAATTTGCATGGTAAATCTTCAAATGAGCAGCCTGTAGGAAATCAAAAATCTCTCAGTTTTAATGTTGAGGTTGAGACAGATAGAAAAATTCTTGAGCAAGTTGTTAATGAGAAATATTCCCCTAAAATTATTGATGAAATCATTTTGGATACAAAACCCTCCCTAGCTCCAGATTTGCAGCCACCAAATGCAATTGAAGGTCAGATTACAGATGAAGGTGTGGAAGTTGAAATACATGATTTAATGATGCAAGAGGATTCTGTACCCTTTTGTTTCGAAGCATTTCAGTTTATAAAACAGAATCTTCGTAATATCTCTCAAGAAAAAGATGAACAGTCAGTAGAATGTCATACAGTTTCAATGGATACATTGCAGCAGTCTTCTCAAGTTTTTGATGATCCTATTGCTTGTGTGTTGGATGATGTTTTCTGTAAAAATTCTGCTCCATTAGCTAACCATGTGCCAAAAAATAATGTTGATGATAATCTTATTCAAAGGTCGCCTTCATTGTCTTGTTTAACAGATTTTCATTACAAAGATCACACCAATATTTGCAGTTATATGAGGAGATCGATAAGAAAGACTTTTGTTCTATTTGGAATTAGCTCCAAAGTTTGGTTATTCATGAAATTCAGGATCCTTTTGACAGCTTGTTGTAGTCACCAAAGAAAGCCAACACAGATGTGAGGAAAATATTAATATCCAGCTATGAAAATTGCTTGGACCAGAGCAGTAATGTGTTAATGGAAATTAATAGCTATGTTTATGAAGATCATTTCGCAGTTTTCTTGAAGTCATCTAGTCAATTCATGTTTTGCAAGTTTATCAGCAGTCAACTTGATTCCGAGTTTCCATGGGAG
Organism: Pinus albicaulis; assembly: GCA_034641835.2. Taxonomy (NCBI): domain Eukaryota; kingdom Viridiplantae; phylum Streptophyta; class Pinopsida; order Pinales; family Pinaceae; genus Pinus; species Pinus albicaulis. Next base: position 1,725,403,128 of record CM076578.1, on the reverse strand, counting down.
TTGCCTTTCGATTCTTCCCTTTTCCTGCACATCAGAAAGCATTCAAAAAGAAATCAAATAGCAGCTGCAATACTTACATGGTTGCATTGGTTGTTTCATTTCACTTGATCAAGTGATGAATGAAATTGTTAGAGTAGGTTGTATTGAATAAGCTCTATTTTGAGAATCTTTTTCAGTTTGTCGGTTGTGTTTAAGTATCGAGTCAATTTGTGTCGTCAAGTCATTAGTTTTCAGTCATGCATTTCAGCTTGAGTTTTTGACTCCATTGCCCAATGGATGAAGGCACTGTCTGCTTTCCAAAGATCTGTAGTTCTTGGCACCTCCAAGGAGCTACCATCCCCATTGGAGCCAATGTTAGTGTCAGCCTTTGCAGCTTTCCCCCAGTGATAAAAAATGCTCTTACAAAGTGATTTTAAGGTGTCAAGGTCAAATTTTGTCATTTCAATGAGTCTTCAAGCAAAATTTGGTCACTAGGCATTAGGTCTAGGGTTTGTTTTCACTCTTGTCAAAGTTGTCCAAATGTCGGTCCATGTCACCATTCACCGAGTGTACCATCATTCAGAGGGCTGTCATCATGCTAGATTCCAAAGGGTCATTTACACCTTGTTCATGCTTCAGTTGTGCCTAGGTAAGGTTCATTTCCCTCTCCTAGGGTTTTGGAGTGTAATTCCCCTCTTGGATGGTCAATTCATCATCAAAAATTGTATCGTGATGTTCATGCACCTTCCCCCTATCCTTAATGTAATTTCGATTGAACACTTCATCACTGAGATTCCAAATTCTTCATTGTGCACAACTCCAGTTTTCACAATCTAACAATTTTCATTGGGGTCTATATTTTCCTTTGGACCTCTTCCTCACTAATCTTTGAACTAATTTTCCCCCGCTTTCCACATCCTCCCATTTCCAAAATTTTCTAAGAATTAGTCTTTGTCTCCTTCATTGTCATTTTGCAACTTGAGCACACACTGATAGGTTTCACTCAAATGATGTTTCAGAGCAATAAAAGATGAATTTTCGAAAACTGAGAGAGTTTTTTGTCAAAAAAATGCCAAATAAGAAAAAATCATTCACTTTTTACACAGGTATCATGGTTTTAGAGAAATGTCAAAAATATCGTTGCCTTAGGAGAATTGAATGCACCTCTGAAGTGACCTTGGGAAAATCAAGATTTCTCCTATATTGGTTGGCCAAATGAATTTATTTATGAGTCAAATGATAACTAGAAACAAATATATTTCCAATGAGCTATCATGAGCTCAATTTTGAGTTGAGGAAGACCTTCAAAAGTTGACTGCAACGGCACTCTGCCTTGAGGCAGCCTCATTCTTCTCATTTTGACAAGTTTTGTGAGATTTGATTTATGACAAGTAAAATGAACTAAAAATTTAAAAATTTTACTTTGGTTGGAAATTAGACTCAAAGAGCTTTCCAATGAGCTATCATGCACCCAATTTGGACATCGGGAAGGCCTCCAAAAGCCTTTTGGAAAATGCACTATTTATGGCGCGGCGCATTGGGTAGGAGCGCGGCGCACTGAAGGTGCGCAGCGCATAGAAATTTTTTTCCGAGTGTAAATTACGACTGGCGCGGCACATCCAGCCTGCACAACGCGTTGGGCTGGTGCACAGTGCACAGAGCCCCAAAGGAAAAAATCATCTCTGCTCCACAAAAACTCAGTTTGTTTCAGCTCAATTCTTCTCCAAGTAAGTTGACAAGGCCCGTTCAATGATTTTATTCATGTGTGGTGTGTTTAGAAGCGAGGACATTGGAGTTTGGTTAATGAAAGAGTAAAACCATATACCCATATTAAATCTGCTCTTTAGGGTTTGCAAAGAGGTGTTTGGTGCTTAAAATATCATCCCACCTTCATTTGTGTTCTCATTACTGTCACAATATTATACCACAGTCCCTCTTCTATTTCCACTGTCCCATATCCCTTTTACCCTTTGTTCCAATGTTTTTGAATCCTTAAACCCTATCATCTGCCATGATTTCCCTCCCTTCCTATCATTGGTGAAATCCTAATTTCCGAAGCATTCAAGGATTGTCTCTTTATCCTTGTTTTCACTTGACCCACGTATATTTTGCCATCTCATTGACTCTTGCTCCTAAAAACTACCCCCATCACTATCACTTATTCCCATATCACTTATGAATCCCCAAATCCCTAAGTCCCCCAAACAGTGATTATCCTCATACTTAAATCTCACTTGACAGTCCTTTTTCCTACTGTGATATTTCTCATAGCACCTCATTTCATATGTGGCACATGTGGCATTAAAGCATACACCAAACTATTGTTTTCACCATACATATATCAACACATATTGGTCAAACACCTTGTTTTCAGTATCATGTCAGAAACAAATTCATCATATGAGCAGGGATATGAGCAAGACAGTGACTCAACCACTGCGCTAAATGTATCGAGGAGGTCTCATAAAAGTGGCAGGCACGTCAGGGAGGAGCCCACTTCTTTGGCTTAATTGCAGGCCTGCCCGCTTGCAATGACATGCTTTCAACAACATTCATGTTTTCGGTATTGCGAGATGATATCTCAGATTCAACACCATCCAGAGTTGGTTCACTTATTTGTCCTACATTTGCATGATGGTCAAGTAAATCTTGCTGGAGTGAACTTCATCTTGAAACCAGAGACTATTTCTGAGGCAACCGGGATACCAAACATAGGTGAGGAGTGGAATGAGTGACAACAGCATGAGTACTATCTCCACATGTCGTGGAAGGGGTCTTGCCTACTACATCAGCACAGGTACAGGACTGAGGCAAGAAGCCTATGCAGGATGAGGGCCCCTCAGGAGGCCAAGATACTGATTTTATATTGATCGATGTTGATTTCGAGCTCTCCCAGCTCAAAGCTGAAAGAGATCATCCATGAGCAGAAAGCTGAGATTGACACGCTGACCGAGACAGTGATGCATGCACCAGGAGGGCACTGAAACGTCGGAAAAGGTTGGATCCACTCCAAATCTTGGCCAAAGCTTCCTTGGCTGAGCATAGTACTTGATGAGGGACCTTCACTCCGAATTTCAGCAAATTTGGAGAAAATTTTGTCAATTTTGAAATTTTGGTTGCAAAACAGGTTTTTCTGCCCGACGCGCGCTTACGTTTGAGAGATCTTCTGGAGGAAAAATTTACATTTTTGGGTTTTTTATGGTAAATTATGCATGCTCAGGAATGGCTGAGATATTTCATGAAGTTTTGGGTGGTCTTAAAGGTCAAAAACACTCCAAAAATGGCCTTTCTGCCACTTTTTGCACCAGCAGGAACCAGTCTTGGGAGATTGTAGTTTTGGAGGGGAAAATGATATAAAAATTAAAAAATTCCACTTGGGTTGGATAGCATACATCCAGGGCTTTCCAACAAGCTATCATGAGCTCAATTTTGACTTCAGGAAGTCCCCCAAAAATAGGCTCAAAGTGGCGCAGCACATTGAGTTTTTGAGCGCGGTGCATAGAGAAATTTGCCTATTTTTCACCCTTCAGCCCAGAATTTCGCCCAGTTTTGACTAGTTTCACTTTCTGATGTAATTATTGATATACCTTGATGTAATTTGGTGACTATGATGTAATTTTGGCACATATTTACTTGTTCTAGAGGATTCATTCACTAAAAAGTGAAAATTAAATGAATGAATCAGTTTCCTTCCATATAGAGGCAAGTTGTTGGATTGCCTAGATTTCAGTTCCTTGTTTAGAATTGGTTCAAAATGCTCCTAGAAGGATGAGCTCGACCCCTAGAGGCATGGGAAGGGGTTAGGATGGTCTATATGATGTATTTTCTCAATCATTTTCAGAGGTTGGACAGGTTGGATACTTGGGAAAAGTTTGGCACCTCATTGTACATTCATTTCAGATTTATGGCAAAGGAAAGACCAGAGTTTTGCAGCACTTGTTGGGATCCTTGTGGCTTCTGAGTTTTGATGATGTTCTTCTCATGTTATTGTAAGTTTCATTAATGTTATATGTATGACATTTCCCTTCTCTTTGCTTCTGAATTAAAAAAATGAGTAATTGAGGTAGAATTCATTGATTTGTTGGTGCTCTGCCTTAAACTTTTGTTTAGTTTATTATGTTTTTGTCAGTTTGAAGAGGATCCTTGCACCTTCTTGCCCTTTTCAGCTTCTCAGCAGTCTTTTCTATCCATTCATTGAATCTAAGACATCAAAGTCATTGCCTTCCCTGCCCCAACTTGAACTCTGCAAGAATTTGGCCTCATCCCCAAGCCCAAAAATTGTTTTTCCCTTTTTCCAACAAAAATCCCTAAAAATCAAAATCAAACCCTCCTATTTTTTTATCTAGCCTAAGATCATTTGTTGTTATCGTCATCTCAAGCCCCTTTGAATATTTTCATTGAGATTGACTCGGAGAGAGCCCTCTCCTGTCTTCGTAGGGCTAGCTACGAGGCTGAGCATGGTTTGGTGTTACCCTGAATCCCTCCTTCCTTCAGCCTAAGGTGGATTTGGGAAATAACAGGAGGAATATACATTTACCATTAATATCAAAGGGAGATCAATTGTAGATATATGGATCCCTATAATAGTGATGCAAATATGTTTAAGGTTGTCATTAATGATAAAGGGGGATATTGTCGAGAAATGTGTTGCCATTGATGTCAAGGTTAAGTAGAGACGAAGATGGATACATGTCAAATTTAGGGAGAGACCCAATATGGACACATGAAAATTTAGGTGGAGATACAATATGGCTACATGCCAAGGTTATGGGGATGCCTAAGATAGATATATGTAAAAATTAATGGGATACTTGAGTCAGAAGAAGAGTGGACCCAAGTAAAGGGGAAAATAGTATGTAAGTCGAGTCAAGTCATATGAGTAATGGGCCTGAATTAGGGAGATATTATAAATGTTGACCCAGGCCTATGTAAGGTTTACAATTTGACCCATTCCTAACCAAATAATTTTTCAAGGAAACCTCATAACTAAATGCCAATGATCTATAAATAAAAGGATATGAGAAGCATTTGAAGAGTATCCATGGTGATATATGTAGATTATATGCAAAGAGGAGGTTTGTGGTGCAAGAAGTGAAGGAAGTATTTTTCAAGTATATGTATCAAGTAAAGATGAGATTGGGCTAGTATCTCTTCAAGACCAATTGAAACTTTAGTCAAGTTTTCTTCTTAGGAACCAATTTCCTATTTCCTCAGTTTTTTAGGTAATAAGAGAATTTTACAGGTAAAAAAGTATATTAGAATTTTTTTATACTAGGACTCAAACATAATGGAAATATAAATAAAGCAAGCTCACACAAATTTCCCACGTTTAGAGGTTGCAGGCATGGAGTTCGAAAATATTGAAAGTTATTTATAATGTGAAAATATTGTAAAACACATTGTTTTAGGCTTCTATCATTAATTAACATAATGAAAAAATTACATTTTCACAAAGTCCCTCTACCGAGATAGAAACCATACTAGGACTCTTGATAAATAGTGTTTTAGTTTCTCTAAATGTTGGTATCTTGATATTAGATAAGCGGTTGGTCTCACACCTTGGTTGTATGGTGCTTGTTTATAGCACCTAAGAGCTTAAGAACCACACTAAGAATTTTCTAGAGTATAAAATTCAGGAGTCCTCCGTTATACTGATATTTTGATACTCATTGTTGTCGATTTACAATCATCTTGGCAATAGTTGACAAAAATATTTCCCATCTAAAGGATTTAAAATAAGTTGGGTTGGTGAGTGTTTCTTGTATTAGCGATGTTTAGGGTTTTCACCAGTTTTCTAATAAGAAGCATGACCTCAAAGTTTTACCTCCACGATACTTGGTAAAATGAAGTTTGTCATAAGATCAAGTTTGTTACACCAATGTAAAAGGTTTTGTGACTCACTAGTGTCTAATGGCATGAAGTGATAAATATTTGGCCATAAAATGTTGTTCGCTACACCAAGTAAAAAACAAAAGGGTTATCTATTGAAATATCTAATATTATGGAGTAGTAAGCACTTGGGTATATCATAGGGTTGTATGTGGAGTTTGTGTATAAGAATTGGGGTGCTTGTGATTGTGAACTAGTATTAATAGCATGTTGTGGTTAATGTTAAGGGCTTGTTTTTAAGAGCACTAATGTTTGAAAATTTGGGTCGATGAAGAAGTTAGTGCAAAACAAGACTATGAAGGTTTACTACACATAGTTGAAGCACAAAGCACATTACAAAGAACCAATTGATTATTGAAGTATAAAGAAAGTTAAAAAGAACCCATTGACCGTTGAAATATACAATAGGTTACAAAGAACCAATAGACCATTAAGGTATATAAAAAATTAAAAATAAATAGGTGACAATTAAAGTACATAGAAAACTACAAAGTACTAATTGACCATTGAGGTATGGAGAAGACTATTGAAGAAAATATTACATAGCATATCATAGAGGGGAGTGGTGTCTCTAGTATGTTGGTTCTTACAAATATTTCATGAGGGGATTGATGTCTCTTATAGGTTGGTGCCTACAAATATTACAAAAGAGGAGATTGGTGTCTCTTATAGGTTCATTCCTACAAAACGTGTAATAATAGGAAGGTACCTACAATGATCGTATTTTTAGGTTAGTTCCTACAATATTTTTTTATAAAGGAGTTTTCATTTATATCTTGTGCTCCATATGTGAGATTATTTGGTTAAATGTTTAACTAAGCAAGAAAGTATATTATGTTGAAATTTGCAATAAGAAATAGAGAAATTGGAAACCAGAAAGGACAAAAAATGCACCAAAAAAGGTCGTGGAATGTTGATGGACCAAGAATGTGGAATTTTTGATGCACCAGAATTTTGGCCATGGAATGTAAAGCATCTAATTTATTTTTCCCTTAAATAAATTGGACAATAAATTGTAATTTCATCTCATAACAACTTGTATCAGTTAACTAAGTCAAGATGACAAAGTTAGCTCAAGAAATTCGAGTTGAGGGTTTAAGATGAGGCATGTAGAGGGATTGTAATATTTTTGGGGTCCAATTGCATTTGATACATAAATGGGGTGTAAGTGTGAATTAGTTAACTCAATTAATTGAGTTAAAATATGTTTAACTAGTTCTAACCGAGGGATGAGCTAGTGATAGGTCTAGTGAATTAAATAGATTTAATTCACAATGTGTGATCAGTCAGTTAAATGATAAATTCACTATAAATAGTTGCATGCATGTCAGTTATGAGGAATACCTAGTTGAGACAGAGGTTAAAGGGAACATAACTATCAGTTGTATTTATAGAAAATTTCCCATGTGAAATTATAGAGTCATTGGGATGCCATGATGTATTGTGATATCAAGGAAGGGAATTATTCCTATTTAATAGGGGCCTAATTCTCTAGGAATTGTGTGAGAAAGAAAGGCTGAAGGAAGGTTTATAACTGGCTAAATACTAGATTGATTTTTCCTTGATTAGTGTGAGACAGTTGGCAGAGTGCTAGAGAATCTCATGAGAGATTAAGCATTATATTGTTTCATGATTCCTTGACTTAATACACAATATAGATAGAGGGGTTTTGAGAAGTTTCTTTCCCCAAGAACATCTTGTGTTTTGCAATTGATTTACTTATTTCTCTTACTTGCAGGTGATTGAGGGATCATGTTTTGTATTACGCAAATATTTTAGAAGGATTCACTATCTTGTTTTAGTACATCACACGATCGAATTGAATCCATTCGTAGATTTTATACATGGTATCAACGCGATATTTAGATATATTATAATAAATCACCCCACTTCCCTTGTTAGTATAAGTGTGGATCAATATGGTTTATAATTATTAATTTTGAATTAACTTGAATCCCCATAAAATAATGATCTATAGTCCTAAGAATTATTTCAGAAAAGGACCAATTTTGAATCCCGAAGTGTTTTTTTGTTTTTATTTTTGTTTTTTATGATTCTTTATAAGTTAAATTATACATACTCTAAAAAATAAGAAATGCTTCTAATAAACTTAAAACCATGCTTCTAATTTTTCTATGCTAAATTTTACAACCCGCAGAGCTATGACAAATTTGAAACTTGTGGTTTATTCCTTATGCATTCATATCTTGCTCTTATTTTCGTATCTCTACTAAAGTGTTATAGTTTATAATTTTTTATAAATGGAATCTTAAAATGGATTAGCATACTAAGTATAAAAGGACCTTAGTATCTTTCTTAGCATTGCATCTATAATCATAATCACAACAATGTTGATTAAGTCCATGCACAATTTCTAAGTTGATATTTTTCTAAAGAGTTGACTTACGTTTGATCTAGAAGATAGAAAAATGAATTACTTTTCCATTCATGGTAGAATAATAAATGCATGAATAAATTTACATGGGTGCATTACCATTTTCTAAAATATATTGGAAGTAAATATGCTTTAAAAATATCACTTCCATGCAAAAGTCATTTCTTTTTATGGTTATCCCATAGGGATAAGATGAAAATTGAATGCAAGTTTTTTTTGACATGTTAGATGATAAACTATGACATGAATACTTGTTTTAATGAAGTAAATTGATCATATTTAAATTCATAAATATCACACTCCAAAAATCATAACTCTATTAAGATCGATAATAATTAAAAATTCATTTTATTGCTTCACCTCATCTCCTTTGAGTTTTAATGGTAGATTCACTTATCTTGTTCGATATTTAATTGATTTGGATTGAATCCTTACATTATTTTTCATCCATATTGATTCTTTTAGAGTGGAAATAGTGGAGGAATAAGCTCACAAGACCATTTTTCCCTGTGGGTCCTAGTTTGGAAAATTGGGTTTAAAACCTTCTCGAATCACTTTGAGGCATCAAATGAAATTTTTCATGGGGTAAAAATTTTCCTCTTAAGAATCACACCCCATAGGGATATTATACATACAAATACCTTTATAGTGGTGTGATAATCACCTCAATCAAAGTCCAGATGCAAAATTTATTCCACCTTGTAGTTGACCTTCCTCTTTTGACTACCATGTTTCGAGAGGATGCAATGCCAACCCCCATTTTTCATGGAAAAAGGGCTAGAAACATGGAATTTGTTAGTTCCCAAATTCACCTCAAGCTGAATTAAGGCAGAAAAAGGACAACACCAAACCACGCTCAGCCTCGTAGCTAGCCCTACGAGGACAGGAGAGGGCTCTCTCCGAGTCAATCTCAATGAAAATATTCAAAGGGGCTTGAGATGACTAAAACAAAAACTGATCTTAGGCTAGATAAACAAATAGGAGGGTTTGATTTTGATTTTTAGGGGTTTTTGTTGGAAAAATGGAAAAACAATTTTGGGCTTGGGGATGAGGCCAAATTCTTGCAGAGTTCAAGTTGGGGTAGGGTAGGCAATGAATTTGATGTCTTAGATCAAATGAATGGATTGAAAAGACTGCTATGGAGCTGAAGAGGGCAAGAGAGTACAAGGATCCTCTTCAAACTGAGGAAAAACATATAAAACTAAACAAAAGTCTAAGGCAGAGCACCAACAAATCAATGAATTCTACCTCAATTACTCATTTGTTTAATTCAGAAGAAAAGAGAAGGGAAATGGCATAAATATAACATTAATGAAACTTACAATAACACGAGAATAACATCATCAAAACTCAGAAGCCACAAGGATCCCAACAAGTGCTGCAAAACTCTGGTCTTTCCTTTGCCAAAAACTAAAAATGGATATACAATGGAGTGCCAAACTTTTCCCAAGAGTCCAACCTTGAAAATGCCTCAGAAAATACAATATATAGACCATACTAATCCCATCCCATGCCTCTACGGGTCGAGTTCATCCTTCTAGGAGCTGTTTCAACCAATTCTAAACATGGAGCTGAAATCTAGGCAGCCAAACAACTTGCCTCTATATGCTAGGGAACTGATCCATTCACTTAATTTTCAGTTTTTAGTGAATGAATCCTCTAGAACAAGTAAAAACATTCCAAATTTACATCATAGCTAAAAAATTACATCAAGATAGATAAATAATTACATCAAAAAGTGAAAATAGTCAAACTGGGCGAATTTCTGAGCTGAAAAGTAAAAATGAAGCCAAATTCCTCTATGCGTCGCGCCCAAAAACTCAATGCGTCGCGCCACTTTGAGCCTATTTTTGGGGCACTTCCTGAAGTCCAAATTGAGCTCATGATAGCTCGTTGGAAAGCCCTGGATGTCTGCTATCCAACCCAGTGGAATTTTTCAATTTAGATGTCATTTTCCCCTCCAAAACTGCAATCTCCCAAGACTGGTTCCTGCTGGTGCAAAAAGTGGCAGAAAGGCCATTTTTGAAGTGTTTTTGACCTTTAGGCAGCCCAGAACTCAATGAAATGCTTCGGCCATTCCTGAACATACATAATTTATCATAAAAAACCCAAAAATATCAAGTTTTCCTCAAGAAATGTCTCAATCATAAGCGCGCGTCGGGTGGCGCGACGCGTCGGGCGGAAAAACCTGTTTTGTGACCAAAAATTTCAAAATTGACAACATTTTCTCCAAATTCCTTGAAATTTAGACTGAAGGTCCCCCATCAAGTTCCATGCTCAGCCAACGAAGCTTCGGCCAATATTTTAAGCGGATCAGGCTGTTTTCGGCGCTTCAGTGCCCTCTTGGTGCATGCAGTTCAGTGGTGAAAACACTGTCTCGGTCATATGAGCTATCTGTGTTTGTCTCCATGGTGTTGAAAGTCTATGTCAAGTGAATTTTTGACCTGTATGAGATGGAAAACAACAATTTGTTGTATTTTCCTCCGATTTCCAAATGTGTGCCAAAGGGAAGGGACTGTGGTAAAAATGGAGCAGTGGGAACAATGAAGTCTTGCCAAGTGGTAGTTTTCCCTTTGAGGATTTGAAAAATTTTGGAAGAGGGTACAACCACTTTAATTTTGGAGTAACTTGAGATTTTGGGGATTTTTAACAAGTGAGATGGAAAGAGGGAATGAAGGTGAAATGATATGACTTGGGATGGAGAAATAAGGTACGAGATGATATGAGTGGTTTGGAATATAAGGGAATAGAGGATTAACAGTGATGATAGGATTACAGTGAAAGGAAGGGATGAAAAAAATGGGAAATGAACAAATTTGGCACCACAACCACTTTAAAACACCAATTATAAAACCCTAAGGGAACAATTTCTAACAAGTGAATAGGGTTTATAACTTGATATTCAAATTCTCATATTCCCTTTCCAAACGAACCCAAATGCTGGCAAAATAGCATTTAAAAAACTCACAAAATTATTTGAAACATAGAATATTGAGTCAATTTTGAGTTTTCATGAAGTAGAGGCAAAAATTAGGTGTTTTGGCCCAATGCGCCGCGCCATAAATAGTGCATTGTGAAGGAGGCTTTTGGAGGCCTTCCCGGTGTCCAAATTGGGCGCATGATAGCTCGTTGGAAAAATATTGGAGTCTAATTTCCAACCAAAGTGGAATTTTTCAATTTGGAGTTCATTTACCTTGTCAAAAATCAAATCTCCCAAGACTGGTAAAAATGTGCAAGATGAGGCTGCCTCAAGGCAGAGTGCTGTTGCAGTCAACTTTTGAAGGTCTTCCTCAACTCCAAATTGAGCTCATGATAGCTCATTGGAAATATATTTCTGTCTAGTTATCATTTGACTCATCAAGAAAGTCATTTAGACAACCATTCTAGGAGAAATATTGATTTTTGCGAGGTCACTTCAGAGGTGCATCAATTCTCCCGAGGCGATTGTATTTTTGACATTTATCTAAAACCATGACACCTGTGTAAAAAGTGAAGGAGGTTTTTATTACTTGGCCTATTATGGAAAAAAAAATCTCTCATTGTTCCCAAATTCATCTTTTATTGCTTAGAAACATCATTGGAGTGAAACCTATCCCGATGTGTGGAACAAGGGATTTATCGAAATGAAGCGAAATGAAGGGGATAAGGGGCTTATAAATTCTTGAGACAATTTTTGGAAGTAGGGAGGGATGTTAGGAAGTAGGGGAAAGTGGAATTTTAGGGATTGAGTGAGGGGAAGGGGTCAAAAAGGGAAAAACACAGGCCTGGCCTAGAAAATTGCCAAGTTGTGGCAAGAAACTAGGGTTTGTGCGAAAATGAGGAATTTGGGGAATCTCAGTGATGGGAGGTGTTTAATAAGGTATATTAAGGATAGGGGAAGGTGTGTGAACATCAGGATACAAGTTTTTCCGATGGTTTGACCATCCAACAGAAATTACCTCCAAAACCCTAGGAGAGGGAAATGGACCTTACCTAGGCACAACTGAAGCATGAACAAGGTGTAAAATGACCTTGTGGAACTTGAAATGATGATGATAACCCTCTTAATGATGGTACACTCAGCTGAATGGTGACATGGACCGACATTTGGACAACTTTGACAGGAGTAAAAACAAACCCTAGACCTAATACCTAGTGACCAAATTTTGTTTGAAGACACACTGAAATGACAAGATTTGACCTTGACACTTTAAGATCACTTTGTAAGAGCATGTTTGATCACTGGAGGAAGGTTGCAAAGGCTGACACTAACAGAATTTATGAGGAATACTTTAGAAGATTATTTTTTTTAAATATTCTTAAGAGTTTAAGGAGTAAAACCTAACCATTAGTAGGCTATCTAACTGTGTTATAATCGAGCAACTACGAGGAAAAGGGGTTCCATTCTATTTGAGTGCATTGTTATCGATATATGAGGAGAGTATCGAAGAGTGGATATAGAGAGGATTTGTGCACTATATCAACCCATGGGACACAAGCATCACTTATTTGTACTTGCATCCATTTTACATTTAGGGTAAGAGAGTAGAGCAACATCACCTTCCAGTTGGGTTTTCTCCCAAAAGCGTATTCCAGCTTATATCTTGTGTTAATTGTGGTTTATGAGTTTTATTTTACTATTATATATTTTGTGCATAATTATAATTTTCATTAACACATAATAAATATTAATTAACGGATCCATAATATGAGAAATAATCCCTCATAATGTAGATTTCATATATTTCTAATATATTTTAGTAGATCTATTGTGATGAATTGTCTAGCGGGACATCCAAAATAGTTTATAGATAATATTGGTATTAAAGTATGTTTATTTTGGTATATTGTGGGGAGTTTTAAGGTATATAGATAAGATAAGCACAAATTTATAAAACCCTAGCCTTAAGTAATATGTCGATAACCCTCAAGATCTTACAAATGAGAAGTTTGAAAGACTAAAAGCACAAGTTGCAAATATAAATCCTAATTATGTGAGCCTCCTCATGGGGGTAATTACTAATAGCCTCACTCTATTTAGAGAATACATAGGTTCTAACATGGAGGTCAGATTTGAGAGCGACTGAAAAGATAGAGAAGAACCAAAGAGGGAATGTAAGAAAGGACCTAAAAAGGATAAACCCAGTTTTAGTGTCATGAACGATTCATAGTCCTTATTCAATATGGAAGAAAAGGTAAAAAAAAAACTAAACCAAGGTGATATTGACACTATGAAGTTAAATAATTGGTTGCAACAATTAGAAGGTTATTTTTGTGCTCATAATATAGAGGAGGAATAAAATATTTCATTTCCTTGGGTGAAATTAGAGGGTCATGCCTTTACCATGTGTGAAATCCATACAAAGACCTGGAGGTTAGAGGGAGATCCTCTAGTTACTATGTGGGAGGATTTCAAAACACTCATAAAGTCACAATTTACCCTATCGGGTATGTTGAGGACCATTAGATTCGGTGAAATTACTTTAGGCAGAGATAGGGGAAGAGTGTATATGAGTACACCATATAAATTACAAATATGGACATAATGTTGGGTATCTCTCCAAAGAAACTAGACATACAACTCAAGCATCTAGGGGATCTACATAAACATGTATGAAATCAAGTGATGTTTTTCAAACCTATATTAGTGGATTAGGCTTGTGTATAGGAACAATACCTAGAGAACATAGGCTAGAAGAAAGGGAAATCAAGAGGGTCAAAGTAGAAATAGAACTAGGAAGCTTCCAATGAGGGGAAGAATAAGTGGAAAGGGAGAAAAGACAAGGAGATAGTATCCATAACACACCAGTGTAAAGGTGTCTGCAACTTCTATAACATTAATGGTCATATAGAAGAGAATTGACGAAAGTTACATGCAGATCTCAATCTAAAAGGAAAAAATAAATATGTTAAGAAGAAAAATATCATGGCAACATATTCGAGTAATAAGGTGGAAATCAGGTGGGATGTGGATGAGCATATTGTTTGTGCATCAATGTAGGAGGTGAATTTTAGTAGCCTTCACCAGTAGGAAGAGAACGAAAAGACATGAATCTTCCATATAAAGATACAAGTAAAGAAGAGAAAAATGATGCTATTTTTTACTTAGGATCACAAGAAAATCTCATTGCAGTAGATCTGATCAACAAATTGCGATTGGATGTTTGTGATCATACTATACCATAACCACTGTGCATGGGGGATGCAATGGGGGATCCATACCATACCACATGAATTCATATTGGGGGATATATATTGAGGAGAAAATGACATAATAATTAGGGGATATATAGGGGGTAAAAGGTTTTTATATTGGCAGTTATAAAAAATGGAGCTCAAAGTTAATGAAAAAATATAAAGGGGTATAAAAATATCAATGAAACATGGATACCTATAATATCTAGTGAAAGTAGGGTTTTTTTAAATTGGGAAGATGTATTGGGTTCATATTGGTAGGGGGTTAAATAATTTTATTTTTAGAGGTATTTTCCAATATATAGTCAAATTAAGGGTATGTTTAATATGCCACAAACACTTGTGATGTGTCAGAGGTTCATTGGGTGAAACCCCCATACTATTGGGATGGGTAAATGAAGATGCGAACACAAATGTAAAAAAAAATTAAAGGTTAGATTTGCTATCATTGCTAATTTTATTGATGAAGTAGAAATAGATGTAGTTCCCATTGATATATGTGGAGTGTTGTTTGGAATTCCCTATATGTATATGTGGGATTAAATCCTCATGTGAAGAGCTAACCAATAATATGTCACTAATGATGAAAAATCATTCACCATCAAAGCACATAAGGGAAAGTAAAAAATTTCACTGGTAAGTGCCAACCAAGGTAATAAATTTTTCGTTTATAGAAAGAAGTATGTTTTACTATTTTTATGAGAAAATAAATTTGTGGAAGAGTTAGTAATATTGAATTCATTCCTAGAAGGTTACACTAAGGAACAAAAACAACAACTTGAAGATTTTCTACATGCATATAAGGGGGTTTTCCAAGAGCCTAAAGAGATACTTCCTAATAAGGAAGTGGAGCATGGGATCCAACTGTTTCCAACCTCCCCATTTCCAAACATTTGGTAGCATAAGTAGTCTATTATAGAAGTGAGGTGAAGAAGTAGTTGCAACAACTACTGGAAAAGGGTGTCATTCGAACAAGTACCTCACCATGTGGGTCAATCATCATCACTGTGCCTGTTAGCCACCTATAAAAATTTGTCATATCAAATAGTGGCTAGATCTTTTTGAAGCCTTTAAGAAAAAATTTCATGCCAAATTGTTAGTTCTTAAAGTCTTATGAAGTTAACTAATCTTTTAGTTAATCTTCACTGTTGTTTCCCTCATAGTCCTGAAAAATCTGCTGTTTGCAAGGAGAAAGACTACTCAAAAAACCCATTTTCCCTTCATTTTTACCCCTCCTTCACTCATAAATAACCCCATTTTTCATCCCCTTTTCCTCTATAAAAATTCCTCCATAAGCCTCATTTAACCTTAAAATTTGCTTAAAAACCCTTTTAAAAACTTTGGTCTCCTTAAAAAACTCTGTTTTTAAGCCAAATTGCCTTTTTTGCATATAAGGTTTCCTAAGCCCCTGAGGGCTTAACTCTGGTAAAGCCCTTCGCTTCATAAGACCTTAAGCCCCGCAATCAGGCGCTAAAGGCTTCAAACCCTTTCCCGAAATCCAACTTTCCTTTGTTAATTCGCAAAAACCTGACTTCCTTATGTTTTAAATAAAACCTGACAGTTTGAAGTTTCAGCGAATATCAGCTGTTGATCTAAGCCGATCAACAGTCATCGGCTCATCGCATCGCAAGTCCACTTCAGGTCCTCCATTTTCTTCTTATCATTCAAAATTTTTGATGCGATTAAACCTCAACTGTCGATCGCCCCTCCGATCCAACGGTCAATCCACAATTGCATCACAAATATTCATCTTACCCTTCATTATTTCCCTCCCGCCGATGCGATCATGCTCTCACTCCCACAGTGAGATCTCTCCGCCCTTCATCTGACGGTTGCTATTCCATATCACGTAATTTTGCGCCCGAACGTTAATTCCAAAAAATTACGCGATATAGGCGGTATGAAAAGGACACATGTCAAGCGCAAACCCATATCGTGTTGTTTTGACAAAATTCTAAAACCGCCTTAGAGGTGCGTGAAAACCATTATGGTTTTCCGCTAAACCACTTTCTCCACCGCATTAAACTTTTTTATCTTTTAATCTTTGCCTTCCATCGTTTAAATCCAATGGCCCAGATTTCAATAAAGCCCCAAGTCTTTGCTCCTTCGCTTATTCCCTTGGCCATCTCATCGATCGTTTCCCACTGTCGATCTTCGCAGATCGATGGTCTTGATTAAATCTTTCCCCCAGTTCATCGCCCTCCATCATTCTTCCAAGAAATTTCATCAAAGGGCCTCTACCGTCGATTATTCTAATCGAACGACCCACGTTTAATCTTGCCCCCATTCACTTACCTTTTCACCCATCCTACAAACGACCTCATCAAAGGATCTCAACCTTAGATCTCTGTTAGTTGATCTAATCCAATGACCCAGATCATTCCGTGACCCCAAATTCCATTTAAGTCCATTTTCACTTCCTCCAAAGATTTTTCCCTTTTTTCACTACATTTTCCTCCATTCCACTATAAATTTTCCTCCTCCGCTATGTAAAACTCCCGATTGGTCTCAGCCATTGATCAACCCAGATCAATGGCCCGGACTTAATCTGACCCCCATTCATCCAATTGACTTCCCTGTTGACCCTAGCAAGAAATCCCGACCATTGGTTGATTTCATCCAATGGTCATGATTAAACCTAACCTCCAATGCAGCCTTATCCTATTCCTTCATGGATTTTATTAACTTTTCTGTGTTTTTTTAGGTTTTAAAGGTTTCTCAACTATTTGAAAAGAAAATCAAAGGCCAGGGATGACGATCCCCAGGCCACTATTCATGAATAATATCAATATGCAAGGTTCAGAATTATGATTTATCCATGCCTCATGAGCACTGATAAACATTTTAAAACCCTCTGCGCACCTGCAAAACAAAAAAGGCACAAAAAACATTAATCAAACAAAGAGTATCCATGTCAAAGGATAAAATCAAATTAGAGATGAATAATTTATGATTTTAACACAGTTTTAAGGGGTTAAGGCATAAAAATCAATTAATGAAAGGTCTGATCCATTCAGTTGAAGACCATATGAAGACCAGAAGATAGAAATTATGCCTAATTAAGCCTATAACACAGGATTAAAGCAAATTAACAGTGTTTTAGGTTAAAAAAATGAGATCTATTAATTCGAGAAGCCTCCACTGCCACATCAGAGGCTAATTGAATCCTCTCCAGCGACCAAAAGCCACCTGCACCCTCAAAGAAATCAAAGAAGGCAAAGTTATTGCCTTAGACAGTGATATTTTGCTTAAAGCGCCCATAGTTATTGCAAATCCTGCCTGAAAAAGTTCTAAAGTCAAAAAACTCTGCTAAGCTGCTTAATACTTAATGAAAACCAATCAATACAGAGAAATATCAGAAATATTCTCTATTGAGCCCCTCAAAGGCCGAGAAGCATTAAATTGTATTAATTGGGCCTAGAGATCTTTTCTCTGATTCCACCTCCTCATTTCTTCTATAAAAATTCTGTAGAAGATGAGATAATGTTGGTCACTCCATATCTGTTGCCTGTAAATAGTTTTCTGAAGTTGTTGTAAGCACTGTTTGTAATTGAAGGTACCTAAGTTGATATTAGAAGTTTGAAGTTGTAGAGAACCACTGGACTTGATGATTGTAACTAGTTTGAACATCAATTACAAGTTTATTTATGGGATCATGGTCTATGTCAACGATGATGTGTTTCTTATTGTAAATTGTTATTTTCTTTTTGTTTCCATTCTTTCCACATTCTCTGATAAAGAACAACAAATATAGATCTATGATTTACTCTAACAAGTACCCTACTCTCACTGATAAGCTTTATCTTAATCTTTTCATCCAATTGTGTATTCGAGAATGATTTGATATAGTCCAAGCAGTTAAGGAATGTTGGTGTTCCCACGTCTTACTGTCTGAAGTTTAAAAATTGTTCTTGAATGTTATTTTCATTACTTGCTAAGTAGATTTGGACTAGGAAAGTTTATGGTTTGCGCCGTCTTCTAGTTTTCCTCCAAAGGTTGTTTGAAAGTTTCCCTTAAGAGTATGTTGAAAGAAGGATAGGTTCAAAGTCCTTAATTGATGATCTTAGACTACTTTTTCTGTTTATCATGAATGTTTTCCTTTTAAATATGTTGAAAGCAAGATAGGTTCAAAGTCCTTACTTGATCTTAAGCTATTCTAAGTTTTTTAAATGTTTGCTATCAAAAGTACATCAAAGGAGTCTAGTTTCAAAGTACTTACCTAATCTTAGATTACTTTTATGTCTTTCTTAAGTGCATGCCAAAAGGAGATAGTTTTAAAGTACTTACTTGATCTTAGGCTGCTCTTTGTTCTTCATTTGTTTGATTCCTCTTCTTATTGTTTCATTCCATTCCATAAAATCAACTTAAAGAAATCCTTTGACATAGATGACTTTCCCCATGGACCACTCTTGAACCTTGCTGTTTCAATTAAATCCTATTATGACTCCATAGCCCAATGGATTGAAGCTGATTCTTGCCTATCTTGTTAGCTGAATCACTCTTTCACTTTCATTCATATTCACACTTCATTTAGAATTCCTTTACCTTCATTATATCTTTGTCCAACCAAAACAAACAAACAAAAAAAACCTTGTTCTTCATAACTAGCCTAATATAAAATTTCAAGCCTTAAAGATAAATCAATCTTTGCACTTATAGAGAGATCCCTCTCTGGATTTAGGAGGGCTAGATCCTAGAATCCCAAAGTGGTTCAAATGTTGTATCTGCAGCTTTAGTCTTACCAATCTGCTAAGATTACAGAGGCCTACCATTTCTGGTGACTCCGCTGGGGAATTCTGAGTGAATTTCATCTTAGATATCCTTAAGACCTCAATAAAAACCCTTGATTCAAGAACATTGTTCATTGCAGTATAAGTGGCTCTCTTCAATCACTACCAAGAAAATGGAAATCATGATAAAACTTATTTGAATCAGTGACAAACTAAGGAACCCTTAGGATTCTCATAAGAGCTTATCAAACCTTGAAGGAATCAGCTAGCTTAGCCATAAGAGTAAAATTTATTTGTCTCACCATCGTAGCTAAGTGTTGAAATGGATTTAGGACACTCTTAGAACCCATAGGACTGAAAAAACTCAGAAAACCCAAAAATATTTCAGATTGGTATTCAAATAAACATGGTGGTGGACCATAAAAATATTTTACCTCCAAAAGAGCTAAAAAATTCCACCTGGTGACTCCATAATCCTAAACAGACCTTAAGACTCCATTGGGAAACCCATTACTATCATAACATTATTTAAAATTATTTAAGAATACTTTAAAGATTAAAGTGTTCTTGTTTAAATATCAGTTAGCCTCTTAAATATTGTCATATTTGGTTGAACTTTTCTTGTAAGTTGGGTCTGAAAAAACATAGCATAGTGGCTCCTAGAAGAGTTCATACTAGAGCCTATCCCGACCCAAATCCTCTTGAGATAGTTGATAACCCTGAAAGAATACTTAGGAATTATCCTAAGGCTAAAACTTCAACTATTGTTAGACCACTCCATAGAGCCAATTCTGTCCCTGAAAACCTTGCAGCTCTACAAGAATCACAAGTTGACTTAAGAAATCCATTTAGAACTAGGTCACTTGATGATATAGATTAGATAGATTTAGAGTCTCCACCTTCATCCCAAGATAGAGGTGAACATCTTGGTAGTAGAGAAACTACTCCACCTGATTTACATTTCCTTCATAATTTTGGTTTCTCCCATCCAAGATCAGCTCAACAGTGTCTTGCTGGTCCATCCACTTCTGTTCCTCATACTTCCATTCTCTGAAACACTCCACTTCAGCCCACTTTCCCTCTTGTTAATACACCCCTTGTAAATCCACCTCAACCTCCTATCATGGCAACATGGTATGCTCCCCTAGTCCTTCCTTTACCTCTAGTCAATCTTCCATAGGACTATCAATCCAAGATACCATTGTATGATGCCAGTGGTGCTACTACTGCTTCAGAACATGTGGATAAGATGAATGACTACTTTGACAGAAATGAGATTGATGATGAAACTATGAAACTTAGATTATTTTCTCAAAGTTTAGGGGGAGAAGCAAGAAAATGGTTCAAAGGCTTAACCCCTCATAGTATTAATGATCTCCAAGCCTTCCATCAGTTATTCTTAAACAAATGGGAATTTAAGAGAAATCCTCTCCAAATAATTTTGGATTACAAGAATCTCCAAAGAAACCCTGGGGAAAGTGTTCAAGGTTATTGCACTAGGTTCAATAGTGTGTATAATGTACTTCCCCCAGATCTGAAACCTCTACAAGGCTCAGCTTTAAACAAGTTTCCTGAAGGATTCGATCCTGAAATGGCTTATCAACTTAGAGAAAGAGACCCTCTGACTCTAGAAGATATGTAGAAAGGAGCCTTCGCTGTGGAAGTTAATTTAATGGAGAAAAGAGCAAGAATGAGGAATGAGAAGAAGGTGTCCTTTAGAGAAGAATCTACACCTTCCACATCTAGGTCAAAGATGGAAAGAATGATGGAGGAGATGATGAAAAAGATGAGCATACTTGAGAGAGCACAAGATAGTCAAAACCAATCGGCTCCTCAAAACAGGAATCAAAATCAAAATCAGAATTTTAGGAGAAACTAGCCTCAAAACAGACCAAGGGAGGATGATCAATAGATTACACCTCCTTTTCATCAAAACTATGTAAGTGAGGTTGAAGAAACAATTGAACAAATAGAGGAAGATGACATAAACATATTGGGAGTAGACAACGATGATTTTGAAGTTCATTACAATAGGAAAAAGGTCTATACACATCCTATGATGATAAAAGAGAAGAAGGTGAATTTTGTTATCAAGAATTGGAAAATGTCATCATAGAAACCCCAAAATAATATGACCTTAGGAGTAAAAGAAATCAAGAAAATCCCAAGACTAAGACCTCTAAATTTTTTGCAAAAATCAGCGCTGTGAATAAACTCAAAGTTACAAAACAGACAAACAAAATAGTGGCTGGAAATTATGACAAAAACAAAGATAAGGGCACTCAAATTAATAAAAAACAGAGTGTAGACTTTAGCAACATTAGCACCTCAGCTAGTGTTCCTATTAAAATTTTTTTGACTAATGTAAATAGAGGAAATTAGAAATATTATTTCGCTGATAGAATGGTAGTTAATAAGGTTGAAACGAGCGTTTTAAGAAATCAGATGCCTTTTAGCTTGGAGCAGGAAATTTCCAGAATCAAAATCTCTGTTCCTGTCACTGAATTAGCTGCCCAAGATGTATATAGATAACAGATTTTGAAGGCTTTTAACATAGAAGAGAATAGTGATATTATCAATCTTAATGATGACCAACCAGAGCTCATATTTGGTCCTAAGATTGAGGGTAGATATCAAGAAGGACCAGTTCCTCCTTTTTATGCTAGTTTAAAGATTCATTACAAAATTTTACACAACTCTATGCATGATTCAGGGGCCTCTCATAACTTAATGCCCAAAGATGTAATGGAGAGTCTAGGCCTTGAAATCACTAGACCATACAAAGATCTTTACTCCTTTGACTCAAGCAGAGTGAAATGTTTAGGTTTGATTAAAGACCTCTGCGTAAACTTAGCACAAATTCCAACCAAATGTTTAGTAATGGATATTGTAGTGGCTGATGTACCCCCCAAGTATGGTATGTTGTTATCAAGATCATGGGGAGATAAGTTACAAGGAACAATGCAAATGGATATGAAATATGCTACCATCCCTGTTTTTAATCAAACTAGAAGAATTTATAGGGAATCTCATATGCAATACATGGTTACCAGCCAAGAGAGACCACAAAACTCTCCTCTTTATTCTATACATATAGGCCTTGATTCATTTATCCTTTTTAATGATGAAACGTTCAATGAGCAAGAAACCTTAACTGAATTAGTGGCAGATATAGAAAAAGAGGAAGACAAGACAGAAGTGTCAAAATAGTTTGCCAAATCTGAAAATCACAGCAAACAAATCACAGGTCTAGAGCTGCAAATCAGTCATCCACTGCTTTTCAACCTTGCCATTCAAGAGAAGAGTCCTCAACACAATGAAAAACATGAGGAAATAAAACAAATTCAACATAGTTCTGATCTACAAGAATAATCCAAAAGCACACTAGATGAAGAGGATAGTAGTCAAACTAGTGAATATGAAACTAGTCCTCTTTGGAGTATGAACTTTGATGGATCTTGCACTAAGAATGATGCAGGTGCAGGAGTGTGGCTTTGCAATACAACGAACAATCATACTGAAGCGAATTCCTGCAAATTAAACTTTCAATGCACCAATAACATAGTTGAATATGAAGCCCTCCTTTTAGGCTTGTACTTATTGAATAAATTAGGGGCCAGAAGAATAAAGGTTCATGGTGATTCTGAACTAATAATTAGGCAAGTGAATGGGGAATACACTGCAAAACATCCCAGACTTAGAGCCTATAGAAATGATGTCATGGATTTATTGAAAACATTTGAGGAATTCAAACTTATCTTTGTCCCAAGAAACCAAAATATCCAAGCTAATGGTTTAGCTTTTGCTGCTAGAACATGCCTAACTCCTTATGAAACCAAAAAAATGCACTACCCAAATCAAGTTTAGACCAGCTGTCCCTAATAATGAGAAATATTGGCAAGTGTTTGATGGAGACAAACAAATAGAAGACTTCTTATAGTCCATAAATGAATTTGAACTACCAAGTTCAAATTCAGATTATGAAGATGACTGTTCTATTGAAGAAAACCCACTTGATGAAGAAGTAAACTCTCCAAATATTGCTGATATAAATCTGTTAGCTAATAAACTTGAAAATAACACGGATGTTGGTGCAGATTTACAAAAAGAAGACTTAGAAACACTGCAATCTAACAATCAAAGTTTGCCAAAAGGTCTGGTCCCATTAGAAGAGTTGTTTAATTTCAACAATGTTGCCAAGAAACCAAAGTTGGAGCCTGTTGAAATTGAAGTAGAAGAGTGTAACATAGGCAGTGAACTAAAACAAAAAATGATCAAATTATCTAAAACTTTGCTACCTCACATCAAGCTGAAATACATTGAGCTGTTTAAAGAATTTTCTGATGTTTTTGCATCGAGTTATGAGGATGTGAAGTCCTATGACATAGAAATAATTCAGCATAAGATACCCCTCAAAGAAAACCAAAATCCCTTTAAACAAAAATTGCGCAGAATCAACCCTGTTTAATTACCTTTCGTTGAGAAGGAAATCAAGAAAATGTATGAAGCTGGAATTATTGTCCCTATCAGATATTCAGAGTGGGTGTCTAATATAGTGTCAGTTAGGAAGAAAACAGGAGAAATAAGGCTTTGTATTGACTTTAGGAACTTAAACAAAGCTTCATTAAATGATAACTACCCTTTACCCAAGATTGATCATATTTTACAAAGGTAGTTGGTTCTAAAAGAATTTCTTTGCTAGATGGCTTCTCAGGATACAATCAAATTTTAGTACATCCTAATGATCAACTAAAGACAGTTTTTACTACACCTTGCAGCACTTTCATGTATGTGAAAATTGCCTTTGGTTTAATGAATGCTGGTGCTACATTTCAGAGAGCCATGGATATTGCATTCTCGGAAGAATTAGGCTACTTCATCATTATTTACCTTGATGATATTACTGTTTTTTCCAAAACAGATGAAGAACACTTAGAACACTTGAGAAAAGTCTTTGAGAAGTGCATAAAATATGGGTTATCTTTAAATCCAAAGAAAAAAATGTTTGGTCTCCAAGAAGGTAAACTACTTGGACACATCATATCAGAAGAGGGGATAAATATAGACCCAAAGAGGATTTAAGGTATATTGCAAATCAATCACCCTCGAAACATCAAGGAACTTCAATCTTTCATTGGAAAGATTAATTTCTTGAGAAGGTTCATACCCAACTTAGTTGAAATCCTTAGAAACATTACAAACATGCTGAAAAAGGAACAAGGAGTTAAATGGACCTTGGAGGCAAAGAAATCATTTGAACTGGTGAAACAAGCACTAACAAAAACACCAGTTCTTATAAGTCCTGATTTTTCAAAATATTTTTTCATTTTTTCATTTGCATTAGAACATACAGTGGCTGTTTTCCTATTGTAGAAAAATCCACAGGGAAAAGACCAGCCAATTGCATTCTTTAGTAAGGCATTGAGAGATGCTCCTTTGAAGTACAACATCATGGAAAAACAAGCCTTTTCTTTATTCAAAGACTTAAAAGACTTCAGAGTTTACATTTTTCACTCCCACATCATTGTCTTTGTCCCGAATTCAGTTGTAAAAGACATTCTAACACATGACCCAGATGGAAAAAGAGGAAAGTGGATAGTTGTGATACTTGAATATGATTTAGAAATCAAGCCCACTAAACTCATTAAAGGCCAAGGAATAGAAAGATTAATGGCTGAGTCTAATTTTGAAGCTCTTGATATAAACATGATAAATGGATTAGATGAACAAGAGGAATTGCCATCTCCCATTGTTGAAGATAATTTTATGAATTCCTCCTGGTATGCCGATATTTTATATGTTTTGCTCAATTTGAATACACCTCCTGGTTTGTCCAAAACAAAGGCAAGGTTTTTAAAGTTAAAAGCTGTAAATTACTGCATTTTGGATAAATTTCTATATTGGAAAAATGCTAGTGGGTTATTGCTTAAATGTTTGATTGAGAATGATGCAGAGAAAATCAAGCATGAGTTCCACGAAGGAGAATGTGGAGGCCACCTCTATTGGAAGACAACTACCAATAAAATCCTTAGAGCTGGTTACTTTTGGCCTACCCTCTTTCAAGATGTTCATAAAATGATTATTGCCTATCATAAATGTCAACTCTTTGAAGGAAAAAGAAAATTTCTTCCTTTACCCTTGCATCAATCACTGTTGAAGCTCCTTTTCAACAGTGGGGTCTAGAATTCATAGGGGAAATCCATCCACCATCATCTGCCCAACATAGATGGATTCTCACTGCAACAAACTACTTTACCAAATGGATAGAAGCCATCCCTTCTAGGCAAGCCAATGACTCTGTCATCATAAAATCTATTGAAAATCATATCCTATCCAGATTTGGCTGTTCTAGGAAGATTATTACTGACAATGCTGCTGCATTTGGATCCAAAAATATGGTTTAATTATGTCACAAATATCAGATTACATTGGGCCATTCTACTGCTTATTACCCTCAAGGTAATGGGCTGGCAGAATCCTCAAACAAAAGTTTGGTGAACATAATCAAGAAGTTGCTGGAGGACAATAAGAAATCATGGCATACAAAGTTGGTCCATGCACTTTGACCTGGCAGATTAACACTTAAAAAATCAATTGGAATATCACCCTACCAACTTGTTTATGGAGTAGAAGCAATTTTTTCAACCAGCCTAGGAGTGCCAGTCATGAAGCTGATCCAAGAAGTACAGTCTGAAGACAATGACATGGTGAGAAGAATTAATCAGACCATACATCTTCAGCAAACCAGAGAGGAGGTCTACAACATAGCATTACAAAAGCAAGAAAGCATCAAGAATATTTTTGATAGAAGGACAAAGGCCAGTGATTTTAACATTGGTGATAAAGTGTTAAAGTGGGATTCAAGAAAAGAAGATAAGGGCAAGCATGGGAAATTTGATAACTTATGGCTTGGCCCTTATCCCATTCATTCTACTGCTGGTAGCAATGCCTATTTTCTGCAAGAATTAAATGGATTTGAACTGTTTGGGGGTCCTGTCAATGACAAGATGCTCAAACATTATTTCTCTTAACCATATCAATTTGGAAGCCTTTTTATTTTTTCTCATTGTGAATATCATACTCATCATTGCATTCAAAGTTAGAATATGAAAAAAGACAAAAAAAAAATACAAAAGAAAAGAGGGTAGATTGTAAAAAATAAGAAAGGTACAACCCCATACCAAAAAAGAGAAACAAAGTCTGAAAGTGTGCAAGCTCAAATGCCACTCCTAGAAAACACATTCCTAGTTAGTCATACAACCTAATCATGAATAATTAGTTTTCAATTTACTGTTAATAGGTTAGTGAAATAGATTTTCCAAACAGCTTAATCTTGGCTTATCAGTTAGGTAGATTAGGATATAAGAAAAAAGGTTCAAACAAGCTCAAAATCTGAACCTATGAGTTTCAAAAATATGTATGGCTTTAATCTGTTTAAATCTTGAGCCAAATACAGAAGAAAACTAGTTCTAATATGCCCAAAATTTGAACCAAAGAACAAAGAGAGAACAACTCAAACAAGCCTAAAAAATAGAGCTGAAGAAAAGAGAAGGATGTTCTTAAACTTTCAAATCTTAAACCTTCACCACTTTTGCTTTATTTTTTTGAAAATTTTAGTCTATGTGTAGTTTGTTTTTATGCCATAGATATGCATCAAGTCAAATTGCTTAATATTGGCTTGACTACTTTTAATTTTATGTTTTAGGATTTAGTGAATAAAAATATGTCAGACAGTCTAATCTTGACAGATAGTAGTTAGGTAGATAAATTTATGAACTCAACTGCTTAATCTGAGTTCATGGAGAAATAAGGGTAGAAATAGACTAGTTTTATGCTTTCAAAAGAATATAATGTTTCTAAAAAGCGTTTTCCAATCCAAATGCACTCTGAAAGAAGAAAAAATGTTAGATCATTAGGATTGGGTAGGTAGAAAGCTTGTTTTGATATAATTCCATTGTTTTTAATGGCTGTTGACATTATCAGAGCAAAGGAAGATCAAAAAAGTAAAGAAAGTTACAACCCATGGATGAGGCATTGATCAGCTTCCAGAGAAGACATGTCTGAGGTTCTTGGCACCTCCAAGGAGCTTCCATCCCAAGTTGGAGCCGCTGTTAGCCACCTATAAAAATTTGTCATATCAAATGGTGGCTAGATCTTTTTTAAGCCTTTAAGAAACAATTTCATGCCAAATTGTTAGTTTTTAAAGTCTTATGAATTTAACTAATCTTTTAGTTAATCTTCACTGCTGTTTCCCTCATAGTCCTGAAAAATCTACTGTTTGCAAGGAGAAAGACTGGTCAAAAAACCCAATTTTCCCTTCATTTTTACCCCTCCTTCACTCATAAATAACCCCATTTTTCATCCCCTTTTCCTCCATAAAAATTCCTCCATAAGCCTCATTTAACCTTCAAATTTTCTTAAAAACCCTTTTAAAAATTTTGTTCTCCTTATATTTGGTTTGAAAATTCCCTTTTTCCTCTATCGAAACCCCAAATTTTCCTTAAAAAGCTCTATTTTTAAGCCAAAATGCCTTTTTTGCATATAAGGTTTCCTAAGCCCCCGAGGGCTTAACTCTGGTAAAGCCCTTCGCTTCATAAGACCTTAAGCCTTGCAACCGGGTGATAAAGGCTTAAAACCATTTCCCGAAACCCAACTTTCCTTTGTTAATTCGCAAAAACCCGACTTCCTTATGTTTTAAATAAAACCCGACAATTTGAAGTTTCAACGAATATCAGCCGTCGATCTAAACTGATCAACGGTCATCAGCTCAACACATCGCAAGTCCGCTTCGGGTCCTCCCTTTTCTTCGTATCCTTAAAAATTTGTGATGCAATCAAACCTCAGCCATCGATTGCCCCTCCGATCCGACGGTCAATCCATAATCACATCGCAAATATTCATCTTACCCTTTGTTATTTCCCTCCCGCTGATGCGATCACGCTCTCACTCCCACCGTCAAATCTCTCCGCCCTTCATCCGACGGTTGCTATCCCATATCGCGTAATTTTGTGCCCGAATGTTAATGCCAAAAAATTACGTGATATAGGCGGTATTAAAAGGACACGTGTCAAGCACAGACCCATATCGCGTTGTTTTGACAAAATTCTAAAACCGCCTCAGAGTTGCGCGAAAACCATTCTGGTTTTCTGCTAAACCACTTTCTCCACCGCATTAACCTTTTTTATCTTTTAATCTCTGTCGTCCATCGTTTAAATCCAACGGCCCAGATTTCATTAAAGCCCCAAGTCTTTGCTCCTTCGCTTATTCCCTTGGCCATCTCATCAAACGTTTCCCACCGTCGATCTCCTCAGATCAATGGCCTTGATTAAATATTTCCCCGAGTTCATCGCCCTCCATCATTCTTCCATGCAATTTCATCGAAAGGCCTTCGCCGTTGATTATTCTAATCGAACGGCCCATGTTTAATCTTGTCCCCATTCACTTACCTTTTCACCCATCCTCCAAATGACCTCATCAAAGGATCTCAATCGTAGATCTATGTTAGTTGATCTAATCCAACGACCTAGATCATTCCGCGACCCCAAATTTCATTTAAGCCC
Organism: Pinus albicaulis; assembly: GCA_034641835.2. Taxonomy (NCBI): domain Eukaryota; kingdom Viridiplantae; phylum Streptophyta; class Pinopsida; order Pinales; family Pinaceae; genus Pinus; species Pinus albicaulis. The sequence continues at coordinate 1,725,374,401 of CM076578.1, read as the reverse complement.
ATTTTCACTTCCGCCAAATATTTTTCCCTTTTTTCACTACATTTTACTCCATTCCACTATAACTTTTCCTCCTCCGCAGTATAAAACTCCCGATCGATTTCAGCCATTGATCAACCCAGATCAACGACCCAGACTTAATCTGACCCCCATTCATCGAACCGATTCCCCTGTTGACCCCAGCAAGCAATCTCGACCATTGGTTGATTTAATCCAACGGTCATGATTAAACCTAACCTCCAAAGCAGCCTTATCCTATTCCTTCGCAGATTTTCTTAGCTTTTTTGTGTTTTTGCAGGTTTTAAAGGTTTCTCAACTATTTGAAAATAAAATCAAAGGCCGGGGATGACAATCCCCAGGACACTATTCATGAAGAAGATCAATCTGCAGGGTTCAGAATTATGATTTATCTATGCCTCATGAGCACTGATAAACATTTTAAAACCCTCTGCGCACCTGCAAAACAAAAAAGGCACAACAAACATTAATCAAACAAAGAGTATCCGTGTCAAAGGATAAAATCAAAGCAAAGATGAATAATTTATGATTTTGACACAGTTTTGAGGGATTAAGGCATAAAAATCGATTAATCAAAGGCCTGATCCACTCATTTGAAGACCGTATGAAGACCAAAAGACAGAAATTAGGCCTAATTAAGCCTAAAACACAGGATTAAAGCAAATTAACAGTGTTTTAGGTTAAAATAATGAGATCTATTAGTCCGAGAAGCCTCCACTACCACATCAGAGGCTAATTGAATCCTCTCCAGCTACTAAAAGCCACTTGCACCCTCAAAGAAATCAAAGAAGGCAGAGTTATTGCCTCAGTCACTAATATTTTGCTTAAAGCGGCCAGATTTATTGCAAATCCTGCCTGAAAAATTTATAAAGTCAACAAACTCTGCTAAGCTGATTAATACTTAATGAAAACCAATTAATACAGTGAAATATCAGAAATATTCTCTATTGAGCCCCTCAAAGGCCGAGAAGCATTAAACTGTATTAATTGGGCCTAGAGATATTTTCTCTGATTCCACCTCCTCATTTATTCTATAAAAACTTCTGTAGAGGATGAGATAATGTCTGTTGCCTGTAAATAGTTTTCTAAAGCTACTGTAAGCACTGTTTGTAATTGAAGATACCTAAGTTGATATGAGAATTTTGAAGCTGTAGAGAACCACTGGACTTGATGATTGTAACTGGTTTGAACATCAATTTCAAGCTGATTTATGGGATCCTGGTCTATGTCAACGGTGATGTGTTTCTTATTGTAAATTGTTATTTTCTTTTTGTTTCCATTCTATCCACTTTCTCTGATAAAGAACAACAAATATAGAGCTAGGATTTACTCTAACAAGTACCCTACTCTCACTGATAAGCTTTATCTTAATGATTTTATGCAATTTTTTATTCGAGAATGATTTGATACAGTCCAAGCAGTTAAGGAATGTTGGTGTTCCCACGTCTTACTGTCTGAAGTTTAAACATTATTCTTGAATGTTATTTTCATTACTTGCTAAGTAGAGTTGGACTAGGAAAGTTTATGGTTTGCCCTGTCTTCTAGTTTTCCTCCAAAGGTTGTTTGAAAGTTTCCCTTAAGAGTATGTTGAAAGCAGGATAGGTTCAAAGTCCTTACCTGATCTTAGACTACTTTTTCTGTTTATCATGAATGTTTTCCTTTTGAATATACTGAAAGCAGGATAGGTTCAAAGTCCTTACTTGATCTTAAGCTATTCTAAGTGTTTTAAATGTTTTCTATCAAAAGTACATCAAAGCAGCTAGTTTCAAAGTACTTACCTAATCTTAGATTACTTTTATGTCTTTCTTAAGTGCATGCCAAAAGTAGGATAGTTTCAAAGTAATTACTTGATCTTAGGTTGCTCTTTGTTCTTCATTTGTTTGATTCCTCTTCTTATTGTTTCATTCCATTCCATAAAATCAACTTAAAGAAATCCTTTGACATAGATGACTTGCCCCATGGACCACTCTTGAACCTTGTTGTTTCAATTAAATCCTATTATGACTCTATAGCCCAATGGATTGAAGCTTCTTCTTGCCTATCTTGTCAGCTGAATTAATCTTTCACTTTCATTCATATTCACCCTTCATTTAGACTTCCTTCACCTTCATTATATCTTTGTCCAGCCAAAACAAACAAAAAAAAACCTTGTTCTTCATAACTAGTCTAATATCACATTTCAAGCCTTAAAGATAAATCAATATTTGCAGTTATAGAGAGATCACTCTCTGGATTCAGGAGGGCTAGATCCTAGAATCCCAAAGTGGTTCAAATGTTGTCTCTACAGCTTTAGTCTTACCAATCTGCTAAGATTACAAAGACCTAACAGTGCCAAATGAATATGGGAGCTGGTTTATGCATATTTATTATAAGGCATTAAACAAAATTATTCTCAAGAACATGTACCCCATTCATAGGATAGATGATTTGATGGATCGGTTGTAGCAATTAAAATATTTCACGAAGCTAGAATTAAAATATAGATATCACCAGGTGGGTTTGAGAAGAATATAAATGGAGAATCACCTGTAAAACAAGGGAAGGTTTCTATGAGTGGTTAGTCATGCCATTTTTCCTATGTAATTCACCAACTACATTTAAGAGGTTAATGAATTATATAATGTTCCCTTTCATAGATTCATTTGTTATTATATATTTGGATGATATACTAGTATGCAATGCTACCTTGGAGGATAACATCTAACATTTGATGTAGGTGCAATAGACATTAAAGGATCACCAACTAATGGAAAATCTCAAGAAATGTGAGTTTTCACAACAATATTTAGTGTGTATTGGATATGTGATAGGTGGGGGACATACGAAGATAGAACCTGCTAATATAAAGGACATCATGAAGTGGTTGGTTCCTACTATTTTTTCTAAGGTCAATATTTTAATTGGGGCCTCACAATAATTGAGGAAATTCATATCCTCATTTTCAACAGTAGTAGCACCACTCCATGCCATAACACCAAATGAAAAGAGAGACCATAGGGGAAGGGGTCAATAGAGGGCCTTTAAGGAGTTAAATAAGAATATTTCTCAAGCACCATTTATGGAATTACAAACTTGCAATATCCCTCTGAAGTGGATGAAAATATGAGTAGGTGTGCTATGAGAGTGGTCTTGATGCAAGGTGGAGGGCTTCTATGATACCATTTTAAAGCATTTCATGTTATAATTATCAAACACACTTCCTATGACAAGGAGCTCTATGCCTTGGTGCAAGCTATGAAGAAGTGGAAACACTATGTAATGGAAAAGGAGATAATAATCCACATAGATCACCAACCACTAAAATGCCTACATGCCTAAAGTAAGCTAGAACAGGCTTGGCATTAGAAGTGGATGAGGTTTGTTCAACAATTTAATTTAATGATCAAGTAAAATAAGGGAAGTTTAAACAAATTCACTGGCTTGGTTTTAAGGCCACCCATTTCAATGTTCACAAATTTAGGAAAAATAATGAACATGGTGCCATGCACTCATGATGCATATAGGGAGGCACATTCAGAGGATGAGGACTTGAAGAAGGCATTTTTTGATGGTGATGGAAGTCACCAATAGGTGCAAAGGTATCCCTGATGTGAGGTCCCAATTATACCCCACACCGTTTGGAGTAGGAGCCCCAACTAGAATATGACTAAGTTTCCTAAGTGGTGGGTTTTAAGAGCATGCCTTGGCTACAAAAACTACATAGAATGATGTATACATGAATTTTGCGAAACAAGTGTATGGTATTTATGAAGTGTTAGGTACAATGCATGAGAAGTTCCATTAGATCAGAGGGAAAGGGAGTGGGCCACTTAGAAGCATGTAATAGTACTTAGCTTAAAAGGGACACACGAGCAGTATAATAAGCATAAGTTAACCTGCAAAATAGTTGACAATATAACCATGATCGAAATAATATAACAACAAACGTTCAAAAAGATTCATACTAAGGCAAACAAAATAGTTCATAAGCGTTAGTGTAAAATGAAATAACACATATAAAAAACATAACAGGAATAGTATTACTACATCCACAACATAAGCATGAAGACGTGCCAGCTCCAAGCATTTATTTAAAGTGAAATTTCAAAGCATACATGTACAATTTAAAAACCACTAACCCTAATAGTGGAGCATGAAGCTCACACTTGCTTCTCCAAAGTAATATAATCCTTACATGTTAAAGGAGAATCCAAGGCTCTCAACAATACTCCCAAGCTTTCGATCCTAAGCCAAAAGACTGGCCAAAATCCCCTTACATGAGTTATCAGCATATATTTATAGCATATGGGATGGCTATTCATATTCCTTTATGACTCTTGACTTACCTCATGACTCTTTGTCTTCTTTTACATTATTTCCTTTCATATTCCAAAATTGACACTTGGACTTCCACTTACAAAAATATCTAAATTCAAATATTACAAGTACCCACATAGGAAAAAATTGGGTAGATCCAACTAAACAAGCCTAATAATACAAAATTACAGATCATGCATGAGTTTGGGCAAACTCTAGCTCAACAAATTCAACTTGTAGATCTCTGGTCAAGTAGTAATGGCAATATGTATAATATCCAATGATTTCCTCAAATTTTGCGATGGGATTAGGCTCCAAGAGGACTCTAGCCTACATTGCATCCATGTACATGGTCTTTGATCTAGTTTGCATTTCCTTCTTCAACAAGAACAACATGGTGTTGATCTTAGCAAGGCCACCAATATAATTTTTCATATCATGTCTTTTGACCTCCAAGTCGCCTTTGGTAGCGATCTGCTTGAATTGGTTAAAGTATTCTTCCACTTCCTGTCTAACCTTGTTTCCGCCTTTAGCTTTGGTGAATGTGCCAACCGAAGGGATATTTTGTGACTTCACCATGAAATCCATACTGTGATATAACCATGCATAAGAGGACTAAATGTTAGTGATGATAGTGCCAAGTTGTTTGCTTCTTTGGATGAGAAACCGAACTTCAACTTTCTCCAACTCAGCTTGTTGCCTTGTTTTTTTTACCCATTCAGGAGGAGCACCTATATTATACATTCCCCACTCATGCATAAAAATAATAGCTACATGAAAAACCTTGAGATATTTAGAACTCTCTCTAGATTTTTGCTGCATGTCGTGCAAGCAAGAAAATTATTTGTGCATAGTGACTAACTCCTCATAGTGTCTCCCATTTCCAATAATTCACCAAGTATGAATTCCTTGAGTTCTTCTAGGTAGACATCTACATGAGATATTGTTTGAACCTTTACTGATAGCTGTTCAATATGTTTCCTTGAAACATCTAATTTATTTTCCATATTTCTATTCTCGACCATCAAATATTATGTGTTTGTCTTGGAGGATCTTGGAAAGGCCATGTTGGCTGTGGTAATAACTTCTAGATTTTTCGTTATGTCCATCACGGTCACCTTTTCCTGGATAAAAGAAGGATGTGTGAGGTTGTACGGAAAGTGTTTCTCTATTTCCTATACAATCTTCTTCTGCATCTCATCATACGTTAAATTGTCAATATCCATCATCAAACCTTTATCAAGAGGAGAAATTTCTTATTCCTCACCTATAGCTTGCCCTTCTATGGGAGGAGGGTGAGACTAAGTGGTGATCTATTGCGTGGAAGGAATGAGATTGAAATCATGATTTTGTTGCTCCCTCTCTACCTCCATATCTTGGATAACTATCAAGTCTTCAATTTCTTGGGTCAGTTCATTGTCATGCAGCTGCTTGATTTCTTCTTCTAGTAGTTGATTCCTTTATTCTCCTTCAACTTGCTTCAGTGCCATTTATTCTTCTTCTTTTCTCCTTAATTCCTCTTCATGTATCTACCTCACTTATTCTTCTTTCTATTCTTTTTCTTCCTCCTTCTTCTTCTCCTTTCTCCTCTTTCCTATTGTTGTAGTTTCTTTCAAGATGATTGGATCTCCTTTGAATTTGCGGCTTTGAAATTTTTCCAGACTATGAAAAACCTTCATCTTAACCTTTTCGTGCATTGGGTTATGGCTTTTTGGAGTGGATTATTGCTGAGGAGTGACCTATGATGTACCTGCAAAGCTGACTAGTGGAGGAGGCTTGGAGGAATTATACAAATTCTTTATCGTTTCCTTCTCTAGACTGGAATAAGTCCCAATTAGCCAATTGAAATGTATATTTTCACATTGTTTCTTGAAAAATCTCCTAGGATCATATGGATGGTATTCCATAAGAACAAACCTGAATTTCTCTAACTATTTTCCATCGGTCTCTGCAACCTTCAAATTCTTAATCTTGTATGATCCAATATGAAAAGGAAGTGTGGGCCAATGCGTTTTAGTCTTCCTCTGCAAGACTCCTGATAAAAATGTGGAAAGATGATAAGCTACTTCTTGCACAACCAATTTGTTAGTGGCATACCTCTGTACTAGATGAAAATATTTCAGACCACCGAACACCATGAGGTAAGTGCCATCTGGTGAGGAAAACTAGTTGACAAGTTTTGCTACTGCTTCCATCGCCTCATTGGACATGCAAGGTGTCTCTTTCTCAAAGATAATATTGTAAAAAACTATGAGTAAGGTGTAGGTCAACTTCTCCATGACTCCTCTATATCTACACTCTAAAATAAATTTGCAGTAAATATGCACAACAAGCTCCTTTGGTGTCCATGTCCAACTCATGTGAGGAAAATAATTCTTGGCACGTATCACATCGAATAGGTAAGTGGATATATAGAAGCTGAATTTTTTACCCTTAGGAGGGTTCTTGGTATTAGTCAAATGGATCTTTAACTGTTGGGCCAATAAATACGACCAGTTAAATGATTTCCCTTCATTCAAAACTTGATGTGGCGAAAATTCCTAGCCCTTGGGAAAGGTCTCATTACTCTTTTGACCATAGAGTTTAGGGCCCTATATTAATAGTGTAGTCCCTTATTGTTGCTAGTGTAGCCCAATTATTTGTATTGTTGTACCCCTGTAGTACCCAAATTTTTATTATTGTGCCCTTACATTATTATTGTTAGGTCAGATAGGATTATATTGTGACCCCATGGAATCCTATATATAGAAAGGAGGTTTTTTCAATTGTATCATCTAATAATTGTTCATTTATGTAATGTAAAGGAGGTTTCCCCCTCAAAGAATATGATTTATAAGGCGTTGATCTATATTTTCTCCTATTTTTTGAGCTGGTTTCATAAAATTTGGCATCAAAGATTTGACTTCTAGGGTTTCACTGCTTCAAATAGGTCATCGTAGAATTTTCGCTATAACATTTTTTCTACAAAGGTTAAGAAGCTAAAAAAATCCCATTTGCACTGAAATATGAAGGAAATTTGTGGAAAATTTTCAAATCTTGGTTCGCAATATTTTCGGAGATATATATGTGGAAGTTAGGATTTTTGCAGGCTCTTGAATTTCATCTCAAAGAGGTGACCTTAGTAAAATCGTCATAACTCTCTCTGTGAGCATCAGATTGGAATTATGTAAAAGGTGGCCAAAATTACACAAAATTAAGTTTCCTGTGTATCAATTTTAGAGCCGAAGGAGGAAACATTGACACGTGGCATGCCATGCAGTTTCGCTCTATTGAACCAGTCCATAATTAGGTCATTGTGGGAGATTGGGCATAAATTTGTCTTGAAGAATCCAAATCAGGTCTGACCCATGGCAGTGGAAAGAAGATTCATAGGCTATTAAAGGACTAGAAATAAAATCTTGGGCATCTAAAATTACAGAGATACATCAGCTTCAATATCGAGCTCCTCAAAAGCAAGAAAAAGGTGTGTATTTGTTTTTAAAATTTTCATAAGTATTGTTTGAAAATTAGTTTGAAGTGATTTCAAGGGCATATTGTAGTATATATAGTGGTATTGGGTTCTAAAATTCCTCCTAAAAATAATTAAACACCTATTAGTCCCTCAGAAGGCTCTACTATGACTCATGAAGATGAATAAGTGCAACATGATATATCAAAATTACAAGACCAAGTGCACCAAATTTCGTTCACGTAAAGAGTAATAAAAAATGAAATGGATGGTTTGAAGAAATGCGTGGAAGATAAGATGTATGGTTTGAAGAAATGTGTGGAATCTAAGATGGATTGTTTGAATAATGGCATGGAAGTTAATATGGATGGCATGGAAGCTAATATGGATGGCATGGAAGCTAATATGGATGGTATAAAAGGAAACATGAATGGTTTGAAGAAAGGCGTGGAAGCTAAGATTGATGGTTTGAAGAAAGGAATTGAAGCTAAGATGGATGGTTTGAATAATTTCATGGAAGCTAATATGGATGTCGTGGAAGTTAAGATGGATGGTATAGAAGGAAACATGGAATATTTGAAGAAAGACATGGAAGGTTTGAAGGAAGGTTTGGCAAAATTACTACAAGAAAATCTTCCTAATGGCAAAAAGGTAGTAGAGGATACTCATGATGAGAACAAAAGAAGTGTTAATCATGATTTCATAGACTCTAATTTTGGATTTAAGACCCACCATATTCCAAAGATAGATATGAGGAATTTTTATGGCAATGATCTGATAACTTGGATACTGCAAATGGAGCAATACTTTGAGCTCCATAATATGCAAAACACACAAAAGGTACACATTAAAACTTTATATTTAGAAAAAAATCAGTTTGCATGGTATCAATGTCTTTGTTCTCATAAAACACTGGTCACTTGGTCAATTTCTATGGAGGAAATGATATAACATTATGAGGATACAAAGAGCAACACTTTCTTTAACCAATTGATAAATCTTAAACAAAAGGGTTCAATGATGGTGCACAATGAAGACTTTCAAAAAGTGAATATAAGGGTAAATAATAATTGAGAGGAACATAGGATTGATGTATTCATAGTGACTCTAAAGGATAACATCTAACATGAGGTTCAACTTTGGGAAATTGATACATTGGAGAAGGAATTCAGGTTGGCATGAAAAATTGAAAGAAAAATTATGGATACAAGGAAGCCTACCACTCACAACTATAAAGATGGAAGTGTTGCTACTCCTACACTTCCACAACCTACAAGGTTGACACCACAACAATTGGAGGAAAAAGGAGCAAAAGAGCTTTTCTATAGTTGTGATAGGAAATATAATAAACGTCATAAGTGTGTTGAGAAGAAATTATTTTACATATATTGTGAAGAGGAGAAAGAAAAGGAACAAGAAAATTCAAAAGAAGAGGATATACACCAGGAAAAACCCTAGAGGAAGAATAAATGGATCATACCATATCCTATCATGCATTGGTAGGAATTATCACTCCTCAAACTCTCAAGATAGAATGACATATCAAGAAGAAAAATTTAATAGTGCTTAATGATTCAGTAGTACCCATTATTTTATTCATTGTAGGGTGGCCAATGAATTGAATTGCTTCCTATACCCAGCGCCAGAGTGTCAAGTGATGGTGGAAAAAGGAGGAACTATAAATTTCTCTGGAAAGTGACATAATATCAAGCTAACCATGGGGGAATATTTATTTAATAGTCCAATGATTTCCATTCAAATGGGTGGTGTTGATGTTGTACTAGGAGTACAATGGTTGCAATTTTTGGGGGTTGTTGCTTTTAATTTTCAAGAAATTTTCTTGAATTTTTTTTCGGAAGAAAATGAAGTTTAATTACTGGGTATCGTAGGGAAGCTGATAAATATAATAATATATAATGTCATTAAATATATTCTGAATAAATAACAACGAGGCTTCATTGCCCAATTATGCTCACTAGAAGTTTCAACATAAAAATCATCTATTTCTCTAGATCTCCAAAAAGTATTGGACAATCATTCCCAGGTGTTTGAAATGCTCAAAGGACTTCCAAATATTCGTTACCATTATCATCCCATTCATTTGATTCCAAGAAGTTTTCATCCAAACATCAGGCCCTACATATATCCTTATGTCCAAAAGAGTGAAATTAAACATATGATTATAGAAATGCTAGAGGTTGGTATAATTTAACCTATTCAATGTTCTTTCTCTACTCCAATAGTATTGGTGCACAAGAATGATGGATCATGGTGCATGTGTTCAAATTATAGGGATCTCAATAATATCACTATTAAAGATAAATTTCCCATTCCTTTGATTGATGAATTACATGTATCAATTTATTTCACCAAGTTGGGTCTCTGTTCAGGATATCATCAAATTAGAATGAAGGAAGAAGAAATTCTGAAACAACATTTCAAATTCATGAGGCTCATTATGAATTTTTGGTCATGCATTTTGGCCTTACCAATGCACCTTCTACATTTCAAGGGTTGATGAATTCTATTTTCAAACCCTTCCTTAGAAAATTTGTGTTAGTATTTTTTGTAGATATGTTAATCTACAATAGGTCTTGAAAATATCATGTTCAACATGTTGACAAGGTTCTCAAACTATTGGAGGAAAAACATCTATATGAAAAAACCTTCGAATTTTTCTTTGGAGTACATGAGGTGGAATATATGGGTCATATTGTATCTCAGGAGGGTTTTAAGGTAGAACCTAAAAAAATTAAAGCCATTAAGAAATGGAAATTCCCCACAACCATATAGAAGTTGCAAGGATTTCTCAGGTTAACAGGGTATTATTGCAAGTTTGTTAAGAATTATGGGAGAATAGTAGCACCTCTAACAAAATTATTGAAGAAAGATGAATTTTCATGGACTCCTGAAGCAACTAAGGCCTTTGAACGTCTTAAAGAGGAAATGTGCCAAGCACCAGCCTTAGCTATGATAGACTTCACAAAAATGTTTATTGTGGAATGTGATGCCTCATTAAATGGAATTGGTGCTATTTTAATGCAAGAAGGAAGACCCATTGCTTTTGAAATTCATCCAATCAAAGGAAAGTATTTATAGAAAGCTATTTATGAGAAGGAAATACGGTTGGAAATACTAGATGCAATAAAGAAATGGCAACCTTACCTAATGGGAAGACACTTCAAGATAAAAAATGATCATGCTAGTCTTAAATACTTTTTTGAATAAAGAATATCTAGAAGAGAAATAAAAATGGGACACAAAGATGTAGGGTTATGAGTTTGAAATCATCTACAAAAAAGGAAAGCTAAATGTTGTTGCAGATGCGCTCTCAAGAAAGGATGAAGATGTGGAAGCATTGCTTTGTGCCATTTCTATTATCCAACCAAAATAATAACCGAAGAAAGGGAGGAATGGAAGAATGAAGAAGTGTGGACACTCATTCAAAATTTGCAGCAAGCTCCTAGTACATATGATACATTTAGTTGGAAAAGTGATTCATTATGGTACAAAGATCTCTTATATCTTTGTAAGAATTCCCAACTAAAACAAATGATTCCTTTGGAATTTCACACCTCTCCCTTAGGAGGAAACGAGATTTTTAAAAACTTACCACAGAGTGAAGACATATTTTTTTTGAGATGGCCTTAAATCTGATATTCAAAATTTTGTGGTGGAATTTTTGGTTTTCAAAAAAAATAAAGTTGAGACAATTAAGACCCTGGGTCTGCTACAACCTTTATCCATTCCAAATCAATGTTGGGAGGAGATTTCAATGGATTTTATCATAGGTTTACCTAAGTTCAAAGGAAAGAGCTTTATCATGGTGGTAGTTGATAGGCTTAACAAGTATGCCAATTTTGTGCATTATCTCATCCATTTAAAGCGAGTCAATTTCTATTGCATTTATGGAAAAAATTCAAAAGCTACATGGAAACCCAAATATTATTGTAAGCGATAGAGATCCCATTTTCACTGGAATTTTTTCGACGTAATTATTTTCTTGTTTGGGTACTCAACTAGCTCATAGCTCATCTTATCATCCTCAATCGGATGGGAAAAATGAGATAGTGAACAAATTTTTGGAAGGATATATTCATTGCTTTGTATCTAATAAACAAGAAAAATGGGTCAAATGGTTACCTCTAGTTGAATGGTGGTATAACACTTCCTTCCACACTGCAGAAAAAATGATCCCATTTATGGCTCTTTATGGATATCACTCGCCATCCATCACATCATCTTTAAGAGAAATTTCTAAGGTTCAAGCAGTGGAATATCACATTGAGCATAAAAAACAAGTTCTCCAACTCTTAAAGGATAACCTAAATTTGGCACAGAATCGAATGAAACAACAGGAAGATCAACATCACAATGAAAGAAGTTTTGATGTAAGTGAATGGGTATTTTTACTAATACAAAAGTACAAACAAATTTCCCTAAATAAAGCTAATAAGGATAATAAATTATCTCCAAAGTACTATGGTGCTTACAAGGTGTTGCAAAAGATTGGTACTATGGCATACAAATTGGAGCTTCTTGCATCTTCCTGAGTGCACCCAGTTTTCCATGTTTCATGCTTAAAGAAGGTTATAGGTGAAAAAATTCTGGTTCAAACAATATTTCTATAACTTTATGAGGAGGGAAAAATCATATTGGAACTTGAAGCAGTCATAGAAACAAGAACTTGACAACGAAAAAATCGATCAATTTCAAATTATCTCATCAAGTGGAAGAACTTACCCACTGAATATTCGACATGGGAGGATGAGAATTTTATAGAAGCATCCAAAACTACTCAAGCGTTGAGGAAAAAACTTTTTTTAAGGAGAGGGGCATGTTAGGGCCCTATATTACTAGTGTAGTCCCTTATTTTTGTTAGTGTAGCTCCCTTATTGTTATTGTTGTACCCTTGTAGTCCCCATATTGTTATTATTATGCCCTTATATTATTATTAGTAGGTCGGCTATGATTATATTGTGACCCCATGGAATCCTCTAGATATAAAGGAGGTTTTTTCATTTGTGTCATCCAAAATTTTTTCATTTATATAATGTAGAGGAGGGTTCCCCCTCGAAGAGGCTGATTTCTAAGGCATTAATATATCTTTTCTTCTATTTTGTGAGATGGTTTCATAATAGATTTGAAAACATAGAATTATCAAGTACTGGAATTATTTTTTGAGAGATTTGCATTATAAGTGTTTTTGAGTATCTATCGGAATTCAAATGGCTCTTTCACTCAACCTTTGATGACATCTTTAGTGCTCAAGCAACTTATGACTGCATAAAAGTGAGAATCCATTTAAGATTCTCACAAGAGAAAATGGTACATTAGTTGAAAATAATGTTCCATAAATGACATAAGCCTTTTTCAAGTGACACTACTGAGAATAATGCTCTTTGAATTTGTATGTGACATGATCCACTTGATAATGCATGTGTAAGGGAAGACTGGGAACCTGCATGAAAAATTATGCAATCATAACTTCTGGACATTGATATAAACCTATATGTCTTCTAGATATGCTTTGAAACTGGTTGCTGAGAATGCATCTTTTACTGTGCGCCATGTGATATTTAAACATTTATCAATGCAGAGTTGATTTTCTGATAGAACTGTCATGGTGACATGGTTACTCTCAACTAATTTACCGCTGCTTATCTTTATGGTGTATTTTGAGGCATATCTCTTTGGTGGAATGATGACAACAACTGATAAGAGAGATTTAAGCTCAAAAAGCTATAGTACCTGTAACATAAGATGCACTCATAAAAAATAAAAATAAACTCAAGAATTTTTTTTTATTCAGCAAGACCAAAGCATAAACTTGGTCATTGAAGGAAGGGATTTCATAATTTCTAAGATGAAGGAGACATGATGAGGTTCATGAACTGCGCATTGTGCAGTCTCAGCTGGGCAAGCTAAGGGAAAAGACTACACTGCGTAATCTCAATGGACAGGATTGAGGCTTGAGGCCTAGAACTGTGTAATGCATAGTTTCTAATCCAATGACTACACATTGCATAGTCTCAGAGGCCAAGCACGAAGCTTATGTCTTGAGAATGTGAATTGCATAGTTGTGAGAGGCCATTGCTGGAAAATATTGTGAAAATATGACTGGGAAGGAGAGAGGAAGTGACAAATCAGAGTACTGGGGTGGCATGGAATGTAGATCAGGATGAGGGGAAGTTAGATTAATGAAAACTAACTGCAAAAATAAAACATCCAAAAGGAAAAATGAACATGCATAAAATTACCTAGTAGTGGCAACTACGAGTGGGAAAAAAACAGAAAGTTGATGAAACACTTAGACACTGTGAAAAATGGACTGAACCAACACTTGTATAAGCTAATAATATTCAAAACAATAGCTACTATGAAAATAAATAGGAAAAATAACATGAAAATAATTTAAATCGACAAAAGCGATAGAAAAAACGATAAAAGGAAACACATGAAAAACCCGGAAAAGCATCATAAAATCGATAAAAAGCTCCTTAATCTCGTTGGGAAGGCTAGATATCCAAGATTGAATGTAAAAATGATCTATAGTGGTGTCTATTAAATAGATCTATTCAGGTTAGGGTTTATGATGTGCATGCCTAAAATCAAGGAAAAAGTGTCACTTGTCTTAAGATCAAAATTAGAAACTTAGTGCCACTTACCAAACATTAATTATGCACTCCCTATTTTCTATGGATGGAAACTTAATTTTTTTCTGGGAAATTGTTCGTTCACACTAGTAGAAAGGACTACATAATTTCCAGCAAAAAGGAATTTTGTTTTTCACTTCATCAGTGAATTGTGCAGTTTCTTAATTGAGGAGAAGGCTCTATGCAATTTCTGTGCTCAAGGGAAACCTGTCTTCCAAGATTTCACAGTTTTGATCCACATGGCCTAGCGCAGTTTTAGAGATTTTGGATTGCACAATTCCAATAGGAAGAGTGGTAGTAGAGGCAATATTAGGGCATGATATGGCTTGTGTTATAACATGCTTAGTTAAGGTCAAAATAATTGATCACAAGAACTACATGAAAATATAATTCTTTGAATTAGACAGACTACATGAAGACAGTGAAATATTAGTTTGTGTTGATAGAAGGTAGGCTCCAAAATCAAGGCATGGGAAAATTTTTGGGAGGGGTTGTAGCAACTACAATAGTTGGTGATACACTGATATAACTCCAGCTCTCTGTATAGGCCTTAACTATGTAAACCAGGTATAACTCTTTAGGAAGTATTGTACATATCATCAATTATTGTAGCTTCTTCACTTTGCTTTATTTAAAGGTAAAATCCCTACCATTCTCTTCATCAGCGACACACTAACAAAAGAAAGTCAAACTTAGCTATTTCAATTAGGGGTGAGGAGTATATAGATACAAAAGTGGAGAAGGGTTATCAAAGTATTGTTTTTCATCTCTAGTGTTTCTCCACTACCAGTAGACCACCCTAATGGAGTCACTTCAGGAACACAAAAATTGCTTCACTTCCAACGAGCCTGGTCAGTACCCCGGTGAAGTTGTTTTATTCACCTCCCTATGCAGTAATCCTTTCTCTTATTTCACCCTTTATTCATTTTTTATATTTTATTTATATAACTATGCATCAAAAGTTGTTGATTTCATGGGGTGGAAGAGGGATCCAGACTTATTGAGAGAGGAAGAGGTTGTTCCTTTAGTGAAGGATATTTATACACCTCTGAAATACAGTCTGCTTGTTTAAGTTTACTCCGCTCCTTACTCTAATTGACTCACTTGACAAGATAAAATTGATCAAACATAGGAAAACAGCTAAAGAAGAGGGTACTAGTTATATATATTAGTGTCACAATTCAACTATAGATTTCTCCGAGAAAGAACATATTTTATATCTGGGTATTATTGAAAAAAATATACAAGGCCCATGCAAAGAGAAGGAATACATATAAAGGCAAGCATTGAAAGGTTCACAATTGCCTCTCGAACTTCGCCATGCTTATTTGAAAAAAAAAACTTGGTTTCATGTGAAACGTATGGGACAGAAAGGAAATAAAAGGGCAGGGTAAGGTAAACACCATCAAAGGAAAGCAACTAAACTAAGCTACCCTAATCCTAAGATAATAATGAATAGGATAGTATTACATAAAGCGAAACTTCCAATGTAACCATAGAAGAATTACCTGGCCTATATGGGCGAGGGAATCCATAGAAATAAAGATCATTGAGAACAAAAAATGACAAGAAAGATGAAACATGACATGCTCCACAATTCGAAGACCGAAACTGCAAGCAACAAATTACAATAAGAAAACATATGCTAAATGATATGTTAATGCATTATGATGATTACACACATCACGACAAACTCTTAAGCTAAAACATTCTTCCTAACTTTCAAACTTGGAAAACATAAAGAAAGTGAAAAATTTGTGTTTCAAAAACGGGCTTGCCAGGTATGATTCCTCCAACCATTGAGTAATATGATTGTTAAAAACACGTGAAGGATCTAAATCTTGTGACATATATTTATTTTCAACTTTTTTGATGGTATGATGAGGATTCTCCAAGAAAATAGCATCAACTAGATTATGATTGGGACTAGTATCAAGACTGCGAGAACCTGACATAACCATTAGTGCAGGATTAAGTGCCTCAAAAACTTGTGGTAGATCCAAGACATCAAAAGGAATATCATAAAATACTGATGGATTAGAATAATTGAATGCACAGTCATTAGTAGGTGAATCACTGAATATATTGAGACAACCATGATCAAAAATTTATTTGTCAAAAATAAAGGAATCCTCATGATTTGATGCATCATAGAGAGGTGGCTATTGAAAATAATATATTGCACTCCATGTTTCTGTAAATGTTGGAATAAGGAATTACTGAGAGGAGGGGTGGGGGGTGAATCAGTAATAGTTGGGTTCTTAAAAATTAAGTGCAAACCTTCAATTATTTTCACTAAGGTCATTTATTTGAGAGAGCAGTCATACTACATTAAACATGAAAAACAAGATAGGACATTCACATACATCAACTGAGCAACACAAACACATATTTACACAAGTACTTTTACGTGGAAACCCAAAGGGAGAAAACCACCATTCTATTTCTTATTATGATGTAATTTAAACACCCACTTGATTACATCAAGTTTTTTGTAAGAACCCACTCATAAGAGGCCCCAACCCCATTCAGATAGCAAGCCAAAAATTTCCAAGAGGAAACAATCTATTATGAATAAATGCCACTACTTTCTCTAGCCACGGTTATAATTTTCATACAATTTTCAAACCCCAAACAAAGGTTAATACATTTAAGAAGAAATATAAATCTGATTTAATCTAGTACCAACTCCATTAATTTAGCTCTATAGTTATCCTTTCAACCAGGCTCCCTACTGCTCAACTAGCTCTAGTCATTGCCCTATACTTCACTATATCTTTGTCACACATTTGGCCAAGCCACCTTCTCACTTACACACTCACAACACTGCTCCCTTCAACACTCAACAATTATAAAGTCTCTCACTTTTTCTCCATTACAATCCTTGGTTTTTTTCATTGTTAAAAAATGATCGATTTTGTCCCTGTAGTCAATCTCATATTGTCCAAGAGCATACTCATCATGATTCTCCATGCTGCTCTTGCATCAAATTTCCTGGCCATTATATCTTCATTAAACCAAAGAATGGGCATCTTTGTGTTTCTCCCATTCTAAGAATTACTTCTCAGTCCGACTATGCATGGACAATGTTATCTCTCTTTGTTTTGTACTACTTCTCGGCCACTTTAGCTAAATTAAATACGAGAATGGGAACTCGAGATTTTTTCATACTAGGATTTAAATCTTAGTCAAATTGCAAAATCAAAGAGCTTCTCCATTAGTATATAACTGTAATCACAACATGGATCTCCTTCATTTCTTTTTAAGGCTCACAGGACCAAAGGATAACACTACAACCCACCATATTTTCATTGAATTCATCAAAACTTGCAACAAAGCTTAGGGAAGGCTAGATCTCTTTCAAAACAGACTCCATTAAATTTCTCTTGTGCATTCTGGTACTTGATGCCTTGAACAAGAGCTTCTTGGAAATTGCATTGAATCAAATTATCAAGTCAGAGCCGCTGACTCATCAATCCAAATCTCAAAGACTTTCCATTAACAATACTACCAAATCTATCGACTTTAGCCTTTAGCTTCTTTTGCTGGCACATTTACCTATTCTCCGCTATAGGACCACTATCTGTGACCATCGACTCAAACCTTCAGGTGATTAGCTTGTTTAAGCCCTTCACAGGCTAAATTTCCTTTGTTAATGGCTTCGATCCATTGGTTTTGTTTCTACGCAAAATGACAAAAGCCCAGGCACTAAGGCTAGAGCTCCCAAGATTATCACTTTTATTATTCCCCTTTGTCATTCCATCATGCCCCTTGTCTTATTTCTACGCAAAATAGCCAAGGGTAAGGGCTAACCATTTATATCCTAACACACTAAACATGTGCCTCTTTATACACCCACCAGAATCATGCTGCCGGGTTTACGTGTCCTGTGGGGACCGCCAATCCTCATTCTCATTTTCTGTCACTCTGCCACAAGGTTGCTTTTCAATCCTCTCTGTCTTGAGTATTTATCTTCTGACACATTCCTTAGCTCCACCCATTTATCTCCTCCAAGGTATTCTTGCCAGGCTAGTCTGTCAAGTGGGACCACCTGTGGCACTTCCATTGCCCAATCAAAGGCATTGTCAAGGTGAGTTGTTAGATCGATATGTCCCAACGACCACTATTTGACACTTCCACTTTCTACACCTAAAAAAATTTCTAGGCTCCAACCAGCGGGATGAAATCATGCAAATGTCATCAACCCCACATGGCACCTCCTGAGTGGTGACACATGTAACTTAGATTTGGCCCATTAGGCCACCCAAAAATTATAAATATGATTTCCACACGTCCCTCATACAAAAATGTGATAATTACATCATCTTCAATCACAAACTCATGAGATCCAATCAGATGCTACCATATTTCTTGTCAGAGGAGAGAGAAAGGATCCCTCGATCCTTGGTTTTTCTAGCGATCTCCTTTGTAAATCCTTTCTCCTCGCAACCTCGACACTTTTAAGTAATTAAATCAATAATAGGTTATGGGGTTCCATCCTTCCGAGGTTTTGAGCCTTCCATGGTTTCAAGATTCCTCCTGTTCTCACCTAGATTGACCTCAGGCTGAAAGGAGGCAAGCCAGGGTAACCACAAACCACGCTTAACCTTGTAGCTAGACCTACAAGGCAGGGAGAGGGCTCTCTTCGTAAGGAATATCAGTCAAGGATGACTACAAAAAATATTTTAGGCTAGGTATAGTAGCTCGAAATGTTTTTTATCTATTTTCTGGTGTTGTTGTTTGTTGGATCAGATGGAGCTGGGTAGTTAAGTTTGGGAAATTGAATCAGAAATGTAGAGTATTATATGGGGCAAGGTAGGCATGGATTTTAACGCCTTTTGGTTTATGATTGTGAAGTGTTTAAGACTGGTGAGGAGTTGAGGAGGGAATATGAGATGAATCCTTCTCAAACAGTAGAAAACATAAAATATTGAATGATTTTACAAGGCAGAGCACTGTAAACAATGGATTCTACCTATCTAACTTGAAAAAATTCAACAGAAATGAATGGAATGAAAGATGGCATACATAACATTTAAAAAATGATTACAAAAGAAGAGACTGTGCTAAAATTCCATACCACAGGGATCCCATAAAAAATAGCTGTAAATCTTTATTAATTCCCTGCCAAACTGGTTACAAATATGTACAATCAAGCTCAGAGTGTCCCATTGATTCCAATTTTTTTCCCCATCGTTACAAATGACTGAAAAATTACATTTAATAGACAAGGTTCAGGGGGTGAATCTGTAGAAAGAGGAGATGTTTCACCTGCCCCGAAACCAAAACCTGAAGATAGAAAAACCAAACAATATGCCTATGAAAGAGAGGAGGCAATATATTATGACCATCTGGAAGATTTTCTGTTAGATTTACTCCAACAAATGGAAAGAAAACAAATATGGAATCGAACTGCCCCCTCATTTATTGTTTGTTATTGTTTCATGGGAAATGCTGTAATGACCTCTGTATTCAAAATTACTTACAGCTTTGACAGAATGTATTTTTCATTTGAACCCTTTTGCCGGAGAAAACCATTTTAAACTAATAAAAAAATGTGCCTCATTTAAGAGAGAAAAGCCATTTTTTCTTTGAAAAGAGTGGAAGGAAATAATTGAGTGGCAGATGTGCAATCAATTACTTTGACCAACTCTAATTCAGGTAGGCTAGCAAGCAGGGGATGCATTTCTTTAACATTGCATGAAAACTTAGACTTATGATATTTGGTAGTTAATATTGAAGGTGTTAAATAATATTCTTCCACAACATCCCACACATAAAATCCAAGTGATTGAATGCAGGTCCTCATCCCCACTTTCCAAAACACATAATTTGTTCTGTTGAATAGGGGTGCCTTACTGGTAAATCATCCTTCCTAGTTGGCCATAGTCCTTGATATTTCTTCTAGATTTTAGACTGATCAGAAGTAATCTTCACTCTGATACCAATTGTTGGAAACTAGGACAATACTGAGCGAGGGAGGGGGGGGGTGTGAATCAATATTGTAACAATTTACCAATTAAAATTTCTTTTCACAATAAGACAGTAAACAAAAATTTCATTAATTAATGGAATCATAAGAAAAACATATAACTTCATAATTTCTTGTCCATTTTATTAATAGGGAAAGCTACAACTTTCAATTACAAAGTTCTGGCTTCAACCAGCATGAAGTTACAACTTCCTAGTTTATCAACTGCAACTGAATGGAGCTATAACCTCAACTATTCTTCAACAACTACTGGAAGGAGCACCAACACCTAATAAACAAAATACAACTCGATAGACAGTCATTGTTTCAATATTTGATCCATTTTCACACTCAGAAACATGAATTCCTTATTTTCTTTCGGAAACAAGTGAATCCCTCAACGACCTTTAGTAATCCCTGATCACTGAAAATGACATACCAATACATTGTTGCATCAGAATTTTTGTCTCACAAAACTCATTTAATATTATTAGTCAAACATTCTTATATATATTTTTATCTTCCCTGTATTTGGCTCTTAATTTATGCAAGAAACCATATTTTTTCTTTTTTCCTGCTCAGATTGGTCTTCTAGATTTGTTCTCCAAGTCATATTTCCTTAACTACCTCTTTCTGCACCTTAAACTGAGCTTATTTGTTGTATGTGAATTTTGGAAGTTTCACATTGTTTAGCAGTATTGTAGAAATTATATAGAAACTCTATACTAATGGATTCAATCTGATCATGTAATGTACTAAAACAAGATACTGAATCCTTGTACTATATTTGCGAAATATAAAACATGATCGCTCAATCACATGAAAGTAAGAGAAAGGAAATTTTCAATCACACAACACAATATGTATCTGGGGAAAGCACCTGCTTAAAACCACTCTATCATATATTGTACAGAGTCAAATAATCATGAAACAATTCATTTCTTTCTCACACTGAGAAAATCTTGCACTTTATCGATAGTCTCACCCTGATCCTACTCAAAATTGACAAGCATTCTTAGGAAAAATTGACCAACACTTAGCCAATTCTCAACCCCTACTTAGCATAGCCTTGCTCACACAATCCCTAGAAATTAATCCCTATTAAATAGGATAATCAACCTTCCTTGACTGTGTAATACATTATGAGCCTTCCTATGACTTTATAATTTCACCCGGGAAATTTGCTAATAATACAACTGATATTTAACTTCACTTTAACCTCTGTCTCTATTGGGTCTTCATCAGAAATAACATAGTGTAGGAATTTACATGGTAAATTACTTAGATAAAACACTAAAGGTCACCGCTCACAAACATATCATAGACCAGTACACTAGCATTTTACATGGTTAAAATGATCAAAGAGGGAAACAGTCCATGGCCTGAGCCAACACGACCACTTCAGGCAATTTTTTAATGTAAAGAAAGAAAATTAACATAAGATTCTCCCATAAATGGTCACAAGAAAAATGACCTTCCATGCTCTTTAAATAGAGATCATGGACTAATCGAGTGTTAAGCCACGGATCAAGTGTCGGTAATACCGAGGAGAGAATGAACCGTCAGATCACTACATATCATGATCGTCGAATTATAAGTTACAAAAGTACATAGTAAAGAAACACACTTTACCTAACTCTACCCTAGACCAAGTTATACTTAACTATTTCCTATGTGTCGGAATATCCTAACATCCCCCCTTAAGAACAACTTGGGATATGATTGAAGGATTTACGAAGGTGACACAATAGGAGAAGGAAGGAGGCATTAGAGCCTATCTCCCCTTAATGATAGATTTCCTGAACTCTAAGCATAGATTGAAGTTTGGAAAAATCACTTCTATGAGAGCCTTTGTAAAGATATCAACAACTTGATCATTGGTTGACAAATACTACACTTCAAGAACACGATCATGAATGAGATTTCTGATGAAGTGTATGCATAGATCAATGTGTTTCATGCACTGATGTTGAACTGGATCTTTGCATATCTAAATGGAACTATGATTATCACACCAAAGTGTAGCTATATGTTGCTGACGAAAACAAAATTTTGACAAGATCTGACGAAGCCACAAGGCTTCCTTTCTCGCTTCAATGGCACCATGATACTCTACTTCTACTGACAAAAGAGAGATGACACTTTTTTTCTTACAAGACCATGTAATGGGTCCTAAACCAAGAGTGAATACATAACCTGAAGTAGACTTTCGATCATCAGGGTCACCAGCCCAATTAGAATTAGTCAAATCAATCAACAAGGGAGATGCTCCCACACTGTAATGAATCCCGAACTAAATTGTACCTTGAATATATTGAAGTATTCTTTTAGATGCTTTCCAGTGAATTTCATGAGGTTAGAATTCTACGGTTTTCCCTTCACTTGAATGGTTATCTGATAAACATATAGAAGATTGTAGGACAAGGTAGGAACACATAATAGATCATTAAACTGACCTTTATCAAGATGAATAGTTACATACCCTATAACACTAAGAGATCTATGATCACCAACATAAATATTTTTGGTGTTACAATCATTTAAAGAAAAAAACATGGCTTTATTTTTGGTCATGTGGTAAGAGACTCCAGAATCAATGAGCCACTCATGAGAATGAGAGGAACAAGAGACATTCAATGCATAACCAGATCTTGATGCTTGAGAACCACATGCAGAAAGTGCAATTATCGAATATGAAGTTGAAGAGCTCCCCAAATGGATGTTGTGCTTCTTCATTGCTACTTCTTAGGCTTCCATCTTCTTAAAACATTTTGAATCTACATGGCTATCACGATTACAAAAGTTACAATATCTATTTGTCTTCTTCCTTTTCTTTTTTTTCCTTATTAGTTTGTTGAGTTTCTTTTCCAGTCTGCAACTAAGATTGCTTAAGACCCTTGTTTGGTTTAGGACCATTCTTTTTAGGATGGTGCTTCTTAGGATTGTTTGGATTTGGTTGTTGTTGGGCTGCTAAGGCTTTCTTAGAAGAGTTTCTAGTATTAATAAGACCAAGGTGTAAGATTTTTTCTTATTCTCTTATCAAAGAATCACAAAAGGCATCAAAAGAGGGGGACTTGTAGGATGTTCCTTGCGAAATGAGGGCTTCTCAAGTGGAATAGAAGGTGGAAACAAATACAAATTATGCAAGGCCTAACTTAGCAATAATGGAATAGATAAGACTACCATCTTCATTTTTGACCTTACAACCTTCTAAGAGAAGTCTAAGGATCTTGAATTTGGACAAAAAATATTCAATAGAGGAGATATTATTGGGGTCCAAAGTAAGTAGCTCATTTTCAAGCTAGTGGGCTCTGATTTCATTTTGAATGCCAAAAACAATAATTAGTTTTTTCACAGCTTTATCAGGGGATTAAATTTATTGGATATAAATTATAAGATCTTGAGAAATGGACATTCCTATCAACCCTCGTACTTAATATTGTTTATTTTCCTATTTATCCTTTTTATCTTCATCAGTAGGTTTATATTCTAGTTCTGAGGCTATTCTATAAATCCTTTTACTTATAAATAAGTCTACCATGTGGGATAACCATTGGAAATAATTGGTGCTGATAAGAATAACTGATCATGTAATTTCTATTTTTAGAAATTGAAGCTGTAAAGGTTGAAACTAACTGCTCCAATGAAAATATCTTGAAAAATTAGGTCGGTTAAAAAAAAACGGCTCTGAAAACGACTTTCGGATGAAGAATTTATGCGTTTTTGAAGAAAAGTTGTAGTAAATGCCAAGTAGTCACATGATACGTTGAAAGTTAATAATGAATTTGTACTTAAAAAAAAAAATCCCCCCCTTTCCAAACTTAATATAATAAGCTCACTTAAAAAAACAAATACTACTTTATGTGACCCACTTTTATAAATAAGTGAGAGTCACTTTTACAATGTTATTTTATGAACTAATGACCAAGTAGGTTGTAACTTAAATAAAAGCTAAAGTGACTTTAGACTATAAGTGACTCACTTTTTATATGGGTGAGAAACGCTATTACATAAAGTAGCTTTAAAACATAAGTTACATGTGTTTTTTTTTTAAATAACTTGACAAAAGACCCTTTTAAAAAAAACTAACTTATCAAAAAATGTTTTTAGAAAAAGTAACTTCACAAAGAGACTTGAACCGAATACTTATATTCTCATAAAGTAACGTTAGACCAAGTGGGCTAGTTAAAATATTTAATAATTGTTGGAAAGGAGGAAGAGGTTTTTTTTTTTTTTTTTTTTTGCGTGCTCTTTTTTCCTGCAAAAAAAAAAAAACTACACAAAAAAAAAAATTACAAGCCTTGCGGTTTGATGTTAGATTTATGGTTAGTCTGAACAAAAAATAATTATTTTTCTCGCTATTTCTGATTTCCCAAGATCACACAAAGTCGCCGGGAAAGAGCATATGTAGGAGAAAAATCCCATCTTTCTGTTTTTGGTTTTCCAGATCGCATAGAGCGCAAGCATATGAAGAGAATAGGGTGTATATCCGGTAATAAAAAAATGACTATAAATCGAATAAAGAGATGGATAATTAAATATATCTACAAAAAAATACTTTATACCTCCATATCTAAAATGACATAGCTAGGGCAACCAGAAATATTTTCGTATGAAACGAAAGGGGTTCCTACCGGAAAAGAGGCTCTAGACACAACAAAGCAGTTCTCTTGGCCCGAAAGTGGTCATAGATTGTAGATCTAGAAAATGGAAGTCACATGCAGTCAAAACCGGCTTTGGATTTGGATAAAAAATGAATGCGACCCTCAAACAACTCCTATACCATGTAGGAATTTACAGGGTAAGTTCTGTAAATCAAACACCAAAGGTCACCGCTCACAAATAGAGCACAAATCAGTACACCGGTATTTGACATGGTTACAACCCTCAAAGAGGGAAACAATCCATGGCCTGAGCCAACGCGACCACTTTGGGCAATTTATTAATGTAAAGAAAGAAAATTTACGTAAGATTCTCTCATAAACGGTCATAAGACAAATTACTCTCCATGCTATTTAAATATTGATCATGGACCAATCAGGTGTTAAGCTACAAATCATGTGTTGGTAATACCAATGAGAAAATGAATTGTCGGATCACTACATATCATGACCGTTAGATTATACATTACAAAAGTACATAGTAAAGAAGATCACTTTACCTAACTCTATGCTAGACCAAGTTATACTTAACTATTTCCTATGTGTCGGAATATCATAACAAATATCGAATCATCATTTATTTGATTGATCACTACTTATCAATAAATCTAATTTAATTCATTGGACCTATCACTAATTCATCACTTTGTTAGAACTAGTTAAACTAATTTTAACTCAATTAATTTGTGTTAACTGATTACACATGCACCAAACTAGTGCATTAACTGCAACTGGACCCCCAAAATAATAAAATAACTCTACATGCCTCACCTTTGACGCTCAACTTGAAATTCTTGAGCTAACTCAATCTTTCTGACTTAGTTAACTGATACAAGTTGTTATGAGATGAAATTACAATTTACTTTCCAGTTTATTTTAGGTGTAAATAAATTAGATGCTCACATTCGTCACTAGTGTGTAACTGAAATTCCTCACCAATGTGTGTGTACCTTTTGTCCTTTATGGTTGCCAATTTCACTATTTCTTGTTGCAAATTTCAACACTCCCTCTCAACAAGAAAGGAATTCAATCTATCCCAAACTGGTGCCTTTGGAATGTTCTGCATACAACACTTCTCTAGTGTTGTTTGCACCTACAAATCCTAAAACTGAATAGCCTTTAGAAAAATGAATTAGTATAATGCATCTGTCATCAGAGTCTTCTGACTACTGCTAGGTAATACACCTGTCTACTAGACTCTCTGTGCTACTGCTGACATCTGCATCTAGTTACCTTGCAGTGCTGCCAACTATGATTTGTGCTCTAGTATCTCACATCTATCACTCTGATTTCTATCTTCCTGAAATATAACTACATCAATCGAAGCGATCCTTCCTGCTATTATTTTATTGTGGGATCCTCGTAGCCAAGTTCGATCCTTGAGACACACCATCTCAATGGAACTTTCCAAAATTTCTTCTTGGGGTTATATCTGGACATCGTCCAACCTCTCACCTGGAGCTATAGTTACATGTACTCCCTCTGCCCTTTTGGCTCGAAATTTCCTCCTCCTGGAGGTATTTTCTTGAGTGGACTCTTCCACTTGGTCTCCTCTCTGCTTCTCCAATTTTTGCTACACCACAACCTTCTGAGACTACTTCTTAGGCTGCATGTTGAGAGATATTTGTTCACTCTCAACCTCCAAGTCATTAACTATTTCTTTTCTCCTCAAATCTTTGCATGCATCCTCAACCTCAAGAACATATAGATTCTTGACTCTTCTAGCGATCTCTTTCACCTGTCTCGTGGCTATTTGTTTAAGGAAAACCTTTCCTTTTCTAAACATAAATTCATAACCATGGTCTTCCAACACTGCTATAGAGAGGGGATCTAGACTCCCTCTGAAAGGTATCTGTACCTATGTCAGTCATGCTATACCTCCTGTCATATCCAAACTCTATGTTTTTCTGGAGGGGATCTAGACTCCCTCTGAAAGGTATCTGTACCTATGTCAGTCATGCTATACCTCCTATCATATCCAAACTCTATGTTTTTCTGGAGGTCCTTGTCCTCCAAGTCACAGAAGAGATCTCTATTCCCCGTCATATGGAAAGGATCACTGCTGTCTAGATACCACATGCATCCCATTACAGTGTTGGCCATGCATGCAATGAGAGTAAAATCAAGCTTGAAATTTGAAGCCAATGCTTCATCCACTGCAACTACAGGCTCCTTCTTGCTTGCCTTCTTCTACAGAGAATTCGAAGCATAGTTCCCATGCTCGTGATAGTGAAAAAATCTGATCATGGACAAGTCTCTCTTGCCCTCTTCGACTTGGGATTTCTTTCCCTTGGATTTCTTTCCTTTTCAGACCAATGCACAATATTATTCTTTATTGGTGTTGGAGGTCCCATCTCTGGTGCTCCTCCTTATCTCTTCTATTACCAAGTTAGACCATAAACACTCCCAATCTGACAAATTCTCCCTCCCATTCACAAAGTCTTGGTAACTATGCCAGCCCTTGGGAAGGCCTAGGAAGTGCTAGGATCACCAAGTCATCATCGGCTACAATCATACCAACAATGTGAATATCATCTCGAAATTGAGTGAAATTCGCTAAGTATGTTGGTATCGTCTCACACTCCTCTTTCTTGATTTTTATGAGTGTGTCCTTCAGCGCCAATTTCCTTTGGTCGTTGTTGTTCTGAAATAGATCTGTCAAGGCCTTCCACATAGAATATGGATTTTCCTTCCCATGTATACTCGAGACAATATGATCTCGAACTCCCTCTAACAAGATCCTTCTTGTCTTTCCTACCTTATTTTTCCATGCATCAAGAACTTGGGCATCTGCTGATGCGGGCTTGGGAAAATCAAAATCTATGAATTCCTTCAACCTATTTTCCTCCAACACTACCTCCATCCTATCCTTCCATGAAATATAATTTTAATTTCCCTCGAGTGAAAATTCGAGTCTCAAGCCACTGAAAGACATCTTGATCTATTGTTGGATCCTGAAGAATAAATCTGTAAATTTGAACCTGTTCAAGACAAAATCAATTGTGATTCATAGCGGTCTAATACCATATATAAATTTTATAGAAAATCTATACCAATGGATTCAATCTGATCATGTAATGTACTAAAAAAAGATACTGAATCCTTCTACTATCTTTTCAGAATATAAAACATGATTTCTCAATCACATGAATATAAGAGAAGGAAATTATCAATCACACAACACAAGATGTATCTGGGGAAAGAACCTTCTCAAAAACCTTCTATCATATATTTTACATAATCAAAGAATCATGAAACAATTCAATGCTTTCTCACACCGAGAAAATCATGCACTCTATCAATCGTCTCACCCTGATCCTGCTCAAAACTGACTAGCAATTCTTAGGAAAAATTGACCAACACTTAGCCAATTCTCATCCCCTGCGTAGCCCATCCTTGCTCACACAATCCCTAGGAAATTAATCCCTATTAAATAGGATAATAAACCTTCCTTAACCACACAATCCATAATGAGCCTTCCTGTGACTTTATAATTGCGCCTGGGCAATTTTCTAATAATACAACTGATAGTTAAATTCCCTTTAACCTTTGTCTCAACTGGGTCTTCATCATAACTGACATGCATGCAACTATTAATAGAAAATCATCAGTTATCTGATTGACCACTACTTGTGAATAAATCTAATTTAATTCATTGGACCTCTCACTAATTCATCACTCAGTTAGAACTAGTTAAACTGATTTTAACTCAATTAATTTGAGTTAACTAACTACACATGCACCAAACGAGTGCATTAACTACAACTGAACCCCTAAAATAATAGAATTTCTCTACATGCCTCACCTTTGACCCTCCACTCAAAATTCTTGAGCTAAATCAGTCTTTCTAACTTAGTTAACTGATACAAGTTGTTATGAGATGAAATTACAATTTATTTTACAATTTATTTAAGGGATAAATAAATTATATGCTCACATTCCTCACTAGTGTGTAATTGAAATTCCTCATTGAATTTCCTCACCAATGTGTGTGTACTTTTTTTCCTTTCTAGTTGCAAATTTCACTCTTTCTTCTTACAAATTTCAACAAGTCTGTTTGCTAACTTTAACTATAGTTAACTTGTCTTTAACTTCCAAAACTAGCAGTTCCACTATTATACCTTAAGCTCCTTCCGTGGGCTCCTTTTACTTGTTTTCCTCCAAAGGTCTAGTCTCCGTGACCATCGGCTTAAGATTTGAGGGCTAAGCCTTATTAAACTCTATCAAGGCCTCATTTTCTTTATTAACAACTTCACGTCGTTGGTCATAATGCTTAGCTGTTTAATCCCTCTATGGAAAAATTCATTTGTTATCGACCCTGCTGCCTTTGGTCCTACCTCTACATGAGGTGAATAGGTACTAACTAAACTAACAACGATTAGATATTCCTAGAGCCTCAACGACTCCATTTATTTTTCCGTTGGTCCTCCAACTGTTGCACAAGACCCTGGGTAGGGGCCTAGCCTAGAACCCCCTTCCTACCGAATTTTTATTTTTGTGTCTCTTTGTGAACCTACAGGGGTTCTTCTGTCAGGTTGAAATGGATGTGGGGACCGCCTAATACTAACACCATTTTCTTTCGATCTGTCCGTTGAGCCTCCATGTCCTGACCCATTCAAACCGACACAACCACCAAACTTAAATTTAACCATTCTACTAGGCTATGCCTTGTGGGTTTCAATATTCTATGAGGTCCTCCCGACTCCTCTTTGATTGGATGTGGCCTCCTAGAATGGAAATTCCGATGTGTCCTCAAGCCTCTGTCTCTCAACACTTTTATTTAGTGCTCCTTTGATAAACCGTTAGTGTCTGACCAACCAGATGAAATCACTATGATGTCAATTCCTCCATGTGTCGATATCTAAGCGGTGACACATGTCACCCAGAAAAGGGTCACTTGGATACCTGAAAACACCATATCTGCATGCCACATGTTCTTGCTGATGTCAACCTCTAACTTCACCTGAGCCAACCTTGTGCCAACACCTGTCCTCCTGAAGGAGTGAGAAAAGGTCCTCCGAACCTTTGTTCTGCAAAATTTCCGCTTTTATTTCGATTTTGGCCTACCTGGACAACCTCTTTAAAAATTGCCAGGTTCAAGCTTTCTCTCTTCAACACCACTCATAAGTGTATTTTGGTTTCGAGAGGAATGACTTCAGGGTAGAACCAAACTATTGATCTATGCAATCAACTATTTCAGACGACCACTTCCATGACCACATTTCCCATTTACAGGGAAGTTTCCAATGCTATCAGATAGCTTCCACGTATCCTGACGCTTTCCTCATAGTCACTTAGACTTGGAAATCAACATAAATGGATCGAGGTAATGTCGTTGGGCTATCCCCACCTGGTGGGCTCAACCCATTAGATCCCCATTGGAAATCACTCATCTTTCATGTCCTGGTCTTCTCCTCCACGATTTTGTTAGAAAATTATATATTATGGAGCAATGCAACACATAAAATATGTGGAAAATACAAGCACACAAAACACATAAAACCAGAGAGAAATAAATATCCGTGGTTCACCTAGTTTGGGCAACGTCCACCCTAAACAGCCAGTCCTTCCTTTCTATTATCCAGCAAAAATGAAGAGACAAAACCTACAGCAGATCCGCTGTAATATCCTCTGTTCTCTCTCACAGTCTCCCTCTCTATTTCTCGCTCCGAGAATACACACATAATACACAGCCACAATACAATGCCCTCATATATACAAGGGGGTTGCCTTCTAGGGCAAAAAAACCTAATATAAATATAACTTCTACCGTCAGGTCATTTGCCTAATGAACGACCCAGATTGACTAGAAATTACTATACTTTTACAAGGAAATTTTACATCTATTTTTAGCTTCGGGGGTGCTGCCCCCGAACCCCCGCCAGGGGGGGGCTCCAAAAAGCACTGCCGCCCCCCGCTGGACCCCCCACAGTAACGATTAATTACGAGCGGCGTTGCCGCCCCTTTTAAGGTCCAATGCTGTGATACAAAGTAAACAAGATAATCAGGCTCCACACCCAACAATCTCCCACTTGGAGACTGATTGTAGCAACTCCATCGCTGCTTCACTTGCTGGACAATGACTCCTCTTTGGACTTGGCTATTCCTCATCTTCATCGTCATCCTTGAAGACCAATTGAAACTGAGCACATTCTCAGTTTCTCCCTGGTTACAACTTCTGTTAGCATATCTGCAGGATTCTGGCTAGTGTGTATCTTTTCCAGCTTCAACTCTCCATCTTCCAATACTGACCATATGAAATGGTACTTGAGATGTATGTGTTTAGCCCTGGAATGAAATGCTGAGTTCTTTGCAAGATGAATAACACTTTGGCTATCACTGTATAGTGTGCCCATATCATGCTTCTTACCCAATTCATCCATAAACCTTTGTAACCAAATCATTTCTTTACTAGCCTCTGTAGCAGCAACATACTCGGCTTCTGTTGTTGAAAGTGCAGCAACACTTTGGATTTTTGAAACCCAACTGACAGCTATTCCACCTACAGTAAATACATATCCTGTAGTGCTCCTCCTGTTATCTCTGTCACCTGCCATATCTGCATCAACATATCCCTGTAGAGCAATGTTTGAACCACCAAAGCATAATGCTTGATTTGTGGTACCTCTCAAATATATGAGAATCCATTTTACTGCCATCCAATGTTCTTTTCCTGGATTTTTCATGTACCTGCTTACAACTCCCACTGCATGTGCAATATCAGGCCTTGTGTAGACCATTGCATACATTAAACTTCCAACTGCTAATGCATATGGAACTTTAGACATATAATCCATGTCTTCTTGGGTCTTTGGGCACATCTCCTTACTAAGTTTGAAATGGCTAGCAAAAGGTGTACTAACTGGTTTTGCATTCTACATATTAAATATTTTCAACACCTTCTCTATGTGCTCATTCTGAGACAGTGTTAATTTGTGATTTTTCCTGTCTCTAGTTATCCTCATACCAAGGATTTGTTTTGCAGCTCCCAAATCCTTCATTGCAAATGAATTTGCCAATTTTCTTTTGAGCACATTTATTTCCTACATGTTAGATCCTGCAACAAGCATGTCATCTACATACAATAACAATATAATATAGTTGCCATCATTTTGCCTTTTTAGATAAACACAATGATCAGAGTGACATCTAGTATAACCTTGTTCAAACATAAACTTGTCAAATTTTAGATACCACTGCCTTGGAGCCTGTTTTAAGCCATACAAGCTCTTCTTTAACCTACACACCAATTTTTCTTTCCCTTTTACCTCATATCCTTCTGGTTGCTGCATGTATATCTCTTCCTCCAAATCTCCATGGAGAAATGTTGTCTTTACATCTAACTGTTCAAGATGTAAATATTCCGCTGCAGCAAGACTTAAAATAGTTCTGATTGAATTCATTTTAACAACAGGAGAAAATATTTCATCAAAATCAATACCTTTCTTCTGTGCAAACGCCTTCACCACAAGTCTAGCTTTGTACCTCTGTTTTCCTCCATCTTCTTCCTTCAGCCTGTAAACCCATTTATTCTACAATGTAGTTTTACCTGTAGGCAGCTTGACTAAGTCCCAAGTTTGGTTATGCATTAAGGAGTCCATCTCTTCATCCATGGCTAGCACCCACTTCTTCCTGCTTTCAACCTGCGTTGATTCTTCATAACATTCAGGTTCACCAGAATCAGTCAACAATAAATAATATAATGAAGGAGAGTATCATTCAAGGGGTCTACTTATCCTGGTAGATCTTCTAACACCACTTTCAGGTGTTTGAGGTGCCTGTTGCTGTTGTGGTGGTTGCTGCTGCTGTGGTTGTTGATTATTATTATTTTCAGGCACCTTTACTTTTTTAGTTATGTCATCAAGAACCGTGTATTCCTTGCTATCTTTTTCGTGTTTCTTTTCCTGCAGCTGATTCTTATACAAGACCTTTTCATTGAATATTACGTCTCTGCTCCTAATGATTTTGTGATTTTCATAATCATATAAGCGATAACCAAAATAATTAGCACCATATGCAATAAAGGTACATTTCTTTGATTTTTCCTCAAGATTTTTTCTATTTTCTTTATTAATATGGACAAAGGCCTCACAACCAAAAGGCTTTAAAAAAGAGTAGTTTACCTTTTTACCTGTCCATGCTTCCTCTGGAATACCACCATCCAAGGAACTTGAAGGCCCTTTGTTTATTAGATAAACAGCAGTATCTACAACATCTGCCCAAAATTGTAAAGGCAATCCCGCATGCAATCTCATGCACCTTGCACGCTCCATGATTGTTCTGTTCATCCTTTCTGACACACCATTTTCTTGTGGTGTTCTTGGAACTGTCTTCTCTCTACGAATTCCATGCTCTGAACAGTACCTATCAAACTCTTTGCCGCAATATTCACCTCCATTGTCTGATCTGAGACACTTCAACTTCTTTCCTGTCTCAATCTCAACCAAAGCTTTCCATTTCTTGAAAGTATCAAATACATCAGATTTATTCTGAATACAATAAATCCATGTCTTTCTAGTTGCATCATCAATAAAAGTAACATAATAACGAGAGCCACCGAGAGATGATACCTGAGCAGGTCCCCATACATCTGTATGCACAAGCTCCAATTTTTCGCTCTTATTTTCTTTCCCAACTCTGAGAAATCTGACTCTCTTCTGTTTTCCATAAATGCAATTCTCACAAAAATCCAAATCAACATTCTTCAAACCTGGCAGCAAATTTCTTGAGTGAAGAATTTTCATCCCCTTCTCACTCATGTGTCCGAGCCTATGATGCCATAATGTTGCATCTACTCCTTTGGAAGTTAAAGCATTAACAGAGTTAGAAATACCATTGCATAAATACAATGTACCAACCTTTTCACCTTTTACTATTACCAGGGCTCCTTTGGTGACCTTCCAAGTTTTATCTGTGAAAGTTGTCACACAACCTTCACCGCCTAACTGCCCTGTTGAAATCAGATTTTTCTTCAGATCTGGAACATGCCTTACCTCCTTTAATAGCCATTGGTTTCCATTCTGTTGTTTTACAAGAAATTTACCCATTCCAACAATTTTACAGGGTTTATCATCACCCAAACGAACTTGTCCAAAATCTCCTTGAACATAGTCATGAAAATATTTCTTATCAGGTGTGGCATGGAATGAAGCCCTTGAATCTACAACCCAAGAATCAATAACATTTTCAAAAGAAAGAATCAAATAATCTTGTAACACATCACTTATCACATTTTCTTCATGATTGTTTTCTTGCTATGTGTCTCCTTCTTTTCCCTTCCAAGATCTATAGTCTTTCTTTAGGTGTCCTTTCTTTCTGCAATTCTAGCACATTATTCCTGATCTGGACTTGGATCTGCCTTTCCTTGATTTACTGTGATATCCCGAGCTTTTTCCTCTTTCCATTCTTCTTCCCCTAGACTTTGCACTCAAAGCATTACCCGATGTCTCACCGGAGCTTTTCTGTCGCATTTCCTCGCTAAGGATAGCACCAAAAACATCATCAAACTTTAAAGTACTAGATCCAGAGACAGAGTTACTAATGGCCATTACTAAACCATTCCAACTCTCTGGCAATGAGCACAAGAATAACAGAGCTCTAACTTCATCATCAAAGTTTACCTCTACAGAACTTAACTGACTGGTAACTATGTTAAATTCATTTAAATGGTTTGCAACAGATCCACCTTCAGACATCTTCATATTAAATAGTCATTTCATAAGAAATACCTTGTTTGAGGCCGAGGGCTTTTCATACAGTTTCGCCAACGTCTGCATCAAACCCTCTGTTGTTTTTTCCTTCGAAATATTGAAGGCGACTGATGCCGCAAGACACAACCGTACTACTTCGAGTGCCTTTCTATCGAGAATGTTCCATTCCGCGTCTGTCATGGCCGCCGGATTCTTTGTTTTTCCGCTCAATGGTAGGTATAGATCTTTCTGATACTGATAATCTTCCATCTGCATCTTCCACAGGGGAAGTTTTGGCCGTTAAATTTCTCACCCTAAACTTACCATCGTCTGTCATTACTCCCACTCGAACCAGGAACCCTTCTTTCCTACGAGTTTATCAGCCAAATATACCTTCGACTCTGATACCAGTTGTTAGAAAATTATATATTATGGAGCAATGCAACACATAAAATATGCGGAAAATACAAGCACAAAAAACACATAAAACCAGAGAGACACAGATATACGTGGTTCACCCAGTTTGGGCTACGTCCACCCCGAACAGCCAGTCCTTCCTTTCTATTATCCAGCAAAAATGAAGAGACAAAACCTACAGCAGATCCGCTGTAATATCCTCTGTTCTCCCTCACAATCTCCCTCTCTGTTTCTCGCTCCGAGAATACACACATAATACATAGCCGTAATACAATGCCCCCATATATACAAGGGGGTTGCCTTCTAGGGCAAAAAACCCTAATCTAAACATAACTTCTACCGTCAGATCATTTGCCTAATGAACGACCCAAATTGACTAGAAATTACTATACTTTTACAAGGCAATTTTACATCTATTTTTAGCTTCGGGGGCGCTGCCCCCAAACTCCCGCCAGGGGGGTCCTCCGAAAAGCGCTACCGCCCCCCCCTTGGACCCCCCATGGCAGCGACTAATTTTGGGCGGCGTTGCCACCCCCTTTTAAGGTACAAGGGTCCAATGTTGTGATACAAAGTAAACAAGATAATCAGGCTCCACACCCAACAGATTTTCCCTTTGTGCGCCAAAGGATATGCACCACGGTGAACTTGTCGGGGTATTGATTTCATGCCATCCTGTATTGTGGGCCTCCTCCTATCCAATAGATTTTCTCCCCATTGTTTTTGTGGCTTCCACATGAACCTGGAGGTTTTTATTAGAGGTTTTACTATCCTCTTCCGCTATGTTTGGTATTTCTCCAGCTTTGGATAAGCACCAAAGAGTCCACCAAAATTATTTAACTCTGTTATAAGGGCCTTAGTGTCATAGTGCTTTGACTAGCTCAAAATTTCAATCCAGGAAGCCATTTTGGGACTTCCATATACCATTGCAAATCTATTTCTAATCCCTATTCAACTAGGTGGCTTACACCTACACTTGAGATGATCTAGTTCTCAAGAATTTGGTCCAAAGCCTCTGCTTCCATTCTGTCATGCTCTTCATCATGTTGCCTACTTTGACACATATGCTACTTCCATCATTGTGTTTCCATCACCCTGTTGCCATCATTGACAACATACCTCAAAAATATTTACCATGTGAAAGAGAGGATTTATTGAATACATTAAAAAATTGTTGAAATAAACTTTAAAGATGTCTATTTATAAACAACACAAAAGAGTTTTTATTTCACAAACCCTGTAGAAATAATTCATTTTCCTAAAAAAAATATAATATGTTGTGATAATAAGCTCAAAGAGGTTATCAAACAACTTATTAGATTTAATGCCATGGAAAAAGAAAAGCTTAAATGTATTTTCGCAACATTGCTAAATGCAATCAAACAACATGTGATGAAACACAACTAAATCATTATAAGGATGCAATTCAAGTAGAAATCCACATGGAAACTAAATTAATAGCCTCTCAAAAGAAAAACAAGGATGGTGGCTGACGCAACAAGTCCATTCCTCAAGTGTAAAACACATCTTTACACGCTCAGTAGAACACAAGAAAGATAAGTTTTTTTTTTTAACCAACCAACTAATAGAAAAAAAGAAAGATAAATAAAATTTTGTAAC
Source organism: Pinus albicaulis (assembly GCA_034641835.2). Lineage (NCBI taxonomy): Eukaryota > Viridiplantae > Streptophyta > Pinopsida > Pinales > Pinaceae > Pinus > Pinus albicaulis. The sequence continues at coordinate 1,725,337,631 of CM076578.1, read as the reverse complement.
CATGAGAAGAAAGCAGGAAGTAACAGGAAATAAACAAAAATAATATATTTTAAAGTATATGATAGTTGTAATTGAGTGTTTAGACAGATGGAAAGTTGGATGTTTTTATGGCATTTCATGGAGTGGGGGCTTATGAACTTTCCAATAAAGCCAAGATACATGCAAGGTATTTTTATAAAAAATAATAAAAAATTAATGCAAATATTAAATCAAATTAAATATGGACATGGATAGACACGTTAAAGTTTGCATGAAACCCACGTGGTTGTCTAAAACACTGTTTTAAATTGTTTGGCACATATTTTTTGGAGGCTTTTTTTCTTCATGGTTATCTACATGTCCAGAAGCTATTGTTTTGAAGTACTTGAGCTCAGCCATCCACATTTATGATCTGTTATGGAACAATAATGAAATAAAAAATTATGTACAATCCTGTAACAATGTAGAACTTCCAAAATGAAAATTGGTTGGAAATTTTCCAATTCTGTTATGTTGTAGTTCTGTAATTAGATGGTGTGCAAGCTCAAAAACCAGATACTGCCGAGTAGCTAGAAAAATATTGAATACATGGAATTGATTTATTTGAGGTTGAGCGTCTTACTTGCTAGCTCTATGTTGATGATTAATGCAAACGAGGTTTAGTACATGAATGCATTGTCTTATTTCATCAAAATTCCATTTCCGAAAGAAAAAAGCGACACTTAAACACATTCTAATTGTTTCCTATTTTATTTTGGTGGTATTAGGTCCCCAACCATATACTCTATCTAGACGGAGATAGCCTTCCGGTATAGGGTTTTAATAACCCTCACCAAAGACTGACTCCTTCGGTTTAAAATAACATGTTTTATTAGTTAGATATTTCTGGTCTCTCTTCTGGCCTTGACTCTATGTATTAAACCACACTATGAGAGAATTTCACTGGAGGGTTTAGTTACAAATTTTGGGTTTTCCTATGTTTAAACAATGTGGATTGTCTGATGCACATGATTGGAAGAATGGGTTCTCTTAAATTGAAAAGTCTAGAATGGGTTCTCTTAAATTGAAAATTCTAGCGATTATGTGTCAGTTATAGGTCCACTTCCTACAAACAATAGTGTGGTAGTTCCTGATTTGTCAGATGTTTCACATCAAATGCTATACCTTCTGAAGAAATGTAGTGAGGTAGTCGGTGATGTTAAAAGATCTCTAGGATTTGTACCATATCATTATTATTCAGTTTGAATACATGAGTGTTTTTAAAAAATAAAACATATGCACTTGTAGTTGTATTGTATTCTTATAATTTGTTGAGGCAATAGTATGAAGATTCTAAGAATTTCAATACAATGGAATTCTTTGACTTCTGAGAGGAAACTTGAAAGCTTGTAGAATGAATTAACACTAATGTTGCAAAGATGAAATCTTTGATAGTTACCCTTTAAGGGTGTTTCAAATACAATATTTAGATTTATTATTTCTTGTTTCTCTTTCACACTTGACTGTATTGTGTAATCAAGTTGTCAATTTTTTTCTGTAAATGAAAGACTAATAGTAACTCAATAATGGACAAAGCAACTTGTTTCTGAAGGCTTAAGGGGAAATGGACTAAAGCTTTCCACTCTCAAAGTCAGGCTAGTAATTCTTATTGCTTCTTTCCCTCTACAACTTGAACTCTTAAAGGAAATTTACCTTCTGATACTACTATAGCTTAAGAAAAAAACTTTTGGCTTTATCTTTCTCTTGCTTTGGTTTTGTTGAGTGAGCTTCTTGAGCTAGATGGGATAATTTTTTGAAGTGAAAGGATTATGCAGTGGGTTAACAACTTAAGAAATACCACCTTACTGCTATAGAACAAATTACTTCTACATCTAGGCTCAATCATATACTAGCATGCGCCCACTGCTGTTGAATTGAAGATGGCGAATGTCTGGATGGGTTCTGGTATCTTGGTGGTATGAAGGTGAGAGGTCATATTCTATCATTTATGAGTAATCTGATGGTATATTAATTTGTCAAGGTGTATATGATAGCCACTTAATTCAATTCTTAACATACCCTTAGTTATATGTCTAGTTAATCCAAGAATATGTTCTGTATGTACATGCTAATTGACTCGCGATAATGGTTAGACTGGTTAAATAAAATGCTAACATGGTATATATATTGCAAAGGTAAATAGGCTAATGTGGATATGATCACGCAATGCATAATTCTTTGTACTACTCACCTCTATCTAAATAGTAATATTTCTATCATTAGGCACCAATATTAACAAGTAGTTAATCTCCTTAGTGCTCATGTTATACCTCCTCACATGCCTCTCTTTTTTCTTCATGGCTATTCCATTATTTCTTGTAGTTAATCGATCACATATTGACCTGAATCATATTTATAGAGTACCTATAGCATACATGGTTCAATGCATGTTACTAGTACAACACATGGGATTTACGATATATCCTTGTAAAATCAGTATATAAGAAAGCTATTAGAAATAGGTCATTTCCACCTGAAAGTATGAGCAAGCTTATATCTTAAGCTATTAGAAATAGGTTGTTTCCACCTAAAAGTATGAGCAAGCTTATATCTTATTCTATATGAAAAAAAAATCATAACCAATTATGATGAAATGCTGCCAGTATCAGATATTGATAAACTGGATAGTGGTTAATAGTTTGTAGATCTGTGAGCAGTTTTTCTCTATGCTCTGTCGGTGGCCCCTAGAGGCCAGTGGAATTCTGTACGAATTTCTAGAACTTTGTTTAATATCTAGCTCTTTGATGTCTTTCTTCAATCCAAGCAGATAAATGAAAAAATAGAATTATCAATTCTTGAAACAATTATTCAATAAAATATTGTTTTCTCTAATTAGAAATTTGGTATACATAGGTATGTATAGTTAGACAAATAAAGAAAGAGAACATAACAAAAATATGACATAGTTAGACAACTACAAAAAGTGAAACAAATCTATGTAATGGCATGAGATGGTGTTAATGATGCTTCGGCCTTGTAGCTACAAGAGGAATTCAATTGGGTGACATATATCTTATTCTGCCCGTTCCATAGCCAACCCCATAGTCAGCCCCTTTTGACTATCCTAGGTTTTCTTTATACAAATACTTAGCCAATAGTAGTAGATCCAATTTCATTTACTGTCCAGAGTTCCCTTCCTTCAACACATCTCCCGTAGAGCAAGAGTGGAATCCATAGATCCTCAACTAGTTTTGGAATCAATGAATATGCCTTCAGATCCTATGAATCAGTGAATATATTCCAGTAAGAATCCAAAGCTCCAAACCTCCCATGAATTAGTGGGGATATTGCAGTAATAAGACAAACTAGATAGATAATCCAAGTCAAGGTATTGAAGCTAAATTGAAGCCAAGCCATATGGAGAAGCCAAGCCAAGCCAATTGAAAATTGAAGAGAACAACACTCAACCACTTTGGGAAACTGGACAACCACATGTAGAAGTGGGCTCAGGTGATCTGGGAAGCTTGGGTAGTAGTACCAATAATAATGTTAAAGAGCAAAGCCTTGTCGCTTACCAATAATAAGAATAATTTTAAAGAGTAAACAAAAAATTGATGTTAATAGCCAATACTAGAATAATGCTAGCATTAGTCATTTGGGAGAAAAAATTGAGGAAATTATTATCACATGATGTCCTTTACCCTAACTATTGTGCCTCTCTGCCTCGAGAAGAGGTCAATAAGATGAAAAATCTATTGATTGGCTAACAAAAAGCAATGTGAAAATTTGTGAATATTTAATAGGGTGTAATACGTTGGAGAAGAAATTTATCATAATATCTGGTTAAAACTTTAGGTTTCATGTTTTGATTATTGTGCGATGACTAATACTAGCTAGCAGAACTGATTACTATAGTCCCTGCTAGCCTTGAGGGCATGGACTAATAAAAGGTAAAAGAAATAAAATGATAAGAGAATACATAAAATAAATAGATCTAATTTTTTTTTAAAGAATTCAATACATATAACCAAAAGCCTAAATTTAAACAAAAACAAAAGAAAACTAAAAGAAACTCAAGAACATGAGGAGACCCCAAAAATATAACAAACTTTATTTTTTTAATCACATGTGGCATAATTGTCCTAACAATCCAAGGAACCATATAATATTTTGAGATCAAAGTACCTAATGAAAGGAACTAGAATATCATTTTCAAATATGAACATTATCAAAGCAGGTTCAAAACTCAATAATATAAAATATTAAATAAAGAAAATTTACGAAGAGGAAAAATAGATATCAAATGATATGTGCATGAATCGAAATATAGTAACACGAAAAAGGTGCATCTATAGCATGCCAAAAGGTAGTGATCCAAAATCATTAAAATATCTCTAGGAAAAATTGTAAAATGGTTCAAATCATAAAGCTGAGTTGAGAAAAAGAAGCATTGAAAGAAACCTAGGACACATCCAAGGGATACACTGAAGACCTTATGATGAAGAGGAACTAAAAAACGAAATAAAGTTGAAAAAAAACGTACATGTTTACGAGGATGCAGTTTTGGGCATAAAAGAAAAGAATTGGTGGACCGCTTGAACTGACATAGAGTAAACTACTTCAGGAATATTAAGAATTTCTTTGAAATGCAGGAATATTAAGAATCTCTTTGCAATCATATAAAATATTGAGAAAGGAGGAGAGTGATCCGCATATGGTAAAAATATGTTAATTTACTTTTTTAAATTAATAGGGTTAAAAGTCCATCTTTAAAACCCTACGATATCTTAAAATATTGATGTATTCTACTCTTATACTTATAAGCTAATTAACTAATTGAACAATTTCAATCATCTCATGTATTTATAATCTCAATGGGTATAACTTGTTATACATTTTTTTTACAAAGTTTTTCCATGTAAAATGGGCTTGCTACACTCGCACACAACTAGTCATTAGCTCCTGAAACCTTTTTAACAAGGTGCATTTTAATGCCGTAAAATGATTCTATTTTTTATCATGGCATCATATTTCTATGTTGTTATTTTGTTGTTGTTGTTAATATTACACTTTTAAAATATCTAGGTTAACATTATTATTAAGAGTATGTGTCGTAAATTTTAGAAGAATATAGCTTATAAACGAACACCTACATCAAAATATTTATTAATATAGACGTTTCTTTTAGGGTACATGTATTTCTATGATGTGATAACATCCTCTCTCACTATAATACTAACAATATTAACAATTTTAGTTTCATGCCTTATGGTCCATCTTTGGCTTTTGTTGTTATACATGAAGTTATAGGTCACTATCCTACTATAGATGCATATCCCTATGTTGGGATTTAAATCCATAGTAGTATTTCTCTTCTAAAATATGGACACACTAAACTTTTTATTTTGTTTACGGCATGTTGCTAAAAATCCCCACTGTATAAAAATTGGGAGGTAGAGATGACTTCTAGTGCATTACTTGTACCAAAATATGAATTAATATGAATTGATTGAGAAGTTGGCTTTGGGGTACAAGTCCCTACAAATTTATTCCTCACTTCATTTTAGTAATTTTGCTTCCAATTATTATGGGTCATATTTGGCTTATTATCCAAAAGAGATGTTATAACCTATCTTGCTATAATGGCATATCCCTATGTTGATTTTTAGTTTGACATTAATATTATTTGATATGCATTGTATTGTTGTATGTGCTAAAAAAACCATTAGCTATGTGTGCTTATTTTTATCAATAAATACCACATAAATAATAATTCTAATATGGAGATGACTTATAAGGAATTATGAACACCAAATTATCTCAAATCTAGGCACCAAATTTTGAGTGCACATCCTTAAATTGATGCAATAACATCCTCCCTCACTTTGATATTAACATTATTGATGACCTATCTTGCTATATTGGCATATCCCTATGTTGATTTTTAGTTTGACATTAATATTATTTTCTATGCATTATATTGTTGTATGTGTTAGCAAAACCATTAGCTATGTGTGCTTATTTTTATCAATAAATACCACATAAATAATAATTCTAATATGGAGATGACTTATAAGGAATTATGAACACCAAATTATCTCAAATCTAGGCACCAACTTTTGAGTACACATCCTTACATTGATGTAATAACATCCTCCCTCACTTTGATATTAACATTATTGATGATTTTGGAATTTTTACTTCTCGGCCATCTTTATCTTGTAGTTGTTACCACATGTTTTTATAATCTAATATCTTCTAAAAATCATATATACCTATGTTGGGGTTTTATTCCATATTAAAATCCTATTCTTGTATTGTGTAACTAAGTCATTAACTTGAATATAAGTGTGTATTCTTCTAAACACAGATACTTTAACATCAATATTTTTTTATAACATGGTTTTATTATGGTTAATATTAACCTTGAATGGATTTGAATTGTCAGGAGAGGTTGTTCAAGCCGAGCTTACTTTTTTGAAGAGTGGAATAAACTTGTTTTGGGTTTCCATGTGCTTTTATCTTATTTCTAAAGGAAATTAGTGATCATCACATATATAATGTTTACATAAAGGTTGGAAAAGTGGGATAAAGGCAATTAGGAATCATCACATATATAATATTTACATCAAGGTTGGAAAAGTGGGATAAATTGATGTCACCTATCGTCCTTTATTATGTTAAGAATGTTAAATTACCAATAAGGAGAGATGGATTGACCTCATTATTCTAGTGCCCCATAAGGTGTAGAGTGGCATTCAACTTGAAAAAAAACATTTTTAATCTTATTCAATCATACACAATGATAAATGTAGAAATGAAAATGGAGTTATACTACATGTCCATTCTCTTTCCCCTCATTGCTTGGAAATTGGGAGTAGATCTATCATTTCTCTTTCAAGGAAATAATTTGAAAATATATACATAATGAAGGAAAATTCACAATATAAAAATTTCAAATGAAGATTTATATTTTCATACCATCATTAAAATCCAAATGCAACGGTAATACCCAAGTTGTAATTATCTTTAGAATAATTTACACTTATTTGTAATTATCTAAGTTCTAAACATTGACCATGGGGCCAAGAATAATTTTGATTAATATGTGTAATAATTGTGAATAGTAATAATTTTTTTTTCCCTAGAAATATAATTGGAAAGAACACATAAGTATTTTGGGCTTCTTTTCAATATGAAAAAATATTAAAGTTGTTTAGTCCCAAGTACTGGACGGATAGAAGAAAGTGACAGTTTTCACAATTTGAACCTTCCAAAATTTCTCGAGATTCCAAGGAAAATAATTATCATTAAGAGGCAACATACATAAGGAAATATGTTATGTTCGGTGGGGAGATAAGGATAAGAATAGCTAGAGAGAAATGCATTCCAAGGAAGGAAAAATGAAAGATTTTTCCTATATTATAAAAAAAATCCTAGGTACAAAAAAGGGGGCAAACCTTAAAAGTAGAACAATTGCTAAAAAGCTGTTGGAGAAGGAATTAAATAAATATCAATGAGTGAAAACAATTGGGGCACACGAAACAACGTTTTTGGATTGGGGGAGTTTCTATGATTACTCATTGGTTGGGAGTAGCGTGCTAGTCCTACTTTATTTTCAAGATTTAAGATAAGTAAACTGGTTTATTGTATTGTTGTTTACGGGAAAGGTATAATAATGTATTAATTAGTAGGTAATCACAAATGGTTGTGTTGCACCTAGAATACATAATGAACAATGTGATTGATAAACTAAGAAAAAAAATAAATGTGTATCATGCAGTAAAAATTACAATGGAATTATCATGTGTGTATGTCTTGTTACAACAAACAAGTAAGCATAATATATGGTTACTACCTACTATGGGAAGTAATTTTTTTTGGTATAAAATGGATTTAACACAACCATGCATATTTTCAAGATGAAAGCTAGAAAGTTTCTAATATCATTATCAACAAATTTTAATTTGTATATATGTTGGTCAAGTACTATTATTTTGTTGGAATATGGTAAATAGTGAAGGAATGGAAGTTATGTGGATGCTTTTAATATATTAAATAATCCATTAGAAGTATTTAATATACTTTGCATGCTTGTAAATTATCTTAGAGGGATAACCTTCATATTGTACTCTTAATGCTTTTGGTACCTGTACAAATTATGTTGTAGATCTGAATCTGCTCTTGAAATTTAATAAATCACAAGCCTCAAATCTATTCCACTACTCTGCGAAATTCAATTCACAATCTAGAAAACAAATCATAAACCTACATTAAGAAATATCACACATACATAGAGATTTATCTAGGGGAAAGAAAATGCTCAAAACCCCTTCCTATATGTATTTCATTAATCAAATAATAGAGATGAATACATATGCTTGCTCAATCCAAAGCACAACCTGCAAGTGTATAGTCTATCCCTATGCCTAACTAAATGACTCTGGCCAACACTTAATTAGTGAATTTTCAAGGTCTCTAAGATCCTATTTCCTTGTGTTTTTCCTTCAGGAATTAGGTCCCTATTAATAAGGAAATTCCTTAATTGGATTGCACAATTCCTTTAGGTTGATCCTTTGACTGCATGCACAACTACATTCCTTTAGGTTGAGCCTTAAGATTTTTCTTGCTATATTTTAAACACTCCCTCTCATCAAGAAAGGGATTATAAACTACCCTAACCCCGCTTCTATGGAACTCAAATTTACCCTTTGACAAATACTTTGTCAAAATATATGCATCTTGTTCCTCTGTTGGAATGTAATAAAACAAAATTATCCGCCTCTACGCACAATCCCATAGATGGTGATACCTGATATCTATATGCTTGGATCGGTCGCAAAAGAATATATTTTCAAATATCTTGATGTAAATCTAATTATCACAGTGGGATTCATCATCTGACCAAATAATCTCACAAGAATATTTCTCATCAATATTTCCTCACATGTTGCTTGGCTGGAAGCCGTGTACTTTTCTTTTGCTGAGGTAAGTGCCACTGATATTTTCTTCCTAATGTACCAGGAAACTGTTGTGGACCCAACATTGAAAATTCCTCCTGTTTTACTCTTTTGATTTGATGGACTCCCTACCAAATCTGCATCTGTGAGGCCACACAACTTCACTCCATCTATCTATCTATACCATAGTCCAAACTAGGTGGTGCCTTTGAGGTACCTTAGAACATTCTTATCTTCCCTCCATAACAATTTGGTCGGCCTAACCATATCTTGACTAAGTTGGTTGAATGCATAGCACATATATAGTTCGGTGTTCACAAGATACATTAGTGAACCCACTACCTTCTCATAAATGGTAGCCTGCACTACACCTAAAGTAGCATTCTATTTCCTATTACTAGAGGTGTTTCCATGGGTTTTCTATTCTGCATGTGGAACTAATTCAGTATCTAATTTTCATACTTCCCTTGAGAGACAAATAGTTCACCATATCCTTACCATACTTCTAATCTGAGGAAGTAGTGCATGAGTTCCATGTCCTTCATTTCAAATTCTCTTACAAGGTCCTCCTTGCAAGATCTAATCAACTTATTATCACCATTAAAATAAAATCATCAACATATAAGAAAATAATCAACAATTTACCTTCTACAAAGATATGATAAAGGTTTGCATCCGCTTCACTTTTGGTGAAGCCAAAACTGGTGAGATAGTTGTTGATCAAAGGTCTCAAAACCTTTTGGCTACTCGATGTACACCTCCTCCTCAATAACTCAATTGGGGAATGCTATGTTTACATCCATCTGGTAAATCTTCCACCCCATCCGCGCAGACAATGCAAGAATTGATATAATGGATGAATACCTTGATATAGGAGAAAACATTTCCTCATAGTAAATTCCCTCAACTTGAGAGAATCCCTTGACCAAAAATCTGGCCTTAAACTTCTCTATGCTTCTGTCTGCTGCATGATTTACCTTGAAGAGCCATCTCGAACCCACAAATGATTTATCTGTTGGTCTTGGGGCCACTTCCCAAACACTTTTCTTTACAATCGAACCATATTACTCCATCATTACATCAACCCATACATGTTTCTCTATTGCTTCCTCGAAAGAGGATGGCTTAGTCTCTACTAGTGCAGTAATTAGATCCATGTAGCGAGTGTACCATTCTGGTGACCTTATTTACTTGCGATGTGAAGTGGGTTCTCCCACGTTTTCTCTAGCATCATGCAATAGCCTCTCATCTTCTTTGGTTCATTTTCTTGCTTCTCTAGATGGTCTCCTTGAGTGACTGTCTCCATTTTCTGTTCCTCATCTTGTGGCTACTCCATAAATTCCTTAGGTTCGTCATTTGGAGCTAAAATATCCTCTCGTGGTGGAACCTGAAGCTCCCTCTCAAGAGAGCACCACAACACTTTATCCTCATCAAAATTTACATCCCTTCACACAACTGGCATTATGAGGGATGGTAAGTATATATGATATTTGTGAAGAGTTTTTTTGTAACCCACAAATACTCCCAACTCAGTTGTTGGCTCAAGCTTCTTCCTAGAATCTTTGGAGACATGGTAGTAAACAAATTATCCAAAAATCTTGATGTGAGACACATCCAACTTTCTCCTATAGAAAGCTTCCTCCGATGTAATCATTACTAGAATCCAATGAAGATTCCAGTTCTGCAAGTATACTATTGTGTTGAATGCCTCTAACCACAAATGCAGACATTAGAGAACTTTTGAGGTCTAAAATGGGCCTCCTAATAAAATTGTACAACAAAAATAAACTTTATAAGAACCAATAGGATTCAAGATGATGATGTCAACCATGGGGGATGATTCACCATTTTCGAAGTAAAAAGGTAAAAATATTCAAAAATAATAAAATAATAAAAATACTTTTTAACTTGTATTTTCAACTTATCTCCCTATTTTTTTACTCAAATTTCGAGCAAGAGTACTCGTTGGATGCAAAATTTAATTCATCATCCAAGGAGTACCCATGTTGCATACTTTCGATATACCCTACTACACGAAAAATGAGAAATACATGAAAAAATGTGATTTCAACCATGTTTTTCATATATTTCTCATTTTTCGTGTAGGAAGGTCGATCGAAAGTATCCAACATGGCTAATCCTTGGATTAGGAATCAAATTATGCATCAAACGAGTGTTCCCATTCTAAATTTAAGTAAACCCATAGGGAGATAAGTTGAAAATACGAGTTGAAAAAGTAGTTTTTTCTTTTTTCCCTCTAGAATTTGATGATGTAATCTAATATTTTTTTATTATTTCTACTATTATTTTATAATTTCCTTAGGAGGTCCATTTTAGACCTCAAAATTCCCCTAATGGTGGTAGGAATTTTTCATGTAATATCGGCCTCACTGCTCCTACAAGACTATGGTTCTTTCGCTCAACCACCCCATTTTGTTGTGGGTTGTGGGGTGTTGTCAACTCCTATCGAATGAATTGTTTTGCATAGAAATTTTTAAACTCATTCAACATGTACTCACCTCCATTATCTATGATGTGAGCCTCCAACTTCTCGTTGGTTTCTTTCTCAACAAATGCCTTGATTTCTACAAACTTGGAGAATGCCTCATCCTTATTCCACATGAAGAAGATCCAACACTTCCATGATAAATTTTCTACAAAGATAATATAATATATGTGCCTTGTATTGGAGGTTGTAGAGAAAGTTCCACATACATCATAGTGGATCCTTTCAAGTAATAGATGTTCTTTTCAATCCTGATCATGGAATGTGGTTTTTTTGTACTTCCCCAAGGTACACCCTTTGAATGTATCTTACTGCTCAAGTGCTCCTCTGGGGAGGCTTGTGGTTATCTGTTGCATAATCTTCAGGGTGCCATGATGCAAATGAAAAAGTATTATATGCCAATGTTCACTTACATCATGGCTTTGGATTTGGATAAACAATGAATGCGGCCCTCAAACAACTCTAATACCATGTAGGAATTTACAGGGTAAGTTCTTTAGATCAAACACCAAAGGTCACCACTCACAAATAGAGCACAAATACATACACCGGTATTTGACGTGGTTAAAACCATCAAAGAGGGAAATAATCCATGGCCTGAGCCAACGCGACCACTTCAGGAAATTTATTAATGTAAAGAAAGAAAATTTACATAAGCTTCTCTCATAAACGACCATAGGAAAAATGACTCCATGCTATTTAAATATTGATCATGGACCAATCAGGTGTTAAGCCACAAATCAAGTGTCGGTAATACAAAGGAGAGAATGAATCTTTGGATCACTACATATCATGACCGTCGGATTATACATTACAAAAGTACATAGTAAAGAAACTCACTTTACCTAACTGTATGCTAGACCAAGTTATACTTAAATATTTCCTATGTGTCGGAATATCATAACAAATATTGAATCAAAATTTATTTGATGGACCACTACTTATCAATAAATCTAATTTAATTGCCCACGAGGCGTAGAGCAGTCGGTGATGGGGTGCACTGTTAAGGCACTCCGTTCTGCAAAGTCACCGGTTCGAAACCCGTGGGTGTAGGATTAGTCTAAACTAGAAAAAAAAAATAAAAAAAAATCTAATTTAATTCATTGGACCTATCACTAATTCATCACTTAGTTAGAACTAGTTCAACTAATTTTAACTCAATTAATTTATGTTAACTGATTACACATGCACCAAATTAGTGCATTAGCTATAACTATACCCCCAAAATAATAAAATAACTCTACATGCCTCACCTGTGACCCTCAACTCGAAATTCTTGAGCTAACTCAGTATTTCTGACTTAGTTAACTGATACAAGTTTTTATGAGATTAAATTAGAATTTACTTTCCAATTTATTTAAAGTATAAATAAATTAGATGCTCACATTCGTCAATAGTGTGTAACTGAAATTCCTCACTGAATTTCGTCACCAATGTGTGTGTACTTTTTTTCCTTTATGGTTGCCAATTTCACTATTTCTTGTTGCAAATTTCAATACTCCCTCTCAATAAGAAAGGAATTCAATGTATCTCAAACTGTTGCCTTTGAAATGTTCTTCATACAACACTTCTCTAGTGTTGTTTGCACCTGCAACTCTTGAAACTGAATAGCCTTCGAACAACTGAATCAGTATAATGCATATGTTGTCAGAGTCTTCTGACTACTGCTAGCTACTGCACCTATCTACTGGACTCTCTTTGTTGCTGCTGACATATGCATCTGTGCCCTTGCAGTGCTGCCAACTATGATCCGTGCTCTAGTATCTTATGTTTGTCACTCTGATTTATGTCTTCTTGAAATCTAACTGCATCAATCGAACTGATCCTTCCTGCTACTGTTGTATTGTGGGATAATCGTAGCCAGGTTCGATCCATGAGACACACCATCTCAATGGACCTTGCCAAAATTTATTCTTAGGGTTATATCTGGACATCGTCCTGCCTCTCACCTGGAGCTATAGCTGCATGTACTCCCTCTTCCCTTCTGGCTCAAAATTTCCCCCTCCTGGAGGTATGTGCTTGAGTGGACTCTTCCACTCAGTCTCCTCTCTGCTTCTAGAATTGTGGCTACTCCACAACCTTCTGAGATTTATTCTTAGGCTGCATGTTGAGATATATTTGATCCCTCTCAACCTCCAAGTCATTAACCACTGCTTTTCTCCACAAATATTTGCATGCATCCTCAACCTCGAGAACACATAGGTTCTTGACTCTTGTACCAATCTCTTTCACCTATCTCGTGGCTATGTGTTTAAGGAACACCTTTCCCTTTCTACACATAACTTCATAACCATGGTATTCCAATACTGCTAAGGAGACAAGATTTTTCCTTAGGCTTGGAACATATAAAAAATCTGCTAGTCTGAGAGGGGAGCCAGACTCCCTCTGAAAGGTATATGTACCTATGTCGGTCGTGCTATACCTCCCGTCATATCCAAATTTTGTGTTTTGCTGGAGGTCCTTCTCCTCCAAGTCACTGAAGAGATCTCTATTCCCCATCATAAAGAACGAGGCACCTCTGTTTAGATACCTCATGCATCTCATTACAGTGTTGTCCATGCATGCAATGAGAGTAAAATCAATCTTGAACTGTCAAGCCAATGCTTCACCCACTGCAATTGCATCCTTCTTATTGATTGCCTTCTTCTATGGACAATTCGAAGCATAGTGCCCATGCTCGCGACAGTGAAAACATCTAATCTTGGACAAGTCTCTCTTGCCCTCTTTGCCTTGGGATTCCTTTACTCTTCCAACCAATGCAAAATATTCTTCTTTATTGGTGTTGGAGGTTCCATCTCTGGTGCTCCACCTTATCTCATCTATTACCAAGTCAGACCACAAACACTCCCAGTCTGACAGTTTCTCCCTCCCATTCTCAAAGTCTTGGTAGCTATGCCAGCTCTTGGGAAGGCCTAGGAAGTGCTAGGCTCACCAAGTCATCGTCGGCTACAGTCACACAAAAAATGTGAAGATCATATCGACATTGAGTGAACTTCGCCAAGTATGTTGGTACCGTCTCGCCCTCCTCCTTCTTGATCTTTATGAGTGTGTCCTTTAGTGGCAACTTCCTTTGGTCGTTGTTGTTCTGAAATAGATTTGTCAAGGCCTTCCACATAGAATATGGAGTCGCCTTCCCATGGAGACTCGAGACAATATGATCTCGAAATCCCCCTAATAAGATCCTTCTCGTCTTTCCTACCTTCTTTTTCCATGCATCAAGAACTTGGGCATCTGCTGCTGCGGGCTGGGGAATATCAAAATATATGAATTCCTTCAACCCGTTGTCCTCCAACACTACCTCCATCCTATCCTTCCATGAAATATAATTCGAATTTTCCTCAAGTGAAAATTAGAGTCTCGAGCCATTGAAAGACATCTTGATATATTGTTGGATCCTAAAGAATAAATCTGCAAATTTGAACCTGTTCAAGAAAAAATCAATTTCTTCTCCACTATTGTGATTCCTAGTTCTCTAATACCATAAATAAATTTTATAGAAACTCTATACCAATGGATTCAATCCGATCATGTAATGTACTAAAACAAGATACTAAATCCTTCTACTATATTTGTGGAATATGTTATCACCCAAAAATTCTCAAAACATCATTGTGCCATCTCTACTTTTGGTCATGATTTCAAGGAGGTTTAGAAGTCATTTTAAGTCATTGGTAAAGGATAGGTCATATTACAAGTTCAAATGAAGTCTTCTAGGTCCACTCCATGATTAATAAACTCTGAAAGTTTACCTTGTTTTAATCATGGTCTTCGATAGGTGTTAGGTCATTTCATGCTTTAAAGGGTAGCTAATAGGGTTAGAGTCTCAAAAGTCTCATTTTCATTTCCAAACAAAGTTTAACAACCTTATTCCATGGTGTAAAGGTCCCATCATCCATTTAGAATTCATTCCATTAGGTTTGAGGTCAAATTTTGCAATCATGCTAGGAATCCACGTTTTTGTAGTGCAGATAGTTTAAAAAGGGTGATTTGCGCTATGAAAACGTTGTTTTCATAGCACGCTACGAAATGGTTGAAACAACCTTTTTCAGCAAAAAACCTGTTTTTATGCTTTTAGTAGTCTTTTTCCAGAGGGGTTCCTGAGCAACTGAAAACTCATTTTTGAAAACTAAAAGAGGTTTTTCTTACTAACATACTGAACTAAAAAAAAGTCTTTCAGTTTCTTCAAATTCATTATGAGGTGGGAGAAATTTATGACTCAACTTGCGCTACGAAAATAACTGAAAGTCATTGAGAGAAAAACTATGTTTTCCGTTTTTAGTAGTCAAATTCATGATCAGTTTCTGGCCACACGAAAAATTATTTTGGAATTCGGAAGGAGGTTTCTCTTCATAACATCTCCAGATACAATAACCTATCTCACTTTTCTCACAAGTGTTACCAGTTGGGAGATACAAGGCTTTCTTTGAAGCCATATTTTCAGAAGTCAAGATTTTCCAGTTTTATACAGGTTTTTAAAGAGAGAATCCATACAGGTGAGATAGTTTATAGAAGAGGGGAATATATAGGTTGTTCGAAGACAGTTTCTGGGCATTAGGAGAAATATTTCAAAAAACTAAGATAGGTTTTTGTTCAAGACATCATGGTATCAAAAAGCTTCCTTCATTTTTGCAAAATACATTATGGGTGAGAAAAAAAAAAGCTCTGTCTCAACATCTAGTTTTCAGATAAATCAGAACAGTAAGTTATAATTTCTTAATGTAGTTTTGTTGTGGAGAAGGATTTAAATTTTTGAAAACACTTCAAGGATGACATATGTTTATTATTAAAGCCTGTAGACATCATGGAAAAAGTGCAAGAATTTTTAAAAACTAAGATTTTTGAAAAAGTTTGTGTAGATGACATACACAACAGTTTCGTAGCGCGCTATGAAACTGCTATAGGTGCAATTTTGAGCATTTTGTTGAGGTTTCAAGAGGTAAAACATCTGGTTTTTGAAGTGTTGATGCTACTAGAGAATGGAAAGGGTTCACAAATGAAGTTCCAAATGTTAAAGCAGAATAAAGTGGATGTTAAGAGATGTTTACCAAGACATAGTTATTGCGCTACGAAAATAGCTGATATTTTTGTAGCGCAAACACATCAGCTCTCTTTACACTCTTTCAAGGACTTAATTTTTGTACAGGTGGAAGGGCATGGTTTTATGGAAGTGATAACACATGTTTTTTGTCTCAAGAAGTTGAAATTTCCAGCAAAAGGGTTTGAAGATCATCAATGAAGGTAAAGGCATAATTGCAGAAAACAAGTTTCCTAGTTTTTAGGGCAGTTAGGTCATGGAATAGTAGGGTTCATAAAAAGGCTAGAGGCATCACCAAATTCAACCTCATGAGGTTGCAGGTGGCGAAGGATGAATTTAAGACTAGATAAGTTTTTTATAAGTATATTTAGGAGTTTAAGTCCTATTTGAATTAGGACTCTTCAAAGACAGTCAAGCTGTCATTTTGTAATTAATAAGCTTGTTTTATGGTTAGAATAGGTGTCAATAATATAAATTCAAATTCTCTTGATGATGGATCATAGAATCCATATTGTAAAAGCTATATATGAAGCAGGAGGTCGAATTAGCAAAGGGTTGAAGACTTTTTGGCCCAGTTGCTGTTTTATGCTATGAACCACAATCAGAAATACAGAGAGGTTTTCCTGAACATAACTAAGTTCTCATGGGTTTAATGTTTTCTTGATTTATATGCTACTTTGAATCATTTGCAGTAGATCTTATTGCTATTACTCAAAATTCATAATCTTAGGCTCTGACTTCCTTTAGCAATGGGATGGCTATGTTTTTCCTATATCTTGTGAGTCAACTACCTTTGAAACCCTAGCAGTAAATTCCATTGCTATTACTCAGAATTCATAACCCTATGCTCTGACTTCCTTAAGTAATGGAATTACTATGTTGACCTATGTTCTTGAGTGAATTATATTTGTTTAAAAACCCCATTTTCCTCAGCTTCCATGTCCAGAAACTTTTCCACTGAATCTACTAAATTATTGACGCCATAGCCCAATGGTAGCAAGTCTTCATCTTTCAACCTACAAACACACAAAACCAGGATAGAGTTAGCCATCTATATTATCATTAATCAATATTATAAACCCTTGAGAGAGCCCTCTCAAGCTGAGTAGGATAAGCCTCAGCTAAAAGGTTGGTTTGAAATAGTTACACTAAGGTAGTCTGATCAACAGCCTATCAAGGTCCTATTTTGGTGATAACAGAATATACAACATGATTGCTCAATCACACGAAAGTAAGAGAAGGAAATTATCAATCACACAACGCAAGATGTATCTGGGGAAATAAATTGCTCAAAACCCCTCTATCATATATTTTACATAATCAAAGAAATATGAAATAATACAATGATTTCTCACATCGAGAAAATCATGCACTCTATCGATCGTCTCACCCTGATCCTGCTCAAAACTGACTAGCAATTCTTAGGAAACATTGACCAACATGTATCCAATTCCCAGCCCCTGCTTAGCCCATCCTTGCTCACAGAATCCCTAGGAAATTAATCCCTATTAAATAGTATAATAAACCTTCCTTGACTGCACAATCCATCATGAGCCTTCCTGTGACTTTATAATTGCACCCGAGAAATTTGCTAATAATACAACTGATATTTAACTTCCCTTTAACATCTGTCTTAACTGGGTCTTCATCATAACTAACATGCATGCAACTATTAATAGTGAATCATCAATTATCTGATTGACCACTACTTGTGAATAAATCTAGTTTAATTCACTGGACCTCTCGCTAATTCATCACTCAGTTAGAACTAGTTAAATTGATTTTAACTCAATTAATTTGAGTTAACTAACTACACACACACCAAGTGAGTGCATTAACTGTAGCTGAACCCCCAAAATAATAGAATTGCTCTAGATGCCTCACCTTTGACCCTCTACTCGAAATTCTTGAGCTAAATCAGTCTTTCTGACTTATTTAACTGATACAAGTTGTTATGAGATGAAATTACAATTTATTTCCAATTTATTTAAGGGATAAATAAATTAGAGGCTCACATTCCTCGCTAGTGTGTAATTGAAATTCCTCACTGAATTTCATCAATAGTGTGTGTGTAATTTTTGTCCTTTCTTGTTTCCAATTTCACTCTTTCTTCTTGCAAATTTCAACAAGTCCGTTTGCTAACTTTAACTATAGTTAACTTGTCTTTAACTTCTAAAACTAGCAGTTTCACTATTATGCCTTAAGCTCCTTCCGTGGGCTCCTTTTACTTGTTTTCCTCTAGAGGTCCGGTCTTGACCATCAGCTTAAGCTATGAGGGCTAAGCATTATTAAACTCTATCGGGGCCTCTTTTTCTTTATCAATGACTTCATGTCGTTGGTCATAATGCTTAGCTGTTTAATCCCTCTGCAGGAAAATTCCTTTGTTATCGACCCTTCTGCCTTTGGTCCTGCCTCTACATGAGGTGAATAGGTACTAACCAAAATAACAATGCTTAGATATTACTATAGCCTCAATGACTCCATTTATTTTTCTACTGGTCCTCCAACTGCTGTACAGGACCTTGGGTAGGCACGTAGCCCATAACCCCCTTCCTATAGAATTTTTATTTGTGTGTCCCTTTGTGAACCTAAAGGGGTTCTTCCATCGGGTTGAAATGGATGTGGGGACTACCCAATACTAACACCATTGGATTTCGATCTATCCATTGAGCCTCCGTGTCCTGACCCATTCAAACCGACACAACCACCAAACTTAAATTTAACCATTCTATTGGGTTACGCCTTGCGGGCTTAGCTGTTCTATGAGGTCCTCCTGACTCCTCTTTGATTGGATGTGGCCTCCCAGAATGGAAATCCCGATGTGTCCTCAATCCTCTATCTCCCGAGACTTTCCTTTAGTACTCCTTTGATAAAGTGTCAATGTACGACCAACGGGATGTCATCACCATGATGTCACTTCCGCCACATGTCGATATCTGAGTGGTGACACGTGTCACCCAGAAAAGGGTCACTTGGATACCTGAAAACACCATATCTGCATGCCACATATTCTTGCTGATTTCAACCTCTAACATCATCTGAGCCAACCTTGTGCCAACACCTGTCCTCCTGAAGGAGTGAGAAAAGGTCCTCCGAACCTTTGTTCTGCAAAATTTTTGCTTTTATTTCGATTTTTGGCCTACCTAGACAACCTGTTTAAAAATTGTCGAGTTCAAGCTTTCTATCTTCAACACCACTCCTAAGTGTATTTTAGTTTCTAGAGGAATGACTTCGGGGTATAACCAAAAAATCAACTATTTCAAAATACCACTTCCATGACCACATTTCCCATTTACAAGGCAGTTTCCAATGCTATCAAATAGCTTCCATGTATCCCGACGCTTTCCTCCCAGTCACTTAGACTTGGACATCAACATAAATGCATCGGGGCAATGTTGTCGGGCTATCCCTGCCTGGTGGGCTCCACCCATTAGGTCCCCATTGGAAATCACTCAATTGTCGTGTCTTGGTATTCTCGTCCCATAACTTCCCTTTGTGCGCCAAAGGATATGCACTGCGGTGAACTTGTCAGGGTATTAATTTCAGGCCATCCTGTACTGTGGGCCTCCTCCTATCCAATAGATTTTCTCCCTGCTATTTTTGTGGCTTCCACATGAACTTGGAGGTTTTTCTTAGAGGCTCTGCTATCCTCTTCCGCTATGTTTGGTATTTTTCCAACTTTGGATAAGCACCAAAGAGTCCACCAAAATTATTTAACTCTATTATAAGGGCCTTAGGGTCATAGAGCTTTGACCAGCTCAAAATTTCAATCCAAGAAGTCATTTTGGGACTTCCATATACCATTGGAAATCTATTTCTAATCCCTATCCAACTAGGTGGCTTACACCTACACTTGAGATGATCTGGTTCTCAAAAATTAGCTCCAAAGCCTTTTATTCCATTTTGTCATGCTCTTCATCATGCTACCTACTTTGATACATATGCTACTTCCATCACTATGTTTCCATCACCCTGTTGCTATCATTGACCACATACCTCAACAATTTTTACCATGTGAAAGAGAGGATTTATTGAATACATTAAAATTTATTGAAATAAAATTTAAATATGTATATTTATAAAAAACACAAAAGAGTTTTTATTTCACAAACCTTGGAGAAATAATTCATTTTCCTGAAAAATAATAATATGTTGTGATAATAAGCTCAAAAAGGTTATCAAACAACTTAGATTTAATGCCATGTAAAAAGAAAATATTAAATGTGTTTTCAAAATATTATTAAATGCAAAGAAAAAACATGTGAGGAAACAAAAATAAATCATTACAAGGATGAAATTCAAGTAGAAATCCACATGGAAACTAAATTAATAGCCGGTCAAAAGAAAAACAAGGATGGCTGCTGAGGCAGCAAGTCCTTGTATCAAGTGTAAAACATGTCTTTAAGTGCCCAACACAAGCAAGATAAAGAATTTTTTTTTACCAGCCAACCAGTAGAACAAAAGCATGATAAATAAAAGTTTTTAACCATGAGAACAAAAGCAAGCAATAATAGGAAATAAAGAAATAGATTATATTATAAAGTATATGCTAGTTGTAATTGAGTGTTTAGACAGTGGGAAAGTTGGATGTTCTTATGGTATCTCATGGAGTTGGGGCCTATGACTCTTCCAATAAAGTCGAGGTACATGCAAGGTATTTTTATAAAAAATAATAAAAAAATTAGTGCAAATAATAAATCAAATTAAATATGGACATGGATAGACACGTTAAAGTTTGCATGAAACCCAAGTGGTTGTCTAAAACATCATTTTCAATTTTTTTGCAAAGATAATTTGGAGGCTTGTTTGCTTCATGGTTGTGTCCATAAGCCACTATTTTGAATTTCTTGAGCTCAGCCATCCAAATTTATGAACAATTATGTAACAATGCCAAAATAAACAATTATGTACAATCCCGTAACAATTTAGAAATTTTGAAATGAAAACTGGTTGGAAATTTTCCAAATCTGTTCTGGCTTATTTCTATAATCGAATGGTGTGTGGGCTCAAGAACCAAATACTGCCGAGTAGCTAGAAAAATACTGAATACATGGAATTGATTTATTTGAGCTTGAGCTCCTTTCATGCTAGCTCTATTTTGATGATTAATGTAGGTGGGGTTTAGTACATGAATTCATCGTCTTATTTCGTCAGAATGCCATTTCCAGAACAACACATCGACACTTAAATAGGTTCTAATTGTTTCATATTTTATTTTGGTGGTATCAAGTCCCCAACCATATACTCTGCCTGGACAGGGGTAGCCTTGCGGTCTAGGGTATTAATAACCCTAACCAAAGATCAAGTCCTTCGATTTAAAAGATAATATTTTATTAGTTAGATATTTATGGTCTCTCTTCTGGCCTTTTGACTCTATGTATTAAACCACACTATCAGAGTATGTCACTGGAGGGCTTAGTTACATTTTTTGGGTTTTCCTTTGTTTAAACAATGTAAATTGTCTGATGCACATGATTGGAAGAATGGGTTCTCTTAAATTGTAAAGTCTAGTGATTATGTGTTAGTTATAGGTCCACTTCCTACAAACAATAGTGTGGTAGCTCCTGATTTGTCATATGTTTCACATTAAATGCTATACCTTTTGAAGAAATGTACTGAGGTATTCGGTGATGTTAAAATATCTCTAGGATTTGTATCATATCATTATTATTCAGTTTTAATACATGAGTGTTTTTCAAAAAAAATCATATGCGCTTATAGTTGTACTGTATTCTTATAATTTGTTGAGGCAATAGTACGAAGATTCTGAGAATTTCAATACAACTGGAATTCTGTGACTTCTCAGAGGAAACTTGAAAATTTTCTAAATGAATTAATACTAATGTTGCCGAGATGAAATCTTTTATAGTTAATCTTCAAGGGTCTTTCAAATACAATATTTAGATTTATTATTTCTCATTTCTCTTTCACACTCAACTGTATTATGTAATCGCTCTGTCAATTTTTTTTTCTGTAAGTGAAAGACTAACAGTAACTCAATAATGGACAAAGCAGCTTGTTTCTAAAGGCCTAAGGGGAAATGGAATAAATATTTCCACTCTCAATGTTAGGCTAGTACTTCTTATTGTTGCTTTCCCTCTACGGCTTGAACTCTCAAAGGCAAGTTACCTTCTGACACTACTATAGCTTAAGACAAAAACTTTTGGCTTTATCTTTCTCTTGCTTTGAGTTTGTTGAGCGAGCTTCTTGAGCCATATCAAATAAATTTTTGAAGTGAATGGCTTATGCAATGGGTTAATGACTTAATAAATACCACCTTACTACTATAGAACAACTTACTGCTACAACTAGGCCCAGTCATATACTAGTATGTTCTGATTGTTGCTGACTTGAAGGTGTTGACTATATGGATGGGTTTTTGTATCTTGGTGGTATGAAGGTGAGAGGTCATACGCTATCATTTATGAGTAATCTGATGGTAGATTAATTTTTTGAGGTGTACATGATAGCTACTTAACTCAACTCTCAACATACCCTTAGTTATATGTCTACTTAATCCAAGAATATTTTATGTATGGACAGGCTAATTGACCTGAAATAATGGTTATACTAGTTAAAGCAAACACTAACATGGTATATATATTGCAAAGGTAAATAGGCTATTGTGGATCTGATCACACAATGCAAAATTATTTGTACTACTTGCCTCTATCTAAATAGTAATCTTTTTATCATTAAGCACCAATATTAACAAGTGGTTAATCTACTTAGTGCTCATGTTATACCTGCTCACATGCCTCTGTTTTCTTCATGGCTATTCCATTATTCCTCGTGCTTAATCAATCGCATACTGGCCTAAATCATATTACTAGGGTACCTATAACATCCATGGTTCTAGGTATGTTACTAGTACAACACATGGGATTTATGATATATCCTTGTAAAAGCAGTATATAAGAAAGCTATTAGAAATAAGTTGTTTCCACTTGAAAGTATGAGAAAGCTTATATCTTATTCTATACGCAAAAAAAAAAACCACTTATGGTGAAATGCTTCCCGTACCAGATATTGCTAAACTAGACAATGGTTAACAATTTGTAGATATGTGAGTAGTTTGTCTCTATGATTTGTCGGTGGCCCCTCAAGGTCGGTGGCATTCTGTATGAAATTCTAAAAAATTGTTTAATATCTAGCTCTTTGATATCTTGTTTCAATCCAAGCAGATAAATGAACAGATAGAATTATCAATTCTTGAAATAATTATTCAATAAAATGTTGTTTTCTCTAATGAGAAATTTGCAATTTGGTATACATATCTATACATAGTTAGACAACTACAGAAAGAGAACATAACACAAATATGACATAGTTAGACAACTACAGAAAGAGAAACAAATCCGTGGAATGACATGAGACAGTGCTAATGATGCTCCAGCCTTGTAGTTGCAAGAGGAATTCAATTGGGTAGCATACTTCATTTTCTTCCCATTCCATAGCCAGCCCCATAGTCAGCCCCTTTTGACTGTCCTAGGTTTCCTTTGTCCAAATCCTTAGACAACAATAGTAGATTCAATTTCATTTACTGTCCAAAGTTTCCTTCCTCCAGCACATCCCCAACAGAGCAATAATGGAGTCCATAGATCCTCAACTAGTTCTAGAATCATTGAATATGCCTTCAAATCCCATGAATCAATGAATATCTTCCAGTAAGAATCCAAACCTCCAAACCTCCCGTGAATCAATGAATATCTTTCAGTAAGAAACCAAACCAGATAGATAATCCAAGCCAAGGTATTGAAGCGAAATTGAAGCCAAGCCATATGGAAAAGCCAAGCCAAACTAGCTAAAAATTGAAGAGAACAACACACAACCACTTTGGGAAGTTGGACAACTACGTGTAGAAGTGGGCTTAGGTGATCTGGGAAGCCTTGGTAGCAATACCAATAATAATGTTAAAGAGAAAAGCCTTGGTCGCTATATCAATAATAATAATAATGTTAAAGAGAAAAAAAACAATTAATGTTAATATAAAATGTTAGAATAATGCTAGCATTAGTAGATTGGGAGAAAATTTCGAGGAAATTTTTATCACGATGTCCTTTTCCCTAACTATTGTGACTCTAACTTGAGAAGAGGCCAATAAGATGAAAAAGCAATTGATCGGCTAACAAAAATAAATATGAAAATTTATGAAGATTTAATAGGGTGTAATACGATGGAGAAGAAATTTATCATAACATTTGGTTAAAACTTTAGATTTCATGATTACTGTGGGATGACTAGTACTAACTAGCAGAACCGATTACTATAATCCCAACCGATTAATACTGAGAGCAGGGAATAATAAAAGGTGAGGACAAGGAATATTAAAAAGTAAAAGGAATAAAATGATAAGAGAATACATAAAATAGAGATAGATTCAAAAACTTTAAAAGAATCCAATACATATAACCAAAAGCCTAAGTTTAACCAAAACAAAAGGAAATTCAAGAACATGAGGGAGACCCAAAAATATAACAAGCTTTATTTGGTTTCTAAAACGCATATGGAATAATTGTCCTAATAATCCACGGAACCATATAATATTTTGGTTTTTAAAACGCATATGGCATAATTGTCCTAATAATCCACGGAACCATATAATATTTTGAGATCAAAGTACCTAATGAAAGGAACTAGAATATCAACATTATGAAAGCATGTTCAAAAGTCAATAATAGAAAAAAATAATATAGAAACTTTACGAAGAGGAAAAATAGATATCAAATGATATGTGTGTGAATCGAAAGACAGTAACATGAAAAAGGTGCATCTATAGCATGCCAAAAGTTAGTGATCTCAAAAAAATCATTAAAATATCTCTACGAAAAATTGTAAAATGGTTCAAATCATAAAGGTGAGTTGAGAAAATGGAAAGAAACCTAGAATACATCCAAGGGATACACTAGAAGACCCTATGATGAAAAGGAACTAAAAACGAAATAAAGTTGAAAAAAACGAACAAGTTTACGAGGATGCAATTTTGGCCATAAAAGAAAAGAATTGGTGGACCGCTTGAATTGGCACAAAGTAAACAATACTTCAAGAATATTAAGAATTTCTTTGAAATCATATCAAGTATTGAGAAAGGAGGAGAGTGATCCCCATGTTAATTTACTTTTTCAAATAAATAAGGGAGCTTAAAATTCCATCTTTAAAACCTTACGATATCTTAAAATATTGATGTAGTCTACTCTTATACTTATAAGCTAATTAACTAATTGAACAATGGAACAATTTTAATCATCTCATGTATTTATATTCTCAATGGGTATAACTTGTTATATCATCATTGAGAGTATGTAATTTTTCGAAGAATATAGCCAATAAACGAACAGCTACACAAAAAATTTTATTAAATGTTTTTTTTAGGGTACATGTATTTCTATGATGTGATAACATTCTCTCACTCTCTATAGTACTAACAATATTAACAACTTTAGTTTCATGCCTTATGGTCCATCTTTGGCTTTTGTTGTTATACATGTTTTAAGTCACTATTTTGTTATAGATGCAGATACCTATGTTAGGATTTAAATTCACAATAGTATTTCTTTTCTAAAATATGTATGCACTAAAATTTTTCTTTTGTTTATGGCGTGTTGTTAATAATCCCCACTATATAAAAATTGCGAGGTACAGATGACTTCTAGTGCATTACTTTTCTAAAATATCAAATAATTGAGAAGTTGGCTTTGGGGTACAAGTCCCTACAAATTTATCCCACTTCATTTTAGTAATTTTGCTTCCAATTATTATGGTTCATATTTGGCTTATTATCCAAAAGAGATGTTATAACCTATCTTGCTATAGTGGCATATCCCTATGTTGATTTTGAGTTTGACATTAATATTATTTGTTATGCATTTTATTGTTGTATGTGTTAACAACGCCATTAGCTATGTGTGCTTATTTACATCAATAAATACCACATAAATAATAATTATAATATGGAGATGACTTATAAGGAATTATGAACACCAAATTATCTAAAATATAGGCACCAAATTTTGAGTGCACATCCTTAAATTGATGCAATAACATCCTCCCTCACTTTGATATTAACATTATTAATAATTTTGGAGTTGTTACTTCTGGGCCATGGCTATCTTGTAGTTGTTACCACATGATGTTATAATCTAATATATTTTAAAATGAATATATACCCATGCTGGAGTTTTATTCCATATTAAAATCCTCTTCTTATATTGTGTAACTAAAGTCAATAATTTGAATATAAATGTGTATTCTGCTAAACATGAATATTTTAACATCACTCTTTTTTTAGAACATGTTTTCATTATGGTTAATATTAACCTTGAATGGATTTGAATTGTCAAGAGAGGTTGTTCAAGCCAAGTTTACTTTTTTGAAGAGTGGAATAAACTTGTTTTGGGTTTCCATGTGCTTTTATCTTATTCCTAAAGGCAATTAGGAATCATCACATATATAATTTTTGCATCAAGGTTGGAAAAGAGGATAAATTGATGTCACCTATCATCCTTTATTATGTTAAGAATGTTAAAATACCAACAAGGAGAGATGGATTGACCTCATTATTCTAGCGCTCTATAAGGTCTAGAGTGGCATTCAACTTGAAAAGATATGTTTAATCTTGTTCAATCATCCACAATGATAAATGTAGAAATGAAAATGGAATTATATTACATGTCCATTCTCTTTCCTCTCTTTGCTTGGAAATTGGGTGTAGATATATCATTTCTCTTTAAAGAAATAATTTGAAAATATATACATCATCAAGGAAACATCACAATATAACAATTTCATATGAAGATTTATATTTTCAAACAATCATTAAATCCCATTTCAATGGTAATACTCCTGTTGTAATTATATGTAGAAGACTTTACACTTATTTGTAATTATTTAAGTTCTAAACATTGGCTATGGGGCCAAGAATAAATTTGATTGATGTGTGTAAATAATTGTGAATAGTAATAAATTTTTGTTTCCCTAGAAATATAATGGGAAACAACACATGAGTATTTTGGGCTTCTTTTCGATATGAAAAACTATTAAAGTGGTTCAATCCCAAGTACTAGACGAATATGAGAAAGTGATAGCTGTCACAATTCAAACCTTCCAAAATTTCCCAAGATTCCAATGAAAATAATCATCATTAGGAGGCAAAATAAGTAAAGAAAGTTGTTATGTTGGGTGGGGAGATAAGGGTAAGCTTAGCTAGAGAGAAATGCATGCCAAGGAAGGAAAAATGAAAGATTCTTCCTATATAAAAAAAATCCAAGGTACAAAAAAGGAGGCATGCCTTAAAGGTAGGGAAATTGCTAAAAAGATATTGGAGAAGGAATTAAATAAATATCAATGAATGAAAACAATTGGGGGGTACGAAAGAAATTTTTTGGCTTGGGGGATTTTCTATTATTACAACTCATTGGTTGGGAAGAGCGTGCTAGTCCTACTTTATTTTCAAGGTTTAAGATAAGTAAACCAACTTATTGTATTGTTGTTTACTAGAAAGGTATAATAATGTATTAATTAGTAGGTAATAAAAAATGGTTATGTTGCACCTAGAAGACATAATGAACAATGTGATTGATAAACTAAGAAATGAAATAAATGGTTATCATGTAGTAAAAAATACAATGTTATTATCATGTTTGTATGTCTTGTTACAAAAAATAAGTAAAGTAAGCATAATATATGGGTACTACCTACTGTGGGAAGTAAATATTTGTATAAAATGAATTAAACATAGCTATGAATATTTTCAAGATGAAATATAGAAAATTCATAATATCATTATCAACAAATTTTAATTTCTATGTACGCTGGTCAAGTACTATTATTTTGTTGGAATATTGTAAATAGTGAAGGAATGGACGTTATGTGGATGTTTTTAATATATTAAATAATCCATTAGAAGGATTTAATATATTGGGCATGCTTATAAATTAACTTACATGGATAACCTTCATATTATACTCTTAATTCTTGTGGTACCTGTAGAAATCATGTTGTAGATCTGAATATGCTCATGGAATTTAATAAATCACAAGAATCAAATCTACTCTACTACTCTGCAGAATTCAATTCACAATATAGAAAAAAAATCATAAAATTGCATCAAGAAATATGACACATACATAGATATTTATCTAGGGGAAATAAATAGCTCAAAATCCCTTCCTATATGTATTGCATTAATCAAATAATATAGATGAATACATATGCTGGTTCAATCCTAAGAACAACCTGCAAGTGTATAGCCTATCCCTCTACCTAACTAACAGACTCTGGCCAACACTTAATTAGCGAATTTTTAAGCCCTCCAAGCTCCTATTTCATTGTGTTGTTCCTTCAAGAATTAGTTCCCTATTAATTAGGAATTTACTTAATTGGATTTCACAATTCCTTTAGGTTGACCCTTTGACTACATGCACCACCTGTACACGTTGGATTATCAATTACCCTAATCCCGCCGCAACGGAACTCAAATTTACCCTTTTACAAATAATTTTTCAAAATAGTTGCATCTTATTCCTCTGTTGGAATGTAATCTAGCGACATTATTCGCCTCTACACACAATCACGTAGGTGGTGATACCTGATATCTATATGCTTGGATCGATCGTGAAAGAATATATTTTCAGAGAGCTTGATGCAACTCTGATTATCACAGTGGGGTCCATCATCTAACCAAATAGTCCCACAAGAATATTTCTCATCCAAATTTCCTCACATACTAATTAACTAGAAGCCATGCATTTTGCTTTTCCTAAGCTAAGCGCCACTGATATTTTCTTCCCGTTGTACCAGGAAACTACCTCGAACCCAACACTAAATATTCATCATGTTGTACTCTTCTGATTTGATGGACTTCTCGCCCAATCTGCATCTATGAAGCCACACAACTTCACTTTGTATGTCTATCTATACCATAGTCCAAATTTGGTGGTGCCTCCGAGGTACCTTAGAACATGCTTATCTTCCCTCCAAAATAATTTTGTTGGCCTAACCATAGCTTGACTAAGTTGGTTGACTGCATAACAAATATCTGGTTGGATGTTCACAAGATACATTAGTGAAACCACTACCTACCAATAAATGGTAGCCTCCACTACACCTAAATTAGCATACTATTTCCTATTACTAGAGGTGTCACCATGGGTTTTCTATTCTCCATGTGGAACTTCTTCAGTATCTCATTTTCATACTTTCCTTGAGAGACAAACCATTTGCCATATCCTTGCCATACTTCCAAACTGAGGAAGTAGTGCATGAGTCCCATGTCCTTCATTTCAAATTCTCTTACAAGGTCCTCCTTGTAAGATCTTATCAACTTATCATCACCCATTAAAATAAAATCACCAACGTATAACACAATAATAAACAATTTATCTTCTACAAAGATATGATAAAATTTTGCATCCACTTCACTTTTGGTGAAGCCTAAATCGGTGAGATAGTTGTTGATCAAAGGTATCTAAACCTTCTGGTTTCTCGATGTACACCTCCTCCTCAATAACTCCATTTAGGAATGCTACGTTTACATCCATCTAGTGGATCTTCCACCCCATCTACACAACAATGAACGAATTTATATAATGGATGAATACCTTGATATAGGAGCAAATATTTCCTCATAGTCAATTCCCTCAACTTGATAGAATCCCTTAACCAAAAATCTGGCCTTATACTTCTTTATGCTTCTGTATGCCACATGATTTAACTTGAAGATCCATCTTGAACCCACAACTGATTTATCTCCTAGTCTTGGGACCACTTCCCAAACATTTTTCTTTACAATGGAACCATATTCCTTTATCATTGCATCAAGCCATAAATTTTTCTCTACTAGTTCCTTGAAATAGGATGGATCAATCTCTACTAGCATAATAATTAGATCCATGTAGCCAATGTACTATTCTGGTGACCTTATTTGCCTGCGATGTGAAGTTGGTGTTCCCACATTTTCTCTAGCATCATGCAATAGCCTCTCAACTTCTCTGGTTCATTTTCTTGGAGTTCTAGATGGTTCTGCTTGAGTGACTGTATCCACTCTTTGTTCCTCATCTTGTGGCTACTCCACAAATTCCTTAGTTTCCTCCTTTGGAGCTAAAATATCCCCTCCTAGTGGAATTTGAAGCTTCCTCTCAAGGGATCACCACGACGCTTTCTCCTCATCAAAATTTACATCGCTTCACACAACTGTCATTATGAGGGATGGTAAGTACATACAATATTTGTGAGGATTTTTTGTGTAACCCACAAATACTCCCAACTCAGTTTTTGGCTCAAGTTTCTTCTTAGAATCTTTGGAGACATGGCAGTAAACAAATGCTCCAAAAATATTGAAGTGAAACACATCTGACTTTCTCCTAGAGAAAGCCTCCTCTGATGTAATCATTCCTATAATTCAAGGAGGACTCCAGTTCTGAAATTATACTATTGTGTTGCATGCCTCTAACCACAAATGTAGTGATATGCCGTGTTTATGCAACATTTCCCTCATTGCTCCCACAATACTATGGTTATTTCACTCGACCACCCCATTTATTTGTGGGTTGTGGGATGTTGTCAACTCCCATCGAATGACTTATTTTTCATAGAAATTTTTAAACGCATTCGACATGTACTCACCTCCATTATCTCCTAAGATCCTCCACCTTCTCGTTGGTTTATTTCTCAAACAATGCCTTCATTTATAAAAACTTGGAGAATTCTTCATCCTTATTCCACATGAAGAAGATCCAACACTTCCATGAGAAATCATCTACAAAGATAATATAATATTTGTGCCTCATATTGGAGGTCGTCGAGAAAGGTCCGCATAAATCAGAGTGGATCTTTTCAAGGAATGGATGTGATTTTATCTCTCGATCATGGAATGTGGCTTTTTTGTACTTCCCCAAGGTACACCCTTTGCATGTATCTTACTGCTCAAGTGATCCTTTGGGGAGGCTTGTGGTTATCTCTTACATAATATTCAAGGTGCCATGATGCAAATGACCAAGTCTTCTATGCCAAAGTTCAGTGACATTGTGGCTTTGTAGCTTCTCTTCCATCGTGCTTAATGCAACATATTTTTCCACATCTAGCTTATACAGGTTCTTCACACAAACCCCGATCCGCTTCACCTATCCCATGGCTATGTGTCTCAAGAATTATTTCCCTTTGGTGAATATCACATCTTAACCAAGGTATTCCAAAATTGCAATTAAGATGAGATTTTCTTTAGGCCTGGAACAAACATGAAATCCTTGAGTCTAAGAGGGTAGCTCAACTCCCTCTGAAAGACGACTGTACCAATTTCGATCGCGTTGTACCTTTCATCATCTCCCATCTAGATGTGCATCTAGGGATCTTTTTGTTAGATCCCTATAATACTAGTGTAACCCCATTATTTTTATTATTAGTGTAACCCCTTTATCACTATTGTTGTTCCCATGTATCCCCTTTATTGTTATTGTTGTGCCCCATGGAATCCCACTATTGTTATTGTTGTTCCCTTACATTATTATTGTGATGTAGGCTTTGACTATATTGTGACCCCTTAGGATCCTATATATACAAAGAAGGTATTTCCATTTGTATCATCCAATAATTGTACATTTATGTAATGTAAAGGAGGCTGCCCTCTAGAAGAGGATACTCCAAAATTTATTGATCTATATTTTCTCTATTTTGTGAGATGGTTGCATGACATTTGGTATGAGAGTTTTGGATTATAAGGTTTTTCTTCTTCAAACATGTCATCTTCGAACTTTCACTATAACGTTTCTTATACAAAACTTTAGAAGAAACAATTGCCACCATTTGGAGTAGAAATAGTGTTGAACCTCGTGTACAAATTTCATATATTGTTTCGCTATATTTTTGCAGATATGATCCAAGGATGTTAGGGGTTTTGCAGGCTCCATAATTTCATGTCAAATGGGTGACCTAGGGGAAATTGTCATAATTTTCTTTTCAAACATCAAATTTGGATTCTGTAAAAAGTGGTCGAAATTTCACATACTGTAGTTTTTACCATAGAAATTTTAGAGCTGAATATTGAAACAATGACATGTGGCATACAATACAACTTCTCTATACTAAACGAGTCCATAATCAAGACATCGTGGAAGATTTGGCATAAATGTGTATTGAATAATCCAATATTGGCCTGACTTGTGGCATTGGAAATAAGTTTCAAAAGGTTACAATAGGACTAAAATTAAGACCTTGGAGATCTAAAATTTCAGAGTTATAACCATTGAAATATAAAACTCCTAAAAGAAAGAAAAATGTGTGTATGTTTTTTAAAATTGCATAACTTTTTCTTGAAAAATTAGTTTGAAGTGATTCCAAGGGCACATTGAAGCATATATATAAATATTGGGTTCTAAGATTCCTACAAAAAAAAAATTCCACACCCATTAATCCCTCAGAAAACTCTACTATGACACATGAAGAGGAAGAATTACAACATGATATATCAAAATTACGGGACCAAGTGCAACAAATTTCACTTTCACAAAGAGAAACCAAAGATGACATGAATGGTTTAAAAGTAGATATGAGAGCTAATATGGATGGTTTGAAGGATGGCATGGAAGCTAATATGGATGGTTTGAAATCAGACATCGAAGGTTTGAAAAAGTTGTTGCAGAAAGGCTTCTTGGTAGTGACAAGGTAATCTATGAAAATAATTACGAGGGCAAAAGGAATATGAATTGTGATTTTAGAAACTCCAATTTTGGGTTTAAGCACCAACACATTCCAAATATTGATATGAGGAATTTTGATGGCAAGGATATTGTAACATGGATACTACAAATGGAGCAATATTTTGATCTCCATGATGTGCAACACTCACAAAAGGTACTTATTGCAACTTTATATTTAGAACCCATTTCATTTGTATGGTATTGATGGATTTTTCCTCGTAAACCACTTTTCACTTGGTCAATTTTTACGAAGCATATTATAACACATTATGGTGATACAAAGAGAAACAAATTATTTATCCAATTGATAAATCTCAAACAAAAGGGTTCAATGGTAGAGCACATCGAGGACTTCCAAAAATAGAACATAAAAGTAAAAAATATTCTAGAGGAACATAGGATTGATGTCTTCATAGGGAATTTAAAGGATAACATCCAACATGATGTTTTCCTTTGGGAACCTGATTCATTGGAGAAGGAATTTAGGGTGGAAAGAAAAGTTGAAAGAAAAATTATGGCAACAACGAAGTCTACCACTTACAACTATAAAGATGGAAGTGTTGCTACTCTTAGCTATACACAACCTACAAGGTTGAAACCACAAAAATTGGAGGAAAAATGAGCAAAAAGGATTTGTTATATTTCTGATAGAAAATATAGTAAAGGTCATAAGTGTGTTGAGAAGAAATTATTTTACATAGATAGTGAAGAGGAGGAATAAAAGGAACAAGAAACATCAAAAGAGGAGGATATACACTAGGAACCAACCTCAAAGAAAGAATAAATGAATCCAATAATATATTTTAATGCATTGGTAGTAATTACCACTCATCAAACTCTTAATATAGAAGGATATATCAAGAAGAAAAAGGTAACAGTGTTGATTGATTCAGATTGTACCCATAATTTTATTCATTGTAATACAACCAAGAAATTGAATTTCTTCCTATATCTAGCACTAGAGTGTCAAGTGATGGCTGCAAATGGAGGAACTATAAATTTCTCTGGAAAGTGCCATAATATCAAGATAACCATGGGGGAATATGTATTGAATAGTCCAATGCTTTATATTCCAGTGAGTGGTGTTGATGTTGTACTAGGAGTGCAATGGTTACAATATTTGTGGATGATAGCTTTTAATTTTCAAGAACGTTTCTTGAAAAAATTTTGGGAATGAAAGGAAGTTGAATTACAACGTATCATAGGGAAAACAGGAAAGATAATCAGCTCTAATTTCATGAAAAAGCTTCTGAAGAAATAACAACGAGGCATAATTGCACAATTATGCTCACTAGAGGTTCAAACATCGAAATCATCTATTTCTCCATATCTCCAAAAAAATATTGGACAATCATTCCAAGGTGTTTGAGACTCCCAAAATCCTCCCACCTATTTATGATCATCATCATGTTATTCATTTTATTCCAAGAAGTGTTCCTCCAAACGTTAGGCCTTAAAAATATCCTTATGCCCAAAAGAGTGAGATTGAACATATGGTTGCATAAATGCTAGAGGCTAGTATAATTCAACCTAGTCAAATTTATTTCTCTACTCCAATAGTATTGGTGCACAATAATGATGGATCATGGTGTATGTGTTTGGATTCTAGGGAGCTCAAAAATTTCACTATTAAAGATAAATTTCCCATCCCTGTCATTGATGAATTGTTGGATGAATTACATGGATAAATTTACTTCACCAAGTTGGATCTTCGTTCATGATATCATCAAATTAGAATGAAGATTGAAGACCTTTTGAAAATAGCATTAAGAACTCACGGGGGTCATTATAAATTTTTGGTTGTGCCTTTTTTCCTTACTAATGCACCTTCCACATTTCAAGGTTTGATGAATTCCATTATCAAACCTTTCCTTAGAAAATTTGATGTAGTATTTTTTGATGATATAACAACAAGTCTTGGAAGGATCATGTTCAACATGTTGACAGGGTGCTCAAACTATTGGAGGAGAAACAATTACATGCAAAAACCTCCAAATGTTTCCTTGGAGTACATGAGGTGGAATATTTGGGTCATATTGTTTCTCATGAAGGTGTTAAGGTAGACCCTAACAAAATTAAATCCATTAAGGAATTTAAAATTCCCACAACCATACAGAATCTTCTAGGATTTCTTAGGTTGACGGGGCATTACCGTAAGTTTGTTAAGAATTATGGGAGAATAGTGAAACCTCTAACATATTTACTGAATAATGAAACATTTTATTGGATTCCAGAAGCAACTAAGGCCTTTGAACATCTTAAAGAGGTAATGTTCCAAGCACCGGTCTTAGCTATGCCAGACTTCACAAAAACCTTTATTGTGGAATGTGATGCCTCAAGAAATAGAATTGGTGTGCTTTTAATGCAAGAAGGACGACCCATTACTTTTGAAAGTATTAAAATCAAAGGAAAGTATTTACAAAAACCTATTTATGAGAAGGACATGTTGGCAATATTGCATGCATTAAGGAAATGGCGACCTTACCTAATGGGAAGACACTTCAAGGCCAAAAAAAAACATGATAGTCTTAGATACTTTTTGGAACAAATATTATCTTCAGAAGAGTAGCAAAAATGGGTCACAAACATGTTGGGTTATGAATTTGAAATCATATACAAAAATGGAAGAAAATGTTGTTGCAAATGCACTCTCAAGAAAGGATGAGGATGTGGAAGCATTGTTTTGTGCCATTTCTATTATCCAACATGAGTGGATAACTGAAGCAAGGTATGAATGGAAGAATTATGAAGAGGTGTGGACACTCATTCAAAAGTTACAGCAAGATCCCGATACATATGATACATTTAGTTGAAAAAATGATTCATTACAGTGCAAAGATTTTTTATATATTTGTAATAATTCCCAATTCAAACAAAATATTCTTTTGGAATTGCACACCTCTCCCTTAGGAGGTCACTCGAGATTTTTTAAAAATTACCACATGGTCAAGAAATTTTATTTTTTGGGATGACCTTAAATCTGATATTCAAATTTTTTTGGAAGAATGTTTCATATTCTAACAAAATAAAGTTGAGACAATTAAGACCCCAGGTATGTTACAACCTTTAGCCATTCCAAGTCAGCTTTGGTAGGAGGTCTCAGTGGATTTTATCACAGGTTTATGCAAGTCTGAAGGAAAGAGTGTCATTGTGGTGATAATTGATAGACTTACCAAGTATGCACACTTTTGTGCATTATCTCATCCTTTCAAAGTCAATACAATTGTTACTGCATTTATGGAAACAATTCAAAATATTCATGGAAACCCCAAGATTATAGTAAGTGACAGAGATCCTTTTTTCATTGGAAATTTTTAGACAAAATTATTTTCTTATCTTGACACTCAATTAGCCCATAGTTTAGCTTATCATCCTCAATTTTATGGGAAAACTAAGATAGTGAAATTTTTTTTGGAAGGATATCTTCGTTTCTTTGTATCTGATAAACAAGCACAATGGGTCAAGTGGTTACCTCTAGCTGAATGGTAGTATAACACTTCCTTCCACGCTACACCAAAAATGACACCATTTATGGCACTTTATGGATATCATCCACCATCCATCACATTATCTTTAAGATAAAATTATAAAGTTCAATCAATGGAAGATCACATTGAGCATAAAAAACAAGTTCTCAAACTCTTAAAGGACAACCTCACTTTGCTGCAGAATTGAGTGAAACAACTGGAAGATCAACATCACAGTGAAATTAGTTTTGATGTAAGCGACTGAGTATTTTTACGGCTACAATCTTACAAACAAAGGTACCTGAAGCAAGCTAAGAAGGATAATAAATTATCACCCAAGCACTACAATCCTTACAAGGTGTTGCAAAAATTGGTACTATGGCATACAAATTGGAGCTACCTACATATTCTTGAGTGCACCCAATTTTCCATGTTTCATGAATAAAGAAGGTTATCAACGACAAGATTCTAGTTCAAACATTGTTTCTAGAACTTGAAGAAGAAGGAAAAATCATATTTGAGCCTAATGCAGTCACAAAAACAAGAACTTGATGACTACAAAATCGATCAATTTCAGGGTATCTCATTAAGTGGAAGAATTTACCTACCGAAGATTCCACATGGGAGGATGATAATCTTATACAGAAGCATCCAAAATTGCCCAAGTGTTGAGGAATTTTTTTTTTTGAATGATAGGGGCATGTTAGGTCCCTATAATAATAGTGTATCCCCATTATTGTTATTGTTAGTGTAGCCTCGTTATTGTTATTCTTGTTCCCGTGTAACCCTCCATATTGTTATTGTTGTAATCCATAGAAGCCCACTATTGTTATTGTTGTTCCCTTACATTATTATTGCTATGTAGTATCTGATTATATTGTGAACCCTTAGACTCCTATATATACAAAGGAGGTCTTATCATTTGTACCAAGAATTGTGGTGTAAAGGAGGTTGCCTGCTTGAAGAGGCTATTCCTCAAGTCGTTGATCTATATTTTTTCCATTTTGTGAGATGGTTGCATAACACTTTCTCCTCCAGGTCACCAAAAAATTATCTATTCCTCTTTGTGTGGAGCGAGGCACCACTATCCAAGTACCACACGCTCCCCATCAATGTGCTTGTCATGCATGTGATAAGGGTGAAGTCAAGATCAAACTATGAAGCCAAAGCTTCACCTAACACTCCTCTTGAGGTTTTTCTTGCTTGAATATTCGTGTGGAAACCTCATCGCATAATGCCCGAATTCATGACAATTGAAGCATTTAATTCTGGATAAATCTTTCTTCTTTTCCCCTTGACTGGATTTTGGTTTGGATTTGGATTTCCTTCCTTTTTCCTTCTTTGCCTTTCTAGCCAATGCATAATTTTCTTCATCCTTGCACTTGGATGAAGTCTCATCTATCGTATTCCACCTTATTTCCTCCTTTACCAAATTGAACCATAAGTATTCCCACTTTGGTATTTTCTCCCTCCCATTCATCGAATATTGGTAGTTATGCCAACTCTTGGGAAGGCCTAGAAGGGATAGGCTTACCAAATCATCTTCTGCAACATTACCATCAACCCAACCAAGTTCATCACGACATTGTGTGAACCTGATAAGATACTGAGGTATGGATTCATTCTTATGCATCTTAATATTTCGAAGTTTATCCTTGAGTGCTAGCTTCCTGTGGTCACTACCATTCTCGAGGAATTTTTTCACTGCTTTCCACATTGTGAATGAAGTTTATTTTCTATGGATATTCGAGACAATGTGATCTCGTACTCCCTCCAAGATTATTCTACTTTCTTTGGATACATCTTTCTTCCAGTGAGCTAGGTTATGGGAATCAGATGCTTGTGGTTTTGCAATATTTGTCTTAATGTATTCTAACAATCTATTTTCATCCAATATGGCCTCCATGTGATTCTTCCATGTGATGAAATTATAGTTTCCTTCCAACGCATACTCTAGCCTCAACCCGGTGAAGCTTATCCTCCCAAATATGAAGAGATCTTGCAACACTAACTACATGTGTTCTTCTACTGAGAAACAACTTTGAAATTCTTGTTATACTATGAATCCTACTCTGATACCATGTATAACTTATGTTATAGATCTAAAACTACTCATGAAATTTACTAAATCACAAGACTCAAATATACTCTACTACTCTACAGAATTCAATTCACAATATAGAACACAAATCACAAATGTGCATTAAGAAATATCATGCATACACAAATATTTATCTAGGGAAAAGCAACTGGTCAAAACTCCTTCCTATTTGTATTACATTAATCACAGAATAGGGATGAATACACATTCTTGCTCAATCCTCAACACAATCTGCAAGTGTACAGTCTATCCCACTAACTTCGGTCAACACTTACCAAATTTTCAAGCCCTCCAAGCTCCTATTTCCATGCATTGTTCCTTGAGGAATTAGGCCTCTATTAATTAGGATATTCCACAATTGGATTGCACAATTCCTTTAGCTTGATCCTATGATTACATGCACCAACTGTACACATTGGAATATTCTACAACTTATAGTACACTGCCTTGGAATCTCAACCTCAACTGGGTAACTCAAATTCTCTGCATGTAACAATTATTTTGGGTTGATTGACTAGTTATCTAGATGATCACTAAGTGTGAGTGAAGTCACACTACACATCTTGAACTTCCACTAGTTTCTCTAACAGTTAGAGCTAGTTTAATTAACAATAATTCAATTTAATTGAATTATATTTCTACAAATTAGAAATCACTCATGGTTAACTGAACTCAAGTCTTCCAACTCGAATTAAATAAGCTAACAGGGTGACACAAGCCATGTCATTCAAGTTAACTCATCCAAGTTTCCTGCTAAAATGGAAATTAAAATTTTCTTTAGTTTGACCAAGGCAAATCAAACTAAGATTTTTCTTGCTACATTTTCAACAGTGCCTACTTAATCAGTAAAATACTTTTAGAAATTGAGTTACCAGCCCTTTATGTATAGGTGTCCTATAGATGGTTTTCTATTTACATACTACCTAGAAGACATGCATGTATTAATTTTGATTGAGTGATTCAATGTAAGGAAATTAATGAGGAAAAACTAAGAACCAATAAGGATAAGAAGTATTGTTTTCCTACCAACAACTCTCCTTCATTTTAGTTAAAATAAAGAGACCCCCATTATAAATTTTGAAAATTTCTTCCTTTAAGTTGCACTCGATTTCATCTTTCTAGAATGGTTGATGGTTTCTCTTATCATTTTTTCTGGTTATTCACTTTATGCTATTTTAGAGTTTAGCATGGTGTTTTGGCCACATAATTTAGTGAAATTCCTTTCATTATTTATTCAATTGTTGCATCATGAAATAAATGTTTCATCAAAAATGTTTTCCATATGGGTCTCTTTATTTTGACAATTCAATGCTCATTGGATACCTCTAATTGATCAATTATAGTTATGGCTTAGCACTTGCATCAAAATTGGATAAGATCTCACCAATGGTTAGGGGATGCAAATATTTCAACCAATGGCATATCCTTTAGAGGGGATTTTATTCCTTTAAAATGTCTTGACACATCTTTTGTTTTGATATTTGAAGTTGTTGCTTTGATTGCTTGTATTATCACAAAATTGCACCTGATAGGCTGCTAACCAGACAATCTCATGTAACTGTTTTAAACCAATATTTTGACTAAAGCTTAGCCTCTTCAGTGTGGGAGGGCTCTCTCAAAGGGTTATTGATATTGAATAAATATGTGTTTAGATGGCTAACTCTATTTTGGAAACAAATTTCTTATGATGAGTGTAGGTTGAAAATAATATTAGTATGCAAACATTGTGCTTATGGAGTCAACACTTTCAATGATTCAGTAGTGAGCTTACTTAACATGGAAGTTGAGGCAGGTAAGAGTTTTTAGTAGTAGTATACACACACATGAAACAGAAAAATACATAGTCAATTCATCTATAAAGGAAGCCAGAGCATTACATGAATGAATTATGAGCATTATAAATGAAAACCACTGCAAATGGGATACATAAAAGATATAGATAAGGTAGATAGGCACTAAAAACTCAATCCGAATCCCAGGTTGGTCAAGCAACAAATATCTATATTGTTGAAACAGTCAAATTACATAAAGTTGTCTTTGCCAAAAAATCTCCAACCCTTGACAAATTTGACTATATGGCCTTTAATAGACTTGTTACATCATGAGATTATCCGCCTACTCGCTAGATTGATCAAATTTTTTCCTCATGACACCTTGCATAACCATAAAACATCTACTTAATGAAAAAATGATAGCTATCCTAATTGACACTCCCTATCCTACTAGGACTCAAACTGCTCATTATTACATTTAACAACCTTATCCTCTAAAACAATTACATCTCTGATAAGT
Source organism: Pinus albicaulis (assembly GCA_034641835.2). NCBI lineage: Eukaryota > Viridiplantae > Streptophyta > Pinopsida > Pinales > Pinaceae > Pinus > Pinus albicaulis. Next base: position 1,725,296,621 of record CM076578.1, on the reverse strand, counting down.
ATACTTTCACATTTTTGAATTGGGATGATGGGATTCATCACTACATGACCACTTAATTGACCTCCTCTAAAACTAGAAACAAAACCATGTTTTTTAGGCAAATGGTCTTCTTCTTCCACAAATGCTTTGATTACTAATTTATCTTCATTTCATGGTCTTTAATTGTTAAATAATTTCTTGTCATGGTCCTCTAACACTTGGATAATACCCAGTTATCCATAAATGCCCAAAAATATTCTTAAAAGGCTCCCACACAGTACACTATGAAAGTAAAAAAATTTCGTAGTGCTTCAAAAGTGACATTTACCCTCAATATTTTTTATTTCTTCCTTTGGCGTGGTCTTCATCATCCTTAGACACATCTCCCACACAAATTTCACCTTCTAACAGCTCTCAAAACGGGTTCAAAAAGGAAAAAGAACAACTATAGTAGTTTCATAGAGTTTTGTTTTCCTTCAAGCCCAGGCACACTACAAAACTGCTGAAAAGTGCTGAAAATCCATATTTTTGTGTAATTTGAAAAATGAACCCTATAAGTGCCAAAACCTTGTCTCTAACATGTCTTTAAAAACCATAAACCAGATCACGTTATGATACTTGAGGCATTTATTCCTCATTTATGATTGGTTGAGCTATTAGTTCTTCAAGCACTGTCATTTTAAGGCCTTTTTTCTCTAACTCTTCATGAATTAGTTCAAGCTACTCCTTGTAATGTCCCTACTTAGCCTTAGCTAAGAGGAGACATTAAATTTTGATTTAATTTATGTTTTATGAATAAATGAATAAAGGAGGACATGTAAAACTCTTAATAAATCAATGCCCATGTGAACAAAGGCAAAAATGGGCTATGTAAATAATCACTTGCAGGTGTGAAAGAGGGTTGAGCCAAAGATTCGGTCCTCCTTGACCAAATCAACTGCACTGTCCAGGTTCAATGCATCTCCAAGAGGGACATCACAGTTCTAGAAGGGAGCCTCTAATGTGAAGAGGGGTAACTTATCAAAGTGGTTTAGGGTTTGCAAATGCTTTCTCATGTTATAAAAAGGAGGAGAAGACACGAGAAGAGGTTTTTGATGAATTATATTTCTAAAGTATTTGTCTACTTAGAAAAATACCATTCTCTGTTGTTTAGTGGAGGATTGTGATTGGAATTCCTGTTTAGGAGTTTCATCTCTTCCCTTGAGGATCATTGGAGGAGTTATTTACTAAAGTTGGCCACTATCTGGTTTGAGACCAAGCTCTAGCTTTCATGAGCAGCGCTGGCACATTGAGGGTTTTGTAGTTGCTATCTTTTGTAGCAAGTGGCATTCTAGATCTGCTTAGATCTAGTGGGTTTTGAGAGGCTTTCTCTATTGGAGAGTGTTCTTTAGCCTCCAAGGAGTTAGCTAATCTATATTTTATATCAGATCTGTACTTTTCATTCCATGTATTCAGTCTCCTTCACCCTCTGTCCAGTTTCTGCTTCATACTGCATTATTTTGTGAGAGGGCTTTGTTATTTCAGTTTGCTATCAATTTGGAGGAATATCTCTTGGTGTTAGGCTTGCCTTCCCTTGGTGATCCGTGGATTAGGTTGCTGATCCATGTCTCTATAGATCTGATCTATTTCAACAATAAAATTTATCTTCAGAAATTTCTGGGTTTTCTGCAGCACAGTATATTGTAATTCAGATCTACAGCTTAATATGCAATATTTTGATGTAATTCCAATTGGATCTTGTTCTTAAAGTCTTGTAGCTTCCAGATCTGTATTAGATCTGATGTTTCATCCATATATATTTCCTATATCTGAAATTTAATGTACAGCATGTTAGCCCCCCTATGAAATTCTTGACAATCAAGCTGGGGGGCTAGATTGTTATGGAGCCTTCAAGGAATGCCTCTCCACTGAAAACTCATCCTCCTTGAAGTCTCTATGAGCTCTGCCCAACACAAATCCTCTCTGCTGATCCATTGCTCAAAGGGACCTATTACTCCCTCTTTTACCCCTATATCCTGGCAAAATTCCCCATCACAACATCTGTTTTCCCTTTGTTAAAGTTTCCCTTTAGTCCCTCCATTATCCCCTTAAATTCCCCCTAAATCCGATCTAAACCCCACCATCACCCTTTGTTCCTTCGAATTTCCACTTCACCCCCCTATCGTTACCTTCCCTAGGCCTGGAAATGCATTAAAATTGAAACAAAATGATAAATTCCACTATATCAGGCCTTAGCCCCCTCAGCCGCAGCCCCGCGCCCCTTTCCTCCATGAGACCTTGTGCTGGAACCACCCGCTAGCAAGAAGGTGTTTATTTCAAACCATTTCGGGCGCAACCTCAGCCGTATATCTCATCCGATCGGACGGTGTTAATTAGATCCCCAGCACCAGTGTTTCTCCGTTCATTTCCCATATGGCGCCATCGCCGTCCATTTTCATGTCAGTTTGACGGTCCACATCCTCTCTGCCAGTGGACCCCGCCTCGCACTATTGCAAAAACAGCCGGTGTTTTCCGCACTGCCTTTGGGCAAGGGGCGGTTTTTCCCGAACATAGGGTGAATCCATACAACTATCGACGCGTGTCTTTTGTACGGCGGAAAAAATGCCCATTCCCCGCGCGTTATCGTCCGGTCCATGTCTAGCAGCGGAATCACACTCAGCCGTCAGATCTCCACTCGCCTATCCAACGGTCGTCATTCGTCAAAGCTGCACGCTGTTTAAATTCCACTCGTCGCACCCCTGGTCCACCGTCGGTCATCTCCTGCCGTTGATCTCTGCTGTTGTGGACAATTTTGTCACTCCTAGAGATAGCCTAGAGTTGCTATAGACCAATGCCTAGGACATCTTAATATAGCAAGGAGCTCATAATATAGCTTGGGTTGTCAATCCAAAATCTCTCTTACTATCTCTTGCACAACAAGAAAATTAGTTTAAATGGAACCAAACTCTCTTAGAAGTTGATACAAAGATAAGAATAATGTAGGAACAGCATGAAAAAATCCAATACAAAAGAATCAGACAGTTAAGAGACAGCTTACTACAAAGAGGGCCAGTTCAAATAATATGCCATAGAAATCAAATATTAGAAAGTGGATGCAGTGAAGAAAAATGAAGAGGATACTAGTTAGCATGAGGCTGATACCCAGATACACAACAAAACCACATATGGGCTTATCCAACTAAGAATCCATACATGACAATGGCGTTTTAAAAGAACCCTCCTCAAGTAACTAATATAGCAGAAAATATGGATGAAAAGAACACGGAACAGTATATCATGACTAGGCCTATTTAAAGTGCTTGACTAATCCAAGTATGGGCATCAACTAGGATGAATCCTTACTTAAGACCAATGAGCCACTCGCATTCTAGAACATGATACAAGAAGATAAATATCATGAAATGAGATATTATATTAACACATAAGAAAAGATTACATACTGTGGGATACCAAAGACCAGAATCCTCATTACATTTATAACTCCTCCTCACCGAGACCCTACAGGCTCTGAGCCTTTACACAAAAGCTTTACAAGATGTATACAAGAACTTCTCACTGTACAGTTTGCTGATAGAAATCTGGAACCCTTACAATGTCTTTCTTTCTAGTTTTTATAGGAGAAGGAGAAAACTCTAGAGAATGAGGTAGGTGATATACATTTAATGATCTTATTTAAAACAAATTTGAAAGAAAAACCCGCCTATGCTATTTGACAGTGCTGAACTGGTGCAAGTACTCTGCTACTACTTCATGAAATAAATGCTGGGGATGAAAATCTCTTCATGAACAAGACATAAAGAATAAAATATACACATGTTCTGTACTTGGCGGGAAAAGAAAAATCTGCTGCAATAAAACCTCGAGGTTGCTTGTATTTGTGCATGGTACTCTCACCTCCCTAAGCCCCGGACTGGAATTTGTATTTTTCAATGCCGGACACTGAGCTCTTCGATCTTCTGTTGATATTCTTTGTAACCTCATTTATGCTTTCAGCTACCATAATCTGCCCCCTTTGAATTGTTCTGAGAGATTCAATGGATTTTATTTATGTTTCCATTAATGAGGTCATATCATACAGTTACCTCAAACTTCCCTCTTAAAATTCGCCAGCGGAATATCGTCCTTAGAGAAGACCTTGGCCTCTGTGATGAAGGCGGAGATTAATGGAGGTTTCCTACTACTGCAACCTGCAAAAATATACAAACACATTTAAAAGACTGGACACAGGAGCGATGAATGTGGTGGCAGCCATGGAGATGGTGACATAGACTGAACAAGGTGGTGAGATGATGCAGGGTGGCGAAGAAGGATGCAGAGGAACATGGTGAATGAGCGCGGAGAAAACCCGTAACTTAAACACTGAAATATGACACCTAAATGGAGTACGTGAATGGTGGAGGGTAGTGACAGTGCCACGTGGTCGTACGGAAGGTCGAGCAGAGGGGTGATGTGGACAGACGAGAGCTATGGTGGGATAGTCAACAGCGGAGGGGAAATAAGTCTGGGACACACGATAAAAAAAAAATCGACGGCTGATATGGCGTCGGGCGATGAAATGATGGTGGGCCAGAGGCGATGCTGACGAGGTTAAAAGGTGCACAACTTCAGAGGTCGCGAGCCGTTGGATTTAGCGCCCGAGATCGGACGACTCATAAGAATTCCGCTGCGCGTCTTTTGACCAGACGATAATGCACGAAATGGGCAGTTTCATTCATCGTACATCGGGACACGCATCATGCGATCTATGGAATTGCTGCCCCGATGGAGAATACCGATTTCCAAATGGAGGTGGTGCGGAATTAACTTCCGGTTTTCGGGCGCGGGGGCCACCACGGTAAACCAAACTCCGCTCCGTCAATTTACTCCTGATCGGACTGCCACGGGTGCCCCCGAAACTTGGAACGGTTAGCTCCTTTCCGCCTGGTGCCCGGTCTCGCGCCTAAGTCATATGGGGAATGAAACGAAGGGGCTAAGGCTGAAAGGCTAGGCTCGATATAATTTTAATTGCGGGATTGGGAATTTGGGTAGTGTATTTTCGAGTGGAAAAAGACAACGATATGCAGAACATGAGGTTTTAGGCCGTGAAAGGGGTTTTAAAGGTTTATATGGGGCGGTAGACCAAAAATTTGAATGGAGGGTTTGACATGTACAACATTGGCTCCATCTGGGGACGGTATGTTCCTCCGTGGACGTGGCGAGAACCTGCAGACCACTGATCATTTCTGTGCATACCTTGATCTTCTGCTCTTCTAGCATTTTTCTTCATAATTTATCAGTGCACGTAAAAAATCAAAACAAAAACAAAAACATATATACAGTATAGTACATCAGGCTTGCTCTGCCTGAATCAGAATTGAAAGTAGGGCTTGAGGAATTGACCATTTACAGGGGAGTCAAGCAGATCACCCTGTAATTTTTCCAATATGAATGTGTTGTTACCTCCCTGTTCCACAACTTTAAATGGACCAAACCAAAGTGGATCAAATTTAGCATGCTTGCCCTTCTCTGCTCTTCGAACGTCCCATCTGAGAACCAGGTCTCCAATTTGAAATTTTCTATCTTTCGCATGCCGATCAAAGATATTTTTCATTTTCTCCTGATACTCCGCTAATCTCTGATTCACTTGGCTCCGTGTTTCTTCCAATTCTACCAATTGGTTAATCCTTCTGACCATGTCATCTGGTTCTTCCTGACTTTCCTGCATGAAACGTGCCACTGGCAAAGCAAATTGCATAGGAAACACAGCTGCTTGTCCATATACTAATTCATAAGGAGATTTCCCTGTTGCTCTCTTGCTGGTTATCCTATTCGCCCATAGAGCAAATTTTAATTGGGAATCCCAGTTTTTCTGATTCTCATTTATTTTTTTCTTCAAAGTCCTCACCAGGGTTTTATTTGAGGACTCTGCCAAGCCATTCCCCTGTGGATAGTAAGCCGTGGAGTGATTCAATATAATGTTATACTGCTGGCAAAAATTTACGAACCTGGCAGACTTGAAGGCCTGTGCATTATCAGTTACAATTCTAGCAGGACACCCAAACCTGGATATGATATTTTCTTCCACAAATTTTATTACGATAGCATCTGTAGCATTTCTTGCAGGTATGGCTTCCACCCATTTTGTAAAATAATCCGTGGCTGTTAGTATCCATTTATATTGGCCACTTGATGGGGGATGTATTTATCCCATAAAATATAATCCCCATTTCTGAAATGGTTCATTTATATGAATAGGAATCAAGGGAAAAGCTGCTAATTTCTGTCTTTCTGCAAATCTTTGGCACTTGTCACATGTTCTGACCCAAGAAAAGCATCTGTAAATAATTTTGGCCAGTAGAAGCCAGCCTTCAGGATTTTATGAGCTGTAGCCCTCCAGCTGTAATGCCCTCCACATATTCCCTCATGAAATTATGTCATTATATTCTCCACTTCATTTTTTGTAAGGCATAAGAGTAATATACCTGAAGGATCTCTCCAGTATAGCTGCTCATTAGCAATTATGTATTTCTGGGATTTCATTCTTACGGCCTTGTATTTTACCTTATCACAACTTGGAGGACAGCTGAGTGTTAAGAGATATTCAACTATTTCTTTGTACCAAGGACTAGTGAGATATTTTGTGTGTATCTTTTGAGTGGCCAGCTCTATTCCATGCTGCTCTTCTCCTTTTTCAGACTCCTCATTTGCTATCATAGATAAATTTATGCCTAGAGCCTGATGGTTTGATTCAGACAAAATTTTGGCTAGACCTTGTCCTTTAACCAACTTAGTACGTCTTATGTCTAGATCATATTCCTGTATTTTTGCAATCCATCTTCCTCTTTTGCCTTCACTATCTCCTTGAACGAGGATGTCTTTGACAGCTGCTGTAGGAACATATGCAGTAATGTGGGATTGCAAAACATATGTTCTAAAGGCTTTTAGAGACTTCACCAAGGCATATGCCTGCTTTTCTAGTATGTTATATTTCAATTCTGCATCATGCAACACCTGACTGAAAAAGGCTATTGGTTGCTCAAATCCATCTTCATTTTTCTGCAACAAAACTCCAGCTACTGTATGAGGTGAAGCAAATGAAAAGATCATAAATGGCTTTGTATAATCAGGTCCAGCTAGCACAGGAGCTTCAGCAAATGCTTGTTTTATCCTTGTGAATGCATCTCTAGATTCTTGGGACCATTTCACCTCATTGTTCTTTTTCAACATATCAGTTATATGCCTAACTATCTTAACATAGTTAGGAATAAACCTTCTCAGGAAATTGATTCGGCCTAAAAAAACTTGTACTTCTTTCTTATTTCTTGGTAGAGAAATATTTTTTATAACTTCTACTCTTTTAGGATCAATCTTGACCCCTTCTCTAGTGACAATGTGCCCTAAAATTTTACCTTCTTCTAATGCAAATAAAGACTTTTTTGGATTAAGAGAAAGACCATACCTTCTGCATTTTTCAAAATTTCTCCGTAAATGCTTAATATGCTCATCATCATTCTTGGAAAATACTGTAATATCATCAAGATACACCACCAAGAATTTATCCTGTTCACCAACAAAAGAAATGTCCATAGCCCTCTGAAAGGTGGCTTCTGCATTGACTAATCCAAAATGTATCCTGGCATACATGAATGTTCCCCATGGCGTGGTGAAAGCAGTCTTCTTTTGATCTTCTGGGGATACAGCCACGTGATTATAACCAGAAAAACCATCCATCATTGACATTCTAGATGCCCCCACCACTTTCTGCAGGATGTGGTCCATCTTAGGCAGTGGATAATTATCCTTTAAAGATGCTCTATTTAAATTCCTGAAATCCACACATAATCTTATTTCTCCATTATTTTTTCGAACAGGAACCAGGTTAGCGACCCATTCAGAGTATCTTAGTGGCACTATTATTTTGGCTTGTAGCAGCTTCTTGATCTCTTTTTCAATGGAGGGAAGCAACAGAGGGTTTATCTGTCTGAGCTTCTGCTTATATGGTTTTGCATCTTCCCTCAAAGGAATTTTATGCTGCATTATATTAATATCAAAAGTTTTTAGGTCCTGATAGGACCATGCAAACACATCCTTATATGACTGAAATAGTTTCAAATATTTTCTTTTATATTCCTTTGAAACCTTTTTGGATAATTTTACGATTTTGGGCTCAGCATCAGTGCCCAAATTCAAGTATTCTACTTGATTTTCTTCTACCACTTTGTTTGGCTGCAATGGAATATCATCTTTGTTAAATAATATTTCTAGAGGCACCATCCCTCTAGGGATAATATTTCCTTTTAGCTGCAGCACTTTACTTCCTGCCATTTCATTTTCCCATTTTTTTTCTGCAATACTTTCAGCCTCTTCTTCCTCATTGTCATCAATTTCCATATTAGAAAATTCTCCTAATTTTTCTAAGAATATCTTCATTTGTTCGTCATCTTCGAATACCTGCTAGTGCTTAATATTATCTGGGATGGATGGCCTGTATCGTACCTCCACTTCGTATCTCAAAAGTGGATTTTGAGGAGGGCGGAATGTGCTGGCAGCTATAGCAAGAGAATCTGCTATTCTGTTCTGTTCCCGAGACATGAACTGTATGTTAAATGCCAAGAATAAATTCTCCACCATGTCCCATACTTCATTCCTATATGTTTTCAGCCAGGGGTGTTTTGTTTGACATTGATTTCTGACCTGTCTTACCACCAGCTCAGAGTCTCCCATGGCTTTTAAACTTTGTATGCCCATATTCTTGGTTGTCTGTAACCCCAACGGAAGTGCTTCATATTCAGTTACATTATTGGTAGCCTCTTATTCCAATTTAAAGGACAGTGGGACCCATTTTCCTGTAGGAGAGATTAATAATACTCCAGCCCCATTTCCCTCCCTTGAATTTGCTCCATCAAAATGCAATGTCCAAATTTCTGATTCCTGATCTTCTCTAGGCTGCTCGGTTTGGATTTGATCGAAGTGGGGCTCATGAGCATAATTTTGATTTTCTTCTAACATCAAACATGAGAAATCTCCTTCTTTGTTATAAACTAGGGAATTCTCCGAGCAGTCGGCCTTAGTCACCATTTTCACAAATCTGGTCTCCCTGTATAACCTCCTCTCCTATCCTCCAAAGACTGGGACAGTAGCATATGTTAAGTCCATTTTGAGTGACCCACCAATTTTTGTACCCCTGATCTTGACAGTAACATGCCAAAGTGGGCTGGGATATTAGCAACCACAATGTCCATGACCACACTTTTTGTTGGGATTTGTGCCAGATTGACCACTAAATCTTTAATCATTCCCAAGCATTTAACTCTTTTGGAGTCAAATGAGTATAGGTATTTATATGGTCTTGTAATTTGTAGTCCTAGTTGTTCCATGACAGATAGAGGCATAAGATTATGGGAAGCCTCAGAATCTAACATACAATTGTGTAACAGAAGGTCATGAATAACTAGAGACACATAAAAAGGAGGAGTAGAAGGATCTACTTCCTCAACATGTGGGACAAAGACTACCATGGGTATTTCTTCTTGAAGGTTTAAACTATCAGGCACAATTGATATTTCAGGAGGGAGCATAAAAGAAGTAACTTGAGACTGATATGTAGGTTGTTTTAGCAGCTCGGTCAAGGGGACTGGAATTTTAATTTTCTCAAGTTCTTTTTGCAAACTAAAAGCAGGAGAGGGATTCTCTATCACAACTTCTTTTGACTCTTTATTTTTAGCTGAAAATTTAATTTCTTTTGACGCAGATTCATCATTAGGAGGACTGACTACTTTTGAAGAAGAAGGAATCTAGTCATTAGGCTGCAAGGGAGTATTTATAGGACTCTTACCTTTTTCTGTTTTTCTCTTTGTTGCTGATTCCTTCTGAGCAGGTAACTCCTTCTAAGGTGGCTCCTCTTTTTGATCTTGAGTTCGGGTCCTCTTCCTTGAAGATATGAGATCATATTTTCTATTGAAGTGTGCTTGCATGAAATCAGCAAATTGTTTACAATAATGATCAATCTCTGCTTCTTCTTCTTCTTCTTGCAATGGACATTCTATATCATCGTTGTTTGAAAAAGCAAGATTTGAATCTTCTAATTGATAAGCAGCATCTTCAGTGGAGTCATCTGCTGGACCTTCCAGGTACAAGGGATGTGGTACCTGATCTTGCTGCTCCTTTGCTTCCCTAGGCAATATCTGCAATGGTGGTCTTTTATACTGAGGATTGTATCCTCTATTTGGAGCATTATAAAAATTCTTGGGGGCTGCATTCTTAGCCTCCAACTCAAGCTTGACCATCTTCTTAACCATCTTACTTATTTCATCCATCTTATCTGCATCCTTATCTTGATTGGAAGTGGATAATTCTTCTTTTCCCCTCCTTCTAACATCCTGTTCAGCCTTCCCTTTTAATTTTCCAGTGGAAGCAAAGTTCGCTTCCAATTCAAGAGTGTCTAACTAAGCATCATCTAGGGTGGCAAGCTTTCTCTCTCTGAGAGAGAAACCGAAATCTGAGTCAAAGGCTGCAATGAAAACAAATTTTACAGCATTTTGATGAGGCTTCATATCAGCAGGGAGATTTAGATATAACTTGTTAAATATTTTAATAAACTCTGACACTCCTTCATTATGTTTCTTCTTAAGAGTATTGAATTCAGTAAGGTATTGTCCATGGTCTTTCTTTTCTCCCCATTTCTTGAGAAAAGTATTCTCCATGTCATCCCAGGTGGTTACTGAATGGTTTCCCAATGTCTTGAACCATTTTCTGGCATCACCATCCAAAGATTGTACAAACAATCTCAAGACCACATCCAAATGTTCTACATTTAAGTTTTCTGCAAAAGAGCAGAAAGTCTCAAGATTTTTCTGAGCGTCAATATCATTTTCTCCATTAAAACTAGGAAAAATCTTCAAATAATCCTGTGGCATATCATTTAGCACTTGGGGTAAGGCCAGTGGAGCGTATTTGTTCAATAGGAAAGTAGGAACATTAGCCATTGGAGGAGGTGGGGGTGCAACAATCTGAGGTACAAATGAAGGAAGGGGAGGCAGAGGGAGTGGAGTATGTATAACAATCGGAATGTGTTGTATAGAGGTCTGAGGTGTGGATGGAAACAATTGATGATTAACAAAGGCTACCTCTGTAACTTCTTTAATATCCTCAGCCTCGGGAGTAGGATGAAAATCCTCTTCAAACCTGGCACTTCCCCAAGGTGGACTTTCTAAGTAATATTTGGGATTTTCCTCGGTGGAATCGGGATGTTCAGTTTTGATTTCTTGAGAAGAAGAGGGCGTACAATCTGCTACAGAATATTCAGGGATTTCAGCACGAACTGATTTCCTCTCTTTCCAAATTCTTTTATGAATGATCTTCTCTGGGTCAGACACGTAGGGTGTTTTCGACTGAGATGTATCTGACCTCAAATGTGGCTTCTGAGGAGCCAGGACTACCAATAGATTTATCAAATAAATAATAGTGGAGTCGCCAAGGTGAGAGATATGCAACACTTCAACTCTCTGTGCTCACCTGATTAGAGAGTGAATATGATTTGTCGAGGCCCAGGGAAACTGATATTCTCAAATTCGTCCCCGGCAACGGCGCAAGAAAGATGTTGTGGACAATTTTGTCACTCCTAGAGACAGCCTAGAGTTGGTATAGACCAGTGCCTAGGACATCTTAATATAGCAAGGAGCTCATAATATAGCTTGGGTTGTCAATCCAAAAGCTCTCTTACTATCTCTTGCACAACAAGAAAATTAGTTTAAATGGAACCAAACTCTCTCAGAAGCTGATACAAAGATAAGAATAATGTAGGAACAGCATGCAAAACTCCAATACAAAAGCATCAGACAATTAAGAGACATCTTACTGCAAAGAGGGCCAGTTTAAATAATATGCCACAGAAATCAAATATCAGAAAGTGGATGCAGTGAAGAAAAATGAAGAGGATACTCGTTAGCATGAGGCTGATACCCAGATACACAACAAAGCCACATATGGGCTTATCCAACTAAGAATCCATACATGACAATGGCATTTTAAAAGCACCCTCCTCAAGTAACTAATATAGCAGAAAATATGGATGAAAAGAACATGGAACAGTATATCATGACTAGGCCTATTTAAAGCGCTTGACTAATCCAAGTATGGGCATCAACTAGGATGAATCCTTACTTAATACCAGTGAGCCACTCGCATTCTAGAACATGATACAAGAAGATAAATATCATGAAATGAGATATTATATTAACACATAAGAAAATATTACATACTGTGGGATACCAAAGACCGGAATCCTCATTACAGTTATAACTCCTCCTCACTGAGACCCTACGGGCTCTGAGCCTTTACACAAAAGCTTTACAAGATGTATACGAGAACTTCTCACTGCACAGTTTGCTGATAGAAATCTGGAACCCTTACAATGTCTTTCTTTCTAGTTTTTATAGGAGAAGGAGAAAACTCTAGAGAATGAGGTAGGTGATATACATTTAATGATCTTATTTAAAACAAATTTGAAAGAAAAACCCGCCTATGCTGTTTGACGGTGCTGAACTGGTGTAAGTACTCTGCTACTACTTCATGAAATAAATGTTGGGGATGAAAATCTCCTCATGAACAAGACAAAGAATAAAATATACACATGTTTTGTACTTGGCGGGAAAAGAAAAATCTGCTACAATAAAACCTCGAGGTTGCTTGTATTTGTGCATGGTACTCTCGCCTCCCTAAGCCCCGGACTGGAATTTGTATTTTTCAATGTCGGACACTGAGCTCTTCGATCTTCTGTTGATATTCTTCGTAACCTCATTTATGCTTTCAGCTACCAGAATCTTCCCCCTTTGAATTGTTCTGAGAGGTTCAATGGATTTTCTTTCTGTTTCCATTAATGAGGTCATATCATACAGCTACCTCAAACTTCCCTCTTAAAATTCGCCAGCGGAATATCGTCCTTAGAGAAGACCTTGGCCTCTGTGATGAAGGCAGAGATTAATGGAGGTTTCCTGCTGCTGCAACCTGCAAAAATATACAAACACATTTAAAAGACTGGACACAGGAGCGATGAATGTGGTGGCAGCCATGGTGATGGTGACATAGACTGAACGAGGTGGTGAGATGATGCAGGGTGGTGAAGAAGGATGCAGAGGAACATGGTGAATGAGCGCGGAGAAAACCTGTAACTTAAACACTGAAATATGACACCTAAATGGAGTACGTGAATGGTGGAGGGTAGTGATAGTGCCACGTGGTCGTACGGAAGGTCGAGCAGAGGGGTGACGTGGACAAACGAGAGCTATGGTGGGATAGTCAACAGCGAAGGAGAAATAAGTCTGGGACACACGATAAAAAACAAAATCGACGGCTGATATGGCGTCGGGCGATGACATGATGGTGGGCCAGAGGCGATGCTGACGAGGTTAAAAGGTGCACAACTTCGGAGGTCGCGAGCAGTTGGATTTAGCGCCCGAGATCGGATGGCTCACAAGAATTCCACTGCGCGTCTTTTGATCGGACGATAAATGCGCGAAATGGGCAGTTTCATTCATCGTACACCGGGACACGCGTCATGTGATCTATGGAATTGCTAACCCCATGGAGAATACCACTTTCCCAATGGAGGTGGTGTGGAATTAACCGCCGGTTTTCGGGCACGGGGGCCACCACGGTAAACCAAACACCGCTCCGTCGATTTACTCCTGATCGGACGGCCACGGGTGCCCCCGAAACTTGGAACGGTTAGCTCCTTTCCACTTGGCGCCTGGTCTCGCGCCTACGTCATATGGGGAATGAAACGAAGGGGCTAAGGCTGAAAGGCTAGGCCCGATATAATTTTAATTGCAGGATTGGGACTTTGGGTAGTGTATTTTCGAGTGGAAAAAGGCAACGATATGCAGAACATGAGGTTTTAGGCCGTGAAAGAGGTTTTAAAGGTTTATATGGGGCGGTAGACCAAAAATTTGAATGGAGGGGTTGACATGTACAACATCCGCCACGATCGACAGTCCTGATTCGTCCACCCGCCGTTGAATATTCCATAGTCTCCCGGTCCCGCCACGTCAGCTCCATATGCACCCTCTGTACTCCCTCCCTGTCCATGACATATTGTTGGTTATTTTCGTATTATTTAACGTTGTCATTATTTTTTTCATATAGTTGCTCTGTGTTCTGCCAAACCTCCTCCAGAGCAATCTGTCACCGTTTTTCATGATTTTGCCCTAGTTCTTCATCTGTATTGCTATTCTCTGCATCCACGTTGCGTCCTCGCCCCCTCCATCATTCTCATCTATGGTTTCCCTCACAGGTTTGTTGTTTTGCAGGGTCTCTAAAGGTAGAAGACCGCCATGATTCTACATGGCAGGCTGTGTGGACAGAATTAAATCCGAGAGCTGGTACTGCCGTGGGATAGTAAAAAAAAAAAGCGGCTGGCAAGATTCGCATTAAGGAAAAGGCAGATTTCAAATTCTGGAAACATTGCAACTCCATTAAAACCCGAGCTACCCTGTCAGAAGCAAAATGGAGCGGCAGAGTGTTTCAGTACAGAGCAAAAGAAAGATTAAGGTGAGCTAATGACGATCTTGAGCCTTTAATCAGAGGTTTAGAAGGCAAAGCAGCAGTTTGAAGACCCCGAGGATCGATCCAAAAGGTCCCGAGCATAGTAGCAGGTACCATCTGGGTTTATTTATCAGCTGGTACCGGGTACCCATACAGCTCTTATTATGCAGAATGTACCGGGTACCCATACAGCTCTTATTATGCAGAATGTCCCTGAAAGAATTTCCGCCCTAACTACAGTTCAGAAACAGTCAGACATTTATGAAGCAGACCTCTCAGCAGTTGTGCACCATTTGTTTATTCCCCACAAGTACAACAAGGTGTGGCCACCAGAGTGCATCAAAGTCATATATAGATCAAAGGTAAATCTGAAGAATATCATCCCTACGTATAGAGGTGACAGACATTAAATACTCAGTATTCACAAGAATGGGCCTCGGCCCTATCTCTCTGCTTTGTGTTTAATGACACATTTAGTGTTTACCTACTCCCTCAGTCAATCTTCTGCATCTCTTCTGCTATAAAACACAGAAGGAAATTATTGTAAGGTTGTTGATGAGATATCAGAGAAACGCAAGTATTTTCCTCTTGTGACAAGTTCTCTGTGTAATATTGTAAGATAGGCTGAGATTTGATGTATTTAGACTGAATGTTCGAGCTATGGGCTATGATGTACCTGATTGGTGTTGTTTTTAATATGGCAAGCATATTTCTTTGGATCCTGATCTTAAGCAGCTGGTGATGTTTTCCTTCCTCCATATTTGTGATTGACTTGCTTTCATTTCATCATGTTTCTTCAGGCTCGCATCAGAAGTTTGGCATAAGATTTACCCTTGATAGGTACCTTATGTTGCTGCTCTCCCAGCCTTTTATGTTTTCTGCTTAGATGTGTATCTGAATATTGATTTCAATTGATTTAACCAGTGTAGTGGATGTTATTGCTTGCTCTCTGATGTATGAATTAATGAAGGCTATGTTTAGATGTTCATGTTAGGATTTAGTTGGATGTGTGGAGAACACTGGGAGGTTTGGAACCCCATCTCTGCCTCACTAGGACCTTTCCATCCCAATTAACCCTTTCTTAGAATCCTTTTTATCGCCTCTGATTTTTTCCAAGCAGGTCTAGATTTAAATGACCTCTGACCTGATCTATAGACAGGATTGGATGGTTCCCCCCTTTCATTTTCAGTCCTTAATGTCCCATTCCCAATATCATCTCTAAGATCCAAATGCTCTAGTTGACTAGCCCAACTGAAAGCTTGCACATTGATTACAAATAAACCCTTTCTTGACTCCATTGCCCAATGGCCTTGATATCCCTTGAGGTGTCTGTCTCAGCCTAATCCCTTTGGTCATCATCCTTGTCTTGTATTGGACCTTCCTTTCCTGATTCCCAACAACCAAACACAAACAATCAAACAAACAACCCTGAGGCATATAACTAGCCTAAAACCTTAACATTTGAGCCTTAAAGACATACGCTTTGATTCATATAGAGAGATCCCTCTATGGACCTAGGAGGGCTAGATCCTAAGGTCTAAAAGTGGTTCTATGTTGTCTCATCTTTTGGTCTTGTCAACCTGGCCAAAACATGGGAACCCCAACATAATGGCGACTCCACTGGGGAACTTCTGAGTACATTTCACCTTAAACATTCTTAAAAACTTCAGAAACTTAGAACTCTGGTTAGGTTGACAGTAAGTCATTCCTTTCTTGAATCGACCTCCATTATTGAATATCCACCATACTCTTAGACAGAGCCTGGAAAGGGCCAGGTAGCCTCTAGATCTCATCCTCTTTTCAGAGGTGACATATCTGGTAAATGCCCTCCCAGTCAATCTCTGGTTGGAGCTTGCTGTTTTAGAGGAGATTCCTGAAAGGTAATAGTGCCTGAGCAATGTGGTGGACAGTGTGACCCTTAGACATACCTAAAAACCCTCCACCCGGTGACTCCATTGTTCTTAAATGAAAATACTCCACTGGTGATCAGTAGGCCTGCTGATTATCTCGGTTTCACAATCAGACTCCACTGGGAGACCAGCCTTTGAGACAACATCAACCACAATAGAAGTAATAAGTAGGGTTAAGCTGCTTGGCTAGGAAATAGCATTCTGGCTTTCAGGACCATTCACACAAGAGCTCACCCTAACCCTGACCCACCTAAAATAGTTGACAACCTGGAGAGTATCCTCAAGGGAGCTCCTACACTTAAAAGACCAACTATTTCCACTCACATTCTTAGAGCTAATTCTGCACCAGAAAACCTAACGGCTCTAGCACCTTTTCTCCCTGACCTAGACCTACCTAACATTTTATCAAGAACCAGGTCATTCAATCACCTAGACCAGCAAGACCTTGAGCCTCATAGCACACCATCTAACAGTGGTCAAAACACTAGGAACAAAGAAACCCCTCCATCTACACCACTTGATTTTCACTTCCTTCAAAACTTGGGGCTCTCTCACCCTAGATCTTCTCAACAGACTTTTTCTAGTCCAAATATCCCTGTCATCCAAATACCAACTGCTCAAGCTAACCCTTTACCCCATCAGAACATTATCATGGCAGCTTGGTACACACATTTGGTTTTGCCTCAGCCTATGTTACCCTTACGCAATGATTATCAGTCAAAAATCCCACATTTCAATGCTAAAGAATCCATCACAGCTCAGCAACATGTAGATAAGATGGAGGATTCTTTTGATTATATGGAAATTGATGATGAAACAATCAAAATGAGAATCTTTGCCCAGAGCCTAGGGGGTGATGTAAAGAAATGATTTAAAAGCTTACCCCTTGGCAGTGTCCAAGATCTCCCTGAATTATATTGAACCTTCATAGACAAATGGGAAGTGAGAGCAAACCCTCGCCAACTCCTAGCAGAATACATGTCCCTTAAGAGGAATGTGGGAGAGAGTGTACATGATTACACCACTAGATTCAATAGCATCTACAATGCTCTACCCCCACACATGAAACCTCCACAAGGTATGGCCTTAGCCAAATATCGTGATATATTTGATGCTGACATGGCCTATGAGCTTAGGGATAAAGAGTACACCACATTAGAAGACATGCAGAAAGGAGCCATAACCATAGAAGCGAACTTGATGGAAAAAAGGGCAAGATTGAAAGTTGAGAAAAGGGTAACATATAGGGATGACACCGTAGCCTCCACTTCAGACCCAAACTATGACAGACTATCTAAAAATGTGGATAAGCTGTAACAAATGATGGAAAAAATGGTTGTCACAATCAGCAATTAGAACAGAAACCATAACCAAAATCAGAACCAAAACTTTAGAAGAAATAACAATGCTCCCAACAGACAAAAAGAATCATATCAACAAATTATTCCCCCATTCCAAAAAAAATTAGATGAAGATGAGGGAATCGTTGAAGAGTCTAAAGGGACTGGAATAAACATGTTTGAAACAAAAGACTCAGTCCTTAACTGTGATTCAGGAGAAGACCAGCCCTCACCTACATACTGGGATGAGGAGTGGTTAGAAACTGAAGATTACAGATTGGGATTTGAAAATGCCATGTTGCAGGTCAGGGAACAATATGAGCTTACGAACAAAAAGGACCAAGATACTTCCAAGACAAAGACTCCTGAGGGAACCATCAAGAAGAGACCTGATAAAACTTCTAAAGCATCTGCTGCAAATAACAAATCAGCAGCTGAAAGTTCTGGTAGACACAAGGAAAAGGACAACCAAGACACTGAAAAACAAAGTCAACCAACCAGCAGTACTAGCACTTCAGTTAGTAATCCTGATACAATTGTTCCCAACCCTGTACATAGTGAGAAATCACAAACTGATTCAGCTGCTAAGGCAGTAGCAAATAAAACAGAGTTAAGCGCTTCCAAGAGTCAGTCCGCTTTCAGTTTAGAGAGTGAGATTGCAAAAATCAAAATTTCTGTACCATTAGCTGAGTTGGCCACTCAGAATGTATATAAAGGCCAAATTTTGAAAGCACTAAATTTAGGGGAAAACAATGAATCTGTAAATTTGAATGATGATCAACCTGCCCTCCTATTTGGTCTGAAGATTGAGGGAAAATTTCAGGAAGGGGTGATTCCACCTTTTTACATCAGTCTTAACATTCATGAAAAAATACTCCACAATGCCATGCATGATTCTAGAGCATCACATAATCTAATGCCTAAGGTAGTGATGGAGAAGCTAGGCCTAGAGATAACACGACCTTACAAAGACCTATATTTGTTTGACTCTAGTAGAGTAAAATGCCTAAGC
The DNA here is from genome assembly GCA_034641835.2 of Pinus albicaulis. Lineage (NCBI taxonomy): Eukaryota > Viridiplantae > Streptophyta > Pinopsida > Pinales > Pinaceae > Pinus > Pinus albicaulis. The sequence continues at coordinate 1,725,277,860 of CM076578.1, read as the reverse complement.
CTAATCAAGGACTTATGTGTGAGCCTAACCCAGATTCCTACTAAGTGTATGGTCATGGATGTGGTGGTGGAAGATGTGCCACCAAAATATGGCATTCTGCTATCTAGATCTTGGGGAGCTAAACTTCAAGGAACAATGCAGATGGATGGTTCATACGCCACCATCCCCATCTTTGGCAAACTTAGAAGACTGTATAGAGAATCCGAAATGAAATTCCTAGTCAGTAGCCCCGAGAAACCTGAAAATTCACCATTATACTCTGTACACATAGACCTAGATTCTTTCATTCTTTATAATGACCAATCCTTAGAAGAGCCAGATTTTGAATGCAGAAATACAAGCAAAGATAAAGAGCCCATGGATTTTAGCATAATGGTTACCCTAGAAGAATGCAACGAAGAAGACCGGGGCCGGGGTACTGAAAACGGAACTCAGATTGAACCAGTGACACAGTATAGTCAACCCAGTAGTCACACCCATCAAGCTGACATACCACGTGAAGAAAAAGATAACCCACAACCTAGCACAAACCCCACAACCCAACATAATGGCAAACCCCTGTGGGAAATGAATTTCGATGGGTCCTATACTAAACAAAATGCTGGAGCAGGGGTGTGGCTACGTAACACAAAAATGAATCATGCAGAGAGCCACGCTGTAAATCTACATTTCAAATGCACAAATAATATTGCAGAATATGAGGCTCTCATCTTGCGTCTGAAACTATTGAAAAAATTAGGAGCCCATAGGATAGCTGTGAGAGGATATTCTGAGTTAGTAATCAAACAAGTGAATGGTGAATATACAACAAAACATCCTCGACTTAGAGCATACAGGAATGATGCAGTAGATTTATTGAAAACCTTTGTCGAATACGAGTTGGTGTTCATTCCCAGGAGTCAAAATTTCATTGCAAATGGATTAGCTTGCCTGGCTAGTTCATATCCTAAGACTCCCCCTGACCAAAAAATCATCGTTCAAACTAAGTTCAGACCTGCAGTGCCAGACAACGAAAAATACTGGCAGGTCTTTGAAGGAGACAAACAGATCGAAGATTTCCTAGTTGGCAGGAATGAGTTTGAATTTTCTAATTCGGACTCAAAATCTGATGACAACTGCCCCAGTGAGGATCCCGCAGATAAACAAGAAACATCCTGTAATATAGAAATAAACACCTTTTCCGAGGAAACTGGAAATACAACCGAAAAATGTGAAAACGTAGATAGTGAAGATGTAGAAGTACTGCAGGCCAAGATAAGAATATACCCAGAGGCCTGGCACCCTTAGAGGACCTTTTTGACTTTTATGACTTAGCAAAAAAGCCCACTATAGAACATGCAGAATCAGATATAGAAGAATGTAATATAGGCACTGAAGACAGACCCAAAATGATAAAACTGGCTAAGTCTATACCTGCAGACATGAAGAAAAAATACATTGACTTGTTTAAGGAATTCATTGATGTGTTTGCATGGAGCTATGAAGACTTAAAGGCCTATGACACCAACATCATACAACACAAAATACCCTTGAAGGAAAATCAGAAGCCTTTCAGACAAAAACTTCGTAGAATCAATCCAAAACAATTGCCTGCAGTAGAGAAAGAGATCAGGAAGATGTATGATGTAGGCATAATAGTCCCCGTAAGGTTTTCTGATTGGGTGTCAAACTTAGTGGCTGTAAGAAAGAAAACAGGAGAAATCAGACTATGCATAGACTTTAGAAACCTCAACAGAGCCTCCCTGAAAGACAACTACCCTTTGCCTAGAATGGAACATATCTTATAGAAGGTAGTGGGTTCTAGGAGAATCTCCCTGCTTGACGGTTTTTCAGGATACAACCAAGTTCTGGTACTCCCAGAAGATCAACTCAAAATAGCTTTTACCACTCCGTGGAGCACCTTCATGTATGTGAAAATGCCTTTTGGATTGATGAATGCTGGAGCTACCTTCCAGAGAGCGATGGATATAGCTTTCTCAGAGGAGATAGGACACTTCATAGTTATCTACTTGGATGACTTGACTGTCTTTTCTAAAACTTAAAAGGAACATCTGAAACATCTGAGGAAAGTTTTTGAGAAATGTAGAAGGTACGGCCTGTCCTTAAATCCTAAGAAAACTGTTTTTGGGCTACAAGAAGGTAAACTTCTTGGCCACATCATATCTGAGAAAGGGATTAGGATAGACCCATAGAGGGTTGAGGGAATACTTCAAATCACACATCCGAGAAACATCAAGGAGTTGCAGTCCTTCATAGGGAAGATCAATTTCCTCAGGAGATTCATTCCTAATCTGGCGAAGCATCTTAGAAAAATGACCAACATGCTAAAGAAAGATGCAGGAATCAAGTGGACTGTTGAAGCCAAGAAATTTTTTGAGTTGGTAAAGCTTGCACTCACTCAAGCCCCTGTACTTATCAGCCCAGACTTCTCAAAGGATTTTCTGATCTTTTCCTTTGCCTCTGAACATACAATAGCTGCAGTTTTGCTGCAGAAAAATTCAGAAGGTAATGAACAACCTATAGCTTTCTTCAGTAAAGCCTTAAGAGATGCACCCTTAAAGTACAACATCATGGAAAAGCAGGCCTATACCCTGATTAAGGCCTTAAAAGACTTTAGGGTGTACATTCTGCATTCTCACACCATTGATTTCGTGCCAAATATAGTGGTCAAAGATATCTTGTCCCAGGACCCTGATGGGAAAAGGGGCAAATGGATTGCTACCATCTTGGAATAAGACCTTGAAATAAATCCCACCAAGCTGATCAAAGGTCAAGGCCTGGCCCGGTTAATGGCTAAATCAAATCTACAGGCCCTGGACATTAACATGATAAATGCCTTAGATGAGAAAGAAGGATCGGCCCATCCAACTATTGAGGAGCAGTTTCAGAACTCTCCTTGGTATATTGATATCCTTTACGTGCTCACAAACATCAATGCCCCTCCAGAACTGTCCAAAAAAAAGGCCAGATTCATAAAACTCAAAGCTAGAAATTACTGCATTATGAATGAGTCTATATTGGAAAAATCCAAATGGCCTTTTACTGAAATGTTTGTCTGAAACTGAAGCTGAAAAACTCAAACAGGAATTCCATGCTGGAGAATGTGGAGGCCACTGTTGTGCCTCAATCTAGTCTCCTAAACTGAGTTCATTTAATTGTCAACCAGGATTTGTAAACTGCTGAAGTGAAATGTACCATATGTACCTAGGTGCTTGTTTCCTAGTGCGTTGTATGTAGTGTTTTTTTGATGTTTTGGTCTTTTATGTTGATTTATGATGTTTTTGGTCTTTTGAAGTTTTATGTTTACAATGAAAATGCCTAGAAAACTAATGAAAAGGAATTGGTGGTCAAGAACACAGTTGAGCCTAATGTATGGAATGGCAAATGTAATCAAAAAAACACTAAAGCAACATCTAAACTATGACCAAATAGAAACAAGAGCTTAATGATGACAAATGACACAAACTAGACTTTGAAAGATGATCACTAAATATGCAAGTTTTCTAACTAAACAGTTAGACACTAATCATGATGCAACATTCTATTCTAAGCTCATCTATTCCATGACTAATTCCTAATTCTATTCTGCAATTTCAATTGATTGTCACAGAGCCTATACTCAAAGGGTTATTGGTTTCTTTTCAAGGTGGTTCTGTTGAGGAAGAGCTCTGTTTATGGTGAGGAATTTGCAGAGATATTTCAGACCTTGTAATGATGTTATCTTCTATTCCTAAGGTTATGGATCACTGATGGTTTTCAGAACAAAAAGATATTTGTAAATAATGAAGGCTGTCTTATGAATCCTATCAACTAAAATGATCTACTGTGCAAAGGGTGACAGTGTGACTATGAGATATGAGTGCAATGAATTGATTTAAACATGAGCTTAAGATGCTTCTAAACTAGAAAAATGTTAAACCATAAGCCATCATCAAACTTTGAAATGAAGTAGCTGGACATGAATTAAATGCAAAATGAAACTCCGGAGCATTCTAATTAACATGCACTATTCTATGAAGTTACACAATCTGGTTGTTCATCATTAATGATATTTTGGAAAAGTTCCTTCTTGTGGAAGAGGTAGAACAATTCTGACTGTGGACTTGTATGCAGTTGAAAGCAAATGAAAAACTAAATTGTCACATCACAGTAATATCTTGAACTTCTTAAGGATGTCTTGGAAGAATTTCTTCTTGTGGAAGAATGATTAGGACAAGTGCAACTGTGATAGTGAAGACTAAAAACTACAACTAACTCCTATAACACTATAGTTATTCATCATTCATTGTTATGATCTGTTGGAAGAATGTCTTCTTGTGAAAGAACTGGAATGAATATAACTACAGTCTCTAGTTAAAAACAAATACAACTCCTATTCTACAGTACCATAGTCATTAAACATTCATCGTTTTGATTTATTGGAAAAGTGTCTTCTTGTGGAAGAACTGGAACGAATATGACTACAGTAGCTAGTTAAAAACAAATACAACTCCTATCCTACAGTACCATAGTCATTAAACATTCATCGTTTTAATTTATTGGCAAAGTGTCTTCTTGTGGAAGAACTTGAACGAATATGACTACAGTAGCTAGTTGAAAACAAATATAAATTTAACTCCTATCCTACAATACCATAGTCATTTAAACATTCATCGTTTTGGTCTGTTGGAAGAGTGTCTTCTTATGGAAGAACTAGAATGAGTACGACCACAGTATATAAAACAAAACAACTACTAATTCAATATGCAGAATGTAAAGACAGCTAAGAAAAATTTATCTACTGAACGCAAAAGAAAGTTCGTTCAAGGGGCAGGGGCCCTCTACCACTTGACGGCATTCAACTCCCAATTAAATCACGCCTTCAGGATAATTTTGTCTGCTCCATTAACGATGCAATAGTTTGAACATAATGCTCTGTGTCTTCAAAAACGTAACACAGAGTTTTCACAAAATCTAGCAGCAAATCTAATACAAAATCTCTAACTAAGCTCTCGGCCTACTCAAGAGTTTATAAAGTAAATGCAAGTAACAATAATTTAGGAATGATGTCTTCCTAATCCAAATCATCTTAGGAGTCTTTGAGGTGGCTGCGTAAAAGAGAAAAGACACCTGGACTGTAACAGTCCTAGTAGGAGTCTTCCTTCACAAATGTGTTCCCACGTGCATAACCGTATCCAGAATTCATTTTCTCTGCCATGACGAGAAACACACCATGTAGGCACGACGTGGATCATGCCCATATGCGTTTTTCCTCAAGAGGCCACCTGGAACATGCTCAAACATAAAGGTAGCTGCAGAATCGCCGGTTAGCTACAGAATGCCTGCATTCTGCAGCTAGTTCCGGTCAAAATGCTTAACAATGGCAACAATCACAAAATTCAACAAGTCAGTCATGTAAACCATTCTAGAAGTAATTTTAACTATTTTTATTGATCAATTGGGTTTAAAATGGAAATGGACAAGGGAAAAATGAGGTAAAATGAGGTGAAGGAAAGCACAAATTTGAGGCTCAACACACCCCCACTGCTGTCTCTTTGCATGTCCTCATGCAAATTATCCTATGAATTCTGAGGCTTCTGCAAGGACATCTAATCCCCTTCTTCTCCTTTGTATGAATGTTAGAGGCCTTCTGGGTTTCCTGATCACAAGTTTGAACCTGAGGTTTGTGAGTGCTCTGACCAAATTTTTGTTCCTTGTCTTCATCTTCTCATTGGTCCTCTCCACTTTGTTTATATGCAAGGATAAGGTTGAGTTCATGTCAGTCTTGATCTTGATTTGATCTTTGAGAATTTCATTCTCATTTTTGATGTGTCTATTCAACAATTCCAACTCATACCTATCCCTCCTCAATATATCAATTTCAGTTAGTGGAGGACTGGGGGTTCTCTCTTCTCTTTCTGAAGCTGTTCTCTCTAAAGTTTCCACATAATCATAGATTTCATGTTGAGCAGGATCAATCTCAGGGGTGCCTTCATAAAAATCTTCATCATCATACTCTTCCATAGATGTTTCTTCATCTTCAATATTTATTACCCCTGTTTGTTTGATTGATGTTTTCTTCAGTTTTCCTTTTAATCTGTGGCTTCTCCTAAGTTGAGAGAAACCCTCCCCTTTTTCTATAACAGATTCCTTGATTACCTTCTCTGCCTTGAGTTGACTCTTGATTCTAGTCAACTTCTCCAAAATGACTTCTTCACTGCTTTCTTGAACCGGTTTGTCAATTTTACCTTTTGGAGTCCTCCATCTCCTACTTCTTTTTGTGGCCTGTGGTTCAGGTGATAGTTCTTTTGCTTCCTCAAAATGATTTCTTATTAAGAAATCATCCCATGTATCATTTGATTTAGATAGATGATGCTCAATTAAAATTTTGACTAACCCATGATGATACAGGGTTGTTTCCAAAAACTGAACTCTTCTCTGAACACAAGAAGCCATTTTCTTCAGAATTTGATACAAGAAATATGGTAAATTCAAATCTTCTCCTAGAAAATGCAACATTAGTCTCATATGGTAGACATAAAATGTCCCATATCTACCCTCACATGTAACAATTTTTTGTAAAAGAAGTAGTATATTCCTCCATTTGCTCTTCAATGCTGTACTGGGAATTCCCTTCTTGAACACACTAACATCCATGTTTGGTGATTTTAAGATTTATTTCCATGAGTCATTATGGAATTCCCTATTTTTAAACCATCTTTCCCCAGCTCTGGATAATCCTGTAGCCTCTGCTATAAAAACTTCATTAACAGTAACCTTAACATCTCCTATTTCAACCTCAGTGCCTTGGAATGATCTAGCAAATGTTTTGGTGACTTCCTTATGGCAACCATTAAACTTTTCCAAGAATTGGAGCCATCCTATTTGTTGTAGCATCTCCTTGCATTGTGGATAACCTTCTAAATATTTTGATCCTATAGGCTCAATCCTTACGATGAAACCCATGATTTTTCACTATCAATTAACACTCTTCTCTATCCACAAAACAATGGCTTTTACTTTCTGATTAAAATGGCTTCAAGCTCTAAATAAAAATGGCTTCAATTTTGGAAGAACATACCTTTGAAATAGCTACAGTCTTAAAAATCTCTGGTTTGTATGCCTCTATTTGAAAAATGCCTTCGAATCCTCGGACTGATGTACTTCTGTTGAACTTTGGAATGATATGGAAGCAATTTCAATTTTCGAGCTAATGTATCTCTGATAGACAGTGGTAGATGATTTCAAGTTTCTTTTTGTGCAATACCTCCGTCCTTGATAACAGAAAGACTTCAAACTCAATCACTGAAAAATACTTTTGTTTCTAGTAACAACAGACTTCAAACTTAACCTCGGTCTCTGATAGCAAATGGTATGCTTCAAATTCAACACTTACAGTAACTTTGTCTCGGGTAACATCAAACTTCAAAACCAGTCACTACCACACCTCTGTCTTTGGTAATAACAGACTTCAAACTTCAATTACTACCACACCTCTGTCTTTGGTAGCAAAGTCTTCAATTTTATCACCTCTGTCTTCTGGTAGCAACAGGCTTTAAACTCTACATGACCACAATTCTGTGTTGATAGTGAAAATGCTCCAAACTTCGTTCTCAGTGATATGCTCTCTGTTCATTGAGTTCTCACACCGTTATGCTTCCAATGTACCTCTTTTGTTCTGCCCCTGATGATAATAATGCTTCTTCCTTCGGAATGGAATACTGGCTACAGAATGACGTTATGGCAAATGGTCACGGCATAGAGTGGTGGAGTGAGGTGGAGGATTGCATTAATGATTTGAGGAGACGGCGGAGGATTTACGACGGCAGGAAAAATCTCAATCATTAAAGAACTTGGTTAAGAGTCGTGGGAATTTCAAATGATTTGGTCGTTCCACCGCTCAAATGCTATTGGATAGAAAATTTGAATTGGAAGATTTAATACAAAGTCTGTAGAGGGTTTTGTTTGGTGTTTGATCAATAAAATAATTAAAACAACTTTTTGAATAATCCACAACTAAACTATGCTAAATTTTCATGAATTGCCATCGTACTTTAAATTTGTTACCTCTGCCCTTTATTTGATGTTTGTGTAGCCTTTGTCTTCTCTGCTCATCTTTGGAGGAATCTTTCACAATTTTCTTGATATTTTTGATTCATGAATTCACTGGATCACTTTGTTGTAATTCTGATGTCTGCTAGTTGATGCCTTCAGGGTTTATAGCTGCAAAAAGACTGTCGGGCTGCAGAAAAGGTGATCAGCTGCAGAATGTCCATTGAGCTGCAGAATGTTCCTGTAGAATACTTTAATCATGAAAATGAAATGTTTCTGGAAGATGGGTGAAATGTTTATGAAAATGGATGAAAATGGATGATGGATTATGAAGTGGATAATGGAAAAAATGGATTCAGTTCATGGAATGAAGGAACATAAGGGCTGTACTGAAATTCATTCACTTGCAGCAAGATATCAAATTCTATGTTTTGACATGAAATGAATGGAAGATGGAGTGAAATGAATGGAATGTGGAATGGAGTGAAATGTGAATGATGGATGGGATGAAGTATGGATGGATAATGAATGGAATGAGATGAAATGAATCATAAGTACTATGGCACTGAACTTATGATTTTTATAATAGCTGCTTAGAAACAAAAATGGGAAAAGTTAGAGTGTCAGAGAGACTCTGATTTTCACCCTATCTTTTCTGTATAAACATGCCAATCAGTGATTGGTTTTCATGTTTATACCTTTATTTTATTTTTTTATTTATTTTTTTTTTAATTTTTTTTTTATTTTTTTTATTTTTTTTAAAAGAGAAATGCTTCAGAAAATTTAATCAAGTTGATGAAGAAGAGAGACTCTTCTTCATTAACTTCACATCATTGTCGCCTTGGAACTTCTTGACAAACTCTTCTCTTGAGAGTGGCTTGTGGTATAACTTCAGTCTATGGCCATTCACAAGAAAAGTGACCTCCTCTTCATCTATAGTTCTGATTTTTACTGCCCCATTATCAAAAATTCGAACAATTTCATATGGCCCAAGCCAATGTGTCTCAAATTTCCCTTGAAAATCCTTGAATTTTGAATCAAACAAGAGAGCCCAATCACCCTCTTTAAATTTCTTCTCTTTGATGTACTTGTCATGCCATCTAGCCCTTTGCTGTTGGACTAGACTTGTTTTCTGAACTGCATCTTGTCTGATCTCATCCAATTCATTAATGTGCTCCAGTCTATGCTTTTGTGCCTCCGTTAGATCAAGTCCTAGCTGAACTGCCATCTTGAATGTTTGGATTTGGAACTCTATAGGAAACAAAACTTGCTTTCCATAAACAAGCTCATAAGGAGTATGGCCTGTTGTGTTTCTCCATGTAGTTCTATAGGCCCACAAGGCTTCAGGAAGCCTATCTACCCACTCTCTTCTATGTAGATGAACAGTCTTTGTTAGGATTCCTTCAATGACTTTGTTAGTGGATTCCACTTGACCATTTGCTTGTGGATGATAAGGAGTAGATGTTCTATGTCTGAATTTGTACTTCTCCATCATTTGCTCCACTAGCCTTGATGTAAATTGAGCTCCTTGATCTGTAACAATTTCCCTTGGGACACCAAAACGAGTAAAAATATCCTCAAAAGAAAAGTAACTACAGATGATTCATTAGCAACAAGTAATGGTTTAGCTTCTACCCACTTAGTAACATAATCAGTGCAAACTAATATGTATTTCTTTTGTCTTGATGGAGGACTAATAGGTCCTACAAAATCCAAGGCCCATTTTTCAAAAGGTTCAATGTGTACCCGAGGTTGTAATGGCATCTCACCTGAAGGAGAAGGTTTCCCTACCCTTTGGCAACTGTCACACCTTTTGACATATTCCCTTGCATCTTTAAACAAAGATGGCCAATAATATCCTAAGTTAAGGATCTTATAGGCTGTCCTCTTATCTGCAAAGTGTCCGCCACAAGGTTCATCATGACATGCCTTGAGAATTTCAGGCATCTCATCTTCACGAACACATCTTCTAATGATCAAATCTGAACATGTCTTGTACAACTCATTAGCGACCCATGAATATCTTGCACTATCATTAATGATTTTTCTTTTATCCCTTGCATTCATGATTGAAGGAAATTTTCCTGAAACTAAATAATTAGCAATATCAGCAAACCATGGAGTTTGAGTAGAAACTGCAAAAAGATATTCATCAGGAAATTGATCTTCAACCGGAGTGTCGTCTTTGATATTTTGAATTCTAGACAGGAAGTCAGCCACAGTGTTTTGTTTTCCAGGCCTATCTAGAATAGTAATGTTGAATTCTTGCAATAATAACAACCATCTTATAACTCTACCATAAGTGATTGATTTATTCATTAAATATCTAATGGCAGAATGATCAGTGTGAATAAAAGTTTCATAGCCTGTTATATAGTGTCTAAATTTGTTAATGGCATGAGCAACAGCTAAAAACTCTTTTTCAGTTACAGTATAGTTTAACTCTGCAGGAGTCAAATTTTTACTGATATAATAGATGGCATAGGGAATTAAATCTTTTTTTCCCAATACTGCTCCTAGAGCTGTATCGGAAGCATCCGTCGAGATATGAAAAGGTAACTTCCAGTTAGGTCCCCTTAATATAGGTGCTTCAGAAATTTTGGTTTTCAGGGTTTCAAAAGCTAACTGGCAATCAGAAGTCCACTTAAACAATCTTTGGTGAGTAATTTGAAGAGAGGAGATGCTATTTTGGTGAAGTTTTCTATAAATCTCCGATAGTACCCCGTAAATCCTAGAAAACTTCTTACATCTCTTTCACAACTTGGAATGGATAGGTTAGAAATAACTTCAACTTTCGCTTCATCAACTCTAATCCCATCCCCTGAAATGTGGTGCCCTAAAACAATACCTTCAGTGAACATCATAAAACATTTTTCATGACTAAGAGAAAGGTTTTCTTCTTGACATCTTTTTAAGACCTTTTCCAAGTTTTCTAAAGCCCCTTCAAATGTATCCCCATAAACTGTAAAATCATCCATGTATACCTCTACACAGTCATGTATCAGATCAGAAAAAATTCCTAATACTGCCCTTTGGAATGTTGCAGGTGCATTGCACAATCCAAATGGCAATACTCTGTAGGCATAGGTACCCCAAGGACAAGTAAATGTGGTTTTATCTTGGTCTTCAAGTGCTACTTGGATTTGATTGTAACCACTAAACCCATCTAGGAATGAAAAGTACTTTTTACCTGCTAATGTATCTAATACTTGATCTATGAAAGGTAAAGGAAAATGGTCTTTAAGAGTAGCTTTATTCAGTTCTCGGTAGTCAACACACACCCTCCATTTTCCATTTTTCTTAGGTACAATTACTAAAGGGGAAACCCACTGACTATTTGAAATAGGATAAATGAAGTTAACATTTAACAATTTTTGTAGTTCTTCCTTGACAATTTCCCTAAGATTTGGATTCATCCGTCTTTGAGGTTGTCTAATTGGTTTGCAATTTGCCTCTATATAGATGTGATGAGTACAAGTCTTGGGACTTATCCCTTTCATGTCAGTGTATTCCCATGCATATGCAGAAGAATGTCTCTGTAATACTTTGACTAGCTCTTCTTGTTGAGATTTTTCCATGTTTTTGTTTATGTTCAAGGTTTTGCCTGGAAAAATTTCACTTGTAGAACTGCCAAATTTGTCCATAGAATGAAGAGACATTTGTCTAGATGACAAGAACTCAATATTGGATCTCTCTTGAAATGATTCTTGTTTGTGCTCTGGAGAAGATTCAAAATTTTCTAGAGTATTCAGAATTTGATTATCTTCACTAATTTCTGAAATTGTGAAGAGTGGTTGCAAATATTCTTCATCCTCTATCCATCGAGTGTCATCTAGATCTGTAATTGTCCTAGCTGGAGGATATAAAGTGAATTTCTTTGTTGAACTTCCATCAGAAATATACATATCACCGGACCTACAACTAATAAAAGCATCAGCTGTAGCTAACCAAGGTCTTCCTAGTATAACAGGATGGCCTCCTAGATTATTCTTGGGTGTAAGGATCATTAAATCCACAGGGTACTCCCAAGAGTCTAGGGACACTGGAATGTCTTCTATTACCCCATCTGGTCTGATCACAGATCTATCTGCTAGTTGTAATAGTGTGGGTGTAAAGAGAAGATTAGGAAGTTTTAGTTTGTCCATGATTTGTCTACTCATGATATTTATCGCTGCTCCTAAGTCAATGAGTGTGTTTTGAATTTCAATTCCATTGATGTGAATTTTGACAACTGGATTTCCTGGGTCAAGGTACTTTGGAATAGTAGTCTTACCCATCATAATGTCTGTTATTTGTCCTACCAGTTGAATTTTCTTGGTTTCTCTTATTCTTTTCTTTGTTGTCTTCATACTAAACTTCTTTATTGTTTTGGCTAAAATTGGGATTTCCTTGACGGCTTGCAATAATGGAATTTTAATGCAAACATTTCTCAATTCATCCAAGAAATCATAATTAGGCACCATTATTTGTTTTTCTACACCTTTGTCAATTTGTAATCTTTCCGGGAAGGGAGGTATAGAAGTAGATGTGGATGGTTGCTCTAATACTGGAGTTGGGCTTATTGGATCTTTTTGTTTCAGTTTTTCAATGTTTTGGCCTTGAAAGGATGTTTCTTCCTCAAGACTTTTATTAACTTGTAGGGAGTCTTCCTCAGAATTATCTTGTTCTTGTATGATCACAGAAGGTTTTCTCTTCTCAAGTATCCTTCCAGACCTAAGTTGAACATCACTAAGGTCTAGAGGAGTAATTAAGTAAGTTGGAAATTGTTGTCCTTCTATCATATATGTATTCTAAGGATTCTTATTATTGGGGTTTGGTATGGGCTGAGCTGGTAATTGATTGGATTTTTGAGGGAATGGTAATGGAAGTGGTTGATTTTGATGAGGTTGGTTCAAATGATGTTGTTGAGAATTCTGTTGAAAATTTTGTTGAAGATTTTGAGGAAAATTTTGTTGAGAATTTTGAGGATAAAATTGTGGATATGGTGGATAGGATGGTGGATACTGATAATATGGAGAGTATCTTCCATAGGGACCTTGTGATCCTTGTGCCCAAGCTTGAGATTGATTTTGGAATTGGGGCCAAGGTTGCTGCCAAGAATTCCAAGGTGGAGGTTGATTATACATTTGATCATGAAATCCCTGTGTCTGAGATCCCTGCCAAGGTCTTCTAGATACAAAGTTAAGAGATTCTGTGGAATCTGTAGGAGTTTCTACTTGAAAAACAGCCTTGAGACCAGGAAGAGAAGGACAATTCTTGGTCTCATGTTTCTCAGAACAAATAACACAGGTTTCTACAACTTTTACATCTAAAGGACACTTTCTCAAGGCATGTTTCTTCCTACATTTGGGACAAAAGATTGCCAAGGCATCAGATTCAGCCTTTTGCTTGTTTTGTATCTTGAGGGTGTCTATTTGTTCACTAAGACTCCCTAAGATGTCATATTTAAAATCATCAAGCATGTGTCCTATTTCTGATCTACTTACTGTCCCAGAAGCAGATTTACTTGCTCTTGCAAGAGCAGGATCTCTTGGACCTTTGACAGTTTTGGATTTCCCTCCGGAAAGGTTGATACATAACTCAGATATTTCAGGTAATGTGAGTTGTGATATATCCCCTTTTCCCATCATGTTAAGGATATCCAACCATTCATCCCTAATGGTTTTCAACAAAAGAGCTTTTAAAGTGTCTTGATCTAGGTTTTCCATTTGTGCCCTTTTTATGTTGTATTTAAATCTTTCCAACAAATCTTCTAAATTTTCATCTTCTTTTTGTATCATCTTGAACACTTCTTCCTTATGATTAACCGGCATACAATAATCCAAGTATCTCTCTAGAAATGCTTGTTTCATGTCTTCCCATGTCCTAATGGAACTACTGTTTAAACTCATAAACCACTTCAATGCTGCTCCTTTCAGATTTGAAGGAAATAATTTTAATTTTTGAGCATCTTGAAGATAGTCATAAGTCCTACACAGCACTTCAAATTCGAACAAGAAAGTTTCAGGATCCTCAGTTTTAAGTCCATAGAAGTTCGGAAGGACAGAAGGTGAAATGTTTTTCATGGTTGTATTGGTTTCTTCATCAAGTATAGGGAACCCAAAAGAGCTTCATATTCTACCTCTTCCTCCATCTGCACCTCTACCTCCTCTTCCTCCTTCTCCTCTACCTCTACCTCTACCTCCTCCAAATAATGTGTGTTCTCCATTAACAACTCCTCCTCCTCCTTCTTCTGTCATGGTTGACTCTACTGTGGAAGTAGAACGGTTTGTATCCTCAACAAAGGTTTTTGGATCCTCTTCTATGGCAGGTTCAGTGGTTGAAGTGGAAGGTTTCTCTAATGGAATAGGTGACCTTAGATCTTCTAGAAGTCCAGGATCAGTAAAGGATGGAAGATGGGTTTGAGTTGAAGGTGTACTAGTTCTGGATCTAGGTGAAACAAGTGGTGTTCTAGATGTCAAACTTCTGCCTCTGCTGCTTATAAATCTTCCTCTTGAATCTCTCTCCCTACGCATAAAATTGTTTTTGGATGCTAAGAAACAAAGGTTAACTAGTTTTCACTTCCCCGGCAACGGCGCCAAAATGTTGTGCCTCAATCTAGTCTCCTAAACCGAGTTCATTTAATTGTCAACCAGGATTTGTAAACTGCTGAAGTGAAATGTACCATATGTACCTAGGTGCTTGTTTCCTAGTGCGTTGTATGTAGTGTTTTGTGATGTTTTGGTCTTTTATGTTGATTTATGATGTTTTTGGTCTTTTGAAGTTTTATGTTTACAATGGAAATGCCTAGAAAACTAATGAAAAGAAATTGGTGGTCAAAAACACAGTTGAGCCTAATGTATGGAATGGAAAATGTAATCAAAAACACTGAAGCAACATCTAAACTATGACTGAATAGAAACAAGAGCCTAATGATGACTTCTTAAACAAATGACACAAACTAGACTTTGAGAAATGATCACTAAATATGCAAGTTTTTCTAACTAGATAGTTAGACACTAATCATGATGCAACATTCTATTCTAAGCTCATCTATTCCATGACTAATTCCTAGTTCTATTCTGCAATTTCAATTGAATGTCACAGAGCCTATACTCAAAGAGTTATTGGTTTCTTTTCAAGGTGGTTTTGTTGAGGAAGAGCTCTGTTTATGGTGAGGAATTTGCAGAGATATTTCAGACCTTGTAATGATGTTATCTTCTGTTCCTAAGGTTATGGATCACTGGTGGTTTTCAGAACAAAAAGATATTTGTAAATAATGAGGGCTGTCTTATGAATTCTATCAACTAAAGTGATCTACTGTGCAAAGGGTGACAATGTGACTATGAGATTTAAGTGCAATGAATTGATTTAAACATGAGCTTAAGATGCTTCTAAACTAAAACAATGTTAAACCATAAGCCATCATCAAACTTTGAAACGAAGTAGCTGGACATGAATTAAATGCAAAATGAACCTCCGGAGCGTTCTAATTAACATGCACTATTCTATGAAGTTACACAATCTGGTTGTTCATCATTAATGATATTTTGGAAAAGTTCCTTCTTGTGGAAGAGGTAGAACAATTCTGATTGTGGACTTGTATGCAGTTGAAAGCAAATAAACTGAAAGCAAATGAAAAACTAAATTGTCACATCACAGTCATATCTTGAACTTCTTAAGGATGTCTTGGAAGAATTTCTTCTTGTGGAAGAATGATTAGGACAAGTGCAACTGTGATAGTGAAGACTAAAAACTACAACTACCTCCTATAACACTATAGCTATTCATCATTCATTGTTATGATCTGTTGGAAGAATGTCTTCTTGTGAAAGAACTGGAATGAATATAACTACAGTCTCTAGTTAAAAACAAATACAACTCCTATCCTACAGTACCATAGTCATTAAACATTCATCGTTTTAATTTATTGGCAAAATGTCTTCTTGTGGAAGAACTGGAACGAATTATGACTTACAGTAGCTAGTTAAAACAAATACAACTCCTATCCTACAGTACCATAGTCATTAAACATTCATCGTTTTGATTTATTGGCAAAGTGTCTTCTTGTGGAAGAACTGGAACGAATATGACTACAGTAGCTAGTTGAAAACAAATATAAATTTAACTCCTATCCTACAATACCATAGTCATTTAAACATTCATCATTTTGGTCTGTTGGAAGAGTGTCTTCTTATGGAAGAACTAGAATGAGTACGACCACAGTATATAAAACAAAACAACTACTAATTCAATATGCAGAACGTAAAGACAGCTAAGAAAAACTTATCTACTGTACACAAAAGAAAGTCCGTTCAAGGGGCAGGGGCCCTCTACCACTTGACAGCATTCAACTCCCAATTAAATCACGCCTTCAGGATAATTTTGTCTGCTCCATTAACGATGCAATAGTTTGAACATAATGCTCTGTGTCTTCAAAGACGTAACACAGAGTTTTCACAAAATCTAGCAGCAAATCTAATACAAAATATCTAACTAAGCTCTCGGCCTACTCAAGAGTTTATAAAGTAAATGCAAGTAACAATAATTACAATAATTTAGGAATGATGTCTTCCTAATCCAAATCATCTTAGGAGTCTTTGAGGTGGCCGCGTAAAAGAGAAAAGACACCTGGACTGTGACAGTCCTAGTAGGAGTCTTCCTTCACAAATGTGTTCACACGTGCATAACCGTACCCAGAATTCATTTCCTCTTCCACGACGAGCAACACACCATGTAGGCACGACGTGGATCATGCCCATATGCGTTTTTCCTCAAGAGGCCACCTGGAACATGCTCAAACATAAAGGTAGCTGCAGAATCGCCGGTTAGCTACAGAATGCCTGCATTCTGCAGCTAGTTCTGGCCAAAATGCTTAACAATGGAAACAATCACAAAATTCAACAAGTCAGTTATGTAAACCATTCTAGAAGTAATTTTAACTATTTTTATTGATCAATTGGGTTTAAAATGGAAATGGACAAGGGAAAAATGAGGTAAAATGAGGTGAAGGAAAGCACAAATTTGAGGCTCAATGTACCCCACCTGAGTTGGAAAGCCACTGCAAACAAAATACTCAGGGCTGGTTACTACTGGCCTACCCTCTTCAGTGATGTCCATAAAATGATACTTGCCTGCCATAAATGTCAGATCTTTGAAGGCAAAAGAAAGCTCCTTCCCCTCCCTTTACAACCTATCACCATTGAAGGTCCCTTCATGCAATGGGGCCTAGAATTTATAGGAGAAATTCATCCTGCCTCCTTTGGACAACATAAATGGATCCTAACTGCTACAGATTACTTCACTAAGTGGATAGAAGCCATACCCACTAGGAGTGCCACTGATTCTGTCATCATTAGGTTCCTAGAAGACTTCATCCTATCTTGGTTTGGCTGTCCAAGGAAAATAATCACTGACAATGCTGCTGCTTTCGGATCTAAGAGAATGGTTGATTTCTGTCACAGGTACGGAATAGCGCTTGGTCATTCAACTGCCTATTACCCCCAAGGTAATGGTCTAGCTAAATCATCTAACAAAAGCCTGGTTACAATCATCAAGAAGCTGCTGGAGGAAAACAAAAGGTCATGGAATAAGAAGTTGGTACATGCTTAGTGGGCTGATAGGCTCACCACAAAGAAATCCATTGGCATGTCACCTTTCCAGCTGGTTTATGGTACATAAGTAGTTTTTCCTACAAGCCTTGGAGTTCCAGTAATCAAACTTGTCTAAGAGATCCAATCAGAGGAAGACAACATGATAAGGAGAATAAATGAAACAATCTATCTGCAACAAACAAGGGAGCAGGTTTATGACAGAGCTGTCAGAGTTCAGGAAAGCATAAAAATGCAGTTTGACAAAAGAGCCAAAGCTTCAAATTTCAAGGTTGGGGATAAAGTTCTGAAATGGTATTCAAGAAGAGAGGACAAAGGCAAACATGGCAAATTTGACAGCTTGTGGAAAGGTCCATTCGTCATCCAGGCCAATGTGGGTCCTAATGCATTTTTCCTACAAGAACTTGATGGTACAGAGCTGTTTGGGGGTCCTGTCAATGGCAGGATGCTCAAACACTATTTCTGCTAATTTTTCATTTCCAGTTCCATTTCCATTGTACATACCATTGCAGTTTTACTTTTAAGAAAATAGAGAAGATGTCTCCAAAAATAGAAAGGGTAGAGGTTCAAGCATACTCAAAAAATGAACCTCTGAAATGAAAAAAGAATGGCTCAAACATGGTCCAAATCTGAACCAAAAGGAACATAATAGCTGGTCCTGATACGCTCAAAACATGGACCAGCAGTGAAAAGGAGAATCAGCTCTAATATGCCCAAAACCAGAGCTGGAATCAAAGGAAGGGTGACTCTAATATGCTCAAAATCTGAGTCACACATAGAGAAGGATACTTCAAAGATACAAATTTCTTGCCTTCACAGTTTTGTTTGCAGTTGTCTACAAGTTTTCAGTCCAGCAAGTCAGACAGTCTAATCCTGGCTTGGTTGTTTTTAAATTTCCTGTCTTAGAATGTAGGTGAAGAAACCTGTTGGATAGTTTAATCCCAGCAAGTAGTAAATTAGGTAGAGAAACATATGAGGCCAACAGTCTAAGTTGGTCTTATGGAGAAATAAGGGTAGATTTAGAATAGGTTCATTTTTGTTTTGAAAATAAAATTTAAAGGGCCTGCTAACTCAAATGCACCCAAAGGGAAATGTTAGAACTGTAGTTTGGGTAGGTAGATTGGTTGGGAAATATTTATGCTAATGTTTCTATCATATTTTGGAAGCTAAAATTGAAGGAAAAAGGGGATGTGCTAAGTGGCAGGCATCTGGCCTACTCCAATGATCATCTCTGGTTTTTTGACTCCTTCAAGAAGAAGCCATCCCCATGTGGAGCCACTGTTAGCCCCCCTATGAAATTCTTAACAAGCAAGCTGGGGGCTAGATTGTTATGGAGCCTTCAAGGAATGCCTTTCCCCTAAAAACTCATCCTCCTTGAAGTCTCTATGAGCTGTGCCAACACAAATCCTCTCTGCTGATCCATTGCTCAAAGGGACCTATTACTCCCTCTTTTACCCCTATATCCTGGAAAAATTCCCCATCACAACATCTGTTTTCCCTTTGTTAAAGTTTCCCTTTAGTCCCTCCATTATCCCCTTAAATTCCCCCTAAATCTGATCTAAACCCCACCATCACCCTTTGTTCCTTCGAATTTCCACTTCACCCCCCTATCGTTACCTTCCCTAGGCCTGGAAATGCATTAAAATTGAAACAAAATGATAAATTCCACTATATCAGGCCTTAGCCCCCTCAGCCGCAGCCCCGCACCCCTTTCCTCCATGAGACCTTGCGCTGGAACCACCCGCTGGCAGGAAGGCGTTTATTTCAAACCATTTCGAGCGCAACCTCAGCCATAGATCTCATTCGATCGGATGGTGTTAATTAGATCCCCAGCCCCAGTGTTTCTCCGTCCATTTCCCATATGGCGCCATTACCGTCCGTTTTCATGTCAGTCTGATGGTCCACATCCTCTCTACCAGTGGACCCCGCCCCGCACTATTGCAAAAACATCCAGTGTTTTCTGCACCGCCTTTGGGCGAGGGGCGGTTTTTCCCGAACAAGGAGCGAATCCATACAACTATCGATGCGTGTCTTTTGTACGGCGGCAAAACAGCCCATTCCCCGCGCATTATTGTCCGGTCCATGTTTCGCAGTGGAATCACACTCAGCCGTCAGATCTCCACTCACCTATCCAACGGTCGTCATTCGTCAAAGCTGCACGTTGTTTAACTTCTGCTCGTCGCACCCCTGGTCCACCATCGGTCATCTCTTGCTGTTGATCTCTGCCGCAATCGACGGTCCTGATTCGTCCACCCGCCGTTGAATATTCCACGGTCTCCTGGTCCCGCCACGTCAGCTCCATGTACACCCTCTGTACTCCCTCCCTGTCCATGATGTATTGTTGGTTCTTTTCGTATTATTTAACGTTGTCATTTGTTTTTCATGTAGTTGCTCTGTGTTCCGCCAAACCTCCGCCAGAGCAATCTGTCACCGTTTTTCACGATTTTGCCCCAGTTCTTCATCTGTATTGCTATTCTCTGCATCCACGTTGCATCCTCGCCCCCTCCATCATTCTCATCCATGGTTTCCCTCACAGGTTTGTTGTTTTGCAGGGTCTCTAAAGGTAGAAGACCGCCATGATTCTACATGGCAGGCTGTGCGGACAGAATTAAATCCAAGAGCTGGTACTGCCGTGGGATAGTAAAAAAAACGCAGCTGGTAGGATTCGCATTAAGGAAAAGGTAGATTTCAAACACTGGAAACCTTGCAACGCCATTAAAACCTGAGCTACCCTGTCAGAAGCAAAATGGAGCGGCAGATTGTTTCAGTACAGAGCAAAAGAAAGATTAAGGCGAGCTAATGACGATCTTGAGCCTTTAATTAGAGGTTTAGAAGGCAAAGCAGCAGTTTTAAGACCCCAAGGATCGATCCAAAAGGTCCTAAGAACAGTAGCAGGTACCATATGGGTTTATTTATCAGCTGAATGCTTTTCTCCATCATGTACCGGGTACCCATACAGCTCTTATTATGCAGAATGTCCCTGAAAGAATTTCCGCCCTAACTACAGTTCAGAAACAGTCAGACATTTATGAAGCAGACCTCTCAGCAGTTGTGCACCATTTGTTTATTCCCCACAAGTACAAAAAGGTGTGGCCACCAGAGTGCATCAAAGTCATATATAGATCAAAGGTAAATCTGAAGAAGATCATCCCTACGTATAGAGGTGAAAGACATTAAATACTCAGTATTCACAAGAATGGGCCTCGGCCCTATCTCTCTGATTTGTGTTTAATGACACATTTAGTGTTTACCTACTTCCTCAGTCAATCTTCTGTGTCTCTTCTGCTATAAAACACAGAAGGAAATTATTGTAAGGTTGTTGATGAGATATCAGAGAAACACAAGTATTTTCCTCTTGAGACAAGTTCTCTGTGTAATATTATAAGATAGGCTGAGATTTGATGTATTCAGACTGAATGTTCGAGCTATGGGCTATGATGTACCTGATTGGTGTTTTTTTTAATATGACAAGCATATTTCTTTGGATCCTGATCTTAAGCAGCTAGTGATGTTTTCCTTCCTCCGTATTTGTGATTGACTTGCTTTCATTTCATCATGTTTCTTCAGGCTTGCATCAGAAGTTTGGCATAAGATTTACCCTTGATAGGTACCTTATGTTGCTGCTCTCCCAGCCTTTTATGTTTTCTGCTTAGATGTGTATCTGAATATTGATTTCAATTGATTTAACCAGTGTAGTGGATGTTATTTCCTGCTCTCTGATGTATGAATTAATGAAGTCTATGTTTATATGTTCATGTTAGGATTTAGTTGGATGTGTGGAGAACACTAGGAGGTCTGGAACCCCATCTCTGCCTCACTAGGACCTTTCCATCCCAATTAACCGTTTCTTAGAATCCTTTGTCTCGCCTCTGATTTTGTCCAAGCAGGTCTGGAGTTAAATGACCTCTGACCTGATCTATAGACAGGATTGGATGGTTCCCCCCTTTCATTTTCAGTCCTTAATGTCCCATTCCCAATACAATCTCTAAGATCCAAATGCTCTAGATGACTAGCCCAACTGAAAGCTTGCACATTGATTAAAAATAAACCCTTTCTTGACTCCATTTCCCAATGGCCTTGATATCCCCTCAGGTGTCTATCTCAGCCTAATCCCTTCGGTCATCATCCTTGTCTTGTATTGGACCTTCCTTTCCTGATTCCCAAAAACCAAAAACAAACAATAAAACAAACAACCCTGAGCCATATAACTAGCCTAAAACCTTAACATTCGAGCCTCAAAGACATACTCTTTGATTCATATAGAGAGATCCCTCTCTGGACCTAGGAGGGCTAGATCCTAAGGTCTAAAATTGGTTCTATGTTGTCTCATCTTTTGGTCTTGTCAACCTGGCCAAAACATGGGAACCCAAACACAGCAGCTGAACCATTTGAAAAATAACGTTGTCTATGTATTTCTGCAGTTTATTCCTAGTTGCAGCGCTAATTTCTGAAGGGATCTTACCCTAGTTCTTCTTGTAATCAGTTGTAAAGGAAATAAGATCATATGTAAATCTTATTTACTATTATATTACTAAATTATTAGATCTTTGGCTGACCTCCTCTGAGTTTCAATCAAATCTGCGCAATTCTAGTAGCTGGGGTTTTCATTTTGCAACAACTTCTCTCTTTGGTTGATTTCTAGCTAGTCTTGTTTATGGGAGATTTGTTTAATGTGCCTAAACTTATTTTTTTCTGCTGAAATTGCATATATGTGTCACATACAGCTTCAATGAGGGTATCCCATCCCTGATCAGCTTTTTCTTTGCTCATATTTTCTTATACAACATTCTCATTGAAGGCCTTGTTGAGATTCCTGAATTGGGATTATTCCAAGTTCTATAGGTAGAGTCTATATTTGGCTAGGTAGCCTCTGGTTCTCACCCTCTTTTCAGAGGTGAAATAGCCAGTAAATGCCTCTGTAGTCCATCTCTAACATAGAATCTTGAGAATCCCCAAAAAGGGACATTACAGTGGTATCAGAGCTGCACTCTTGGCACAGCCTCTGCTAGCTTTGGAGCCTTAGTCATGCTGCATTCCGAAGATGAAGATCCTATTTCTGATAGGGAGAGGAGATACCAGAATAGAAGTCATAGGAAGTATGACTATACTACTGTTGACCTTGACAAGGGTCAAGACAAGGGGAAAGCCCCTGAGTTGAATGATAAAGATAAGGATGCAGAAGAGTTTTCAAAAACTCTCTTGGAAACCATGCAAGATATATCCAAGGAAATAAAGGAGATGAGGATATAAATAATGAGGGAGTCCCTTGGAAGACTCCATCAAGGAGAGAGTTTAGAAATGTCTCAATTTGGGACCGGTCCACCGGTGAGCTTGGTACAAGCTCCACAGATCTCACAATGCTCTACAATGCCTACCTTCTTGGCTGTAGAGAATGAAGGGCTTCAAGAGTCAACCTCTTTGTAAGTATACTTTGAAAAATATGATTCACAAAGTCAAAGGTTCAAGGATAACTTGAGCTTTGAAGATTTATGCCATCTCAAGGACTAGAGGAGGCCATTGCAGTAATATAGAGATGGAGGTTTCCTTCATGGGAGGCACCACACCATGGGCATGTTTTTCTTGCCTAAGTTCAATGGGTCACCCTCTTGTTCAGCTAAAGCGTGGGTGGAAAAGTTGGACATCTACTTCCAGCTAAATAAGGTGCCTGAAGAAGAAGCCATTAATATTGTTGCGCTGCATTTTGATGGAGAAGCCCACAACTGGTGGTTTCATGGAATTTCTACATTGGGGCACAACAATGTGTCCACTTATGTTGAGTTCACTAGGAGACTAGTGGAAAGATTTGATCGGAAGGATTCGGAGGCCCCTTTCATAAGCTTGGCAAATCTTAAGCAGACAGGAGATGTTGAAGCCTATATTTCTTAATTTTTGAGGCTGTCTGTAATGGTTCTTGATCTTTCAGTTGCAAGGAGAGTCTATATGTTCATAGATGGCTTAGAAGAACCTTTGCATGGGTTGGTCAAGTCTACCAAACCCACCACTCTGCATGATGCCATTGAAAGAACAAGAGATCTCCAAGATGCCTTGCCAAGGGCAAGGACAACCCTTCCAATCAAATCCACTCACTCTTCTAAAGGGAAGGAAGGGAAAGTTGCTCCACCCAAGGAGAGCTCACAGAAAAATATTCTTGACAATGATCTCTGGAGGGAATTGAGAAAGAATAAATTATGCTTCACTTGTCAAGAATCATGGGTGCCGGGACATAGATGTGCTGATGGAAGAGCACATTATATTGAAGTCTTATCTGATTGTGAGGAGGAGGAAGGCAATGAGGGACCTAGGAGAGGGCACAGCACTGGTGATGATGAGGAGGAGGATCCATCATCATCGAGAGAAGAATAAGGATCATTTTCTCCAACCAGTGGGACTCTTGCTTATTTGAGGGGAGTGCCCAAATATTTGACTCTTAGAGTGCAAGGTTCAGTTATGAACCAAAGAGTATCTATTCTTATTGACAGTGGGGAAACCCACAATTTTATTGATTCTCACCTTTTGCAAAGGAAGGGGATCCCTATTGATAATTTTGATGGGTTCTCTGTTTTTGTTCCGGGAGATAGAACTATGCAGTGCATGCAGTATGTTCCATCACTTTCTGTGACTATGGGAACCTACACTTTGGAGGATCGCTTCTTTGTAGTAGACATACCAGAAAACAACATTATCTTGGGTGTCCAGTGGTTGATTAATTTGGGAAAATTCACCACTGATTGGAAGGCCTTGCAGATGGAATGGGTGGATTTGAAGAGTGGGAAACAACAAGTCATTCAAGGCATGCACACCTACCCTTCACTTGATGTCTCTACCCACACAACAGAGATGGATTTTTCTAGTGAGGGTAAGGATCTCATGGTTCCTTCTCTCATGTTCATGAGGTTGTTGCAAAGGAAATTCCTACATCATGGCAAGCCTCTTGGGATGCCATTAGATTCTATGGAGAAAGCTTCACCAAGTGTTGAAACAATGGAAGAAAGAGTCACTGCGATATGGGAGGAAGAAAAGGGGAGGATCAGCCTTACCACACAAAATTTTGGCATGGATGATGCCAAAGGAACAAGCAGCAACAACACAAGCACCACCATAGATACATCTACAATGGTGTCCTTTTTGAGGAGTGTAGATCCATATTGGAAGTCTCAACTCCTTGTAGAGTACTCCAAATATTTGCATATCGGGATGATCTTAGATGGCATAAAGCAAGGAGGAGGCTATATGGTCCATGAAGGGGTCATCTATCATCTTGGCAAAGTATTCTTGTCTCAAGCCTCCAAGCTTAAACAAGAAATACTAAAAAGTGCACACAAGGAGTTCCTTTCTAGCTACATGCAATCAACAAAAATATACTCCCTAATCTTGAAGAGTTTTGATTGGGAGGGTATGGAGGAGGAGCTACATCATCATTATGATTGGGAGGAACTAAATCAACACTTACAAGAGTGAAATAGCTATGCGGAGATGGGGCAGCCAAAGGATCCTATGTAGGATATATTTCAGCCATCTCTTTCTTCTCTCAAAAGAGGGGAAAAGCCCATGCCTAACTCTATGAGTATGGGAGGATTGTATGGTAAGAAGTCTGATCTTGTAGAGCAAGTTTATTTCTCTGATTTGGCACACTCTCTTACCATATGTATGCAGGCCATGGCTCCTACAAAGAGAAATTTTTCATGCAGATCTCATGGCAAATATAGGGCCAACAAAAATTCCAAAGCTGGCCACTCCCTTGAGGTGCAAAGGGAGATTGTTTATCATGATGGGTGTTTTCCAAAGGCACCTAATGAGAGTTTCACTTTCAGCCATGTCAAGGTGGCTTATGCAGAAAATATGTGGTGGGAGTACCACCTTTCACATTCAGATCTACTCAGAACAAGGAGTGTACTGCGCTGGTACCTTATGTGGGATTGCGACCCACCTCCTCATGTGCAAATTTTAGTTTGCCTTTATGTGATTTTGCTACCATACATAGATGACATATTGGTTTTGTTTATGGGTATGTATGGGCAACGAGTTAGTACTGTGCATGTAACACATGGGATGGAACTTTATCCAGTACTTCATGATACATGTTTCAGATGTGACATTGGTTCACCCATGTTTATTTATGTTGAGTTTTACACTCCTGAAGGGGCAGACTATGAACCTATCATGCTAGCATTGGAGGAGCAGTTTTTGATGTATTTCCTTGGTGAACACTTACTTCATGATGATAGCTTGATTCTTGATGGTGTCATCAATGGAGAAGGAGAAGAAACATATCTCTTACCCTACCAGTTTCTTGAGGACAAACAACATTTTGAGGGGGAGGACTGTAATGTCCCTACTTAGCCTTAGCTAAGAGGAGACATTAAATTTTGATTTAATTTATGTTTTATGAATAAATGAATAAAGGAGGACTTGTAAAACTCCTAATAAATCAATGCCCATGCGAACAAAGGAAAATCTGGGCTATGTAAATAATCACTTGCAGGTGTGAAAGAGGGTTGAGCCAAAGGTTGGGTCCACCTTGACCAAATCAACTGCGCTGTCTAGGTTCAATGCATCTCCAAGAGGGACTGCGCAGTTCTAGAAGGGAGCCTCTAATGTGAAGAGGGGTGAATCATCAAAGTGGTTTAGGGTTTGCAAAGGCTTTCTCATGTTATAAAAATGAGGAGAAGACACAAGAAGAGGTTGTTGATGAATTATGTTTCTGAAGTATTTGTTTGCTTAGACAAATACCATTCTCTATTGTTTAGTGGAGGATTGTGATTGGAATTCCTGTTTAGGAGTTTCATCTCTTCCCTTGAGGATAATTGGAGGAGTTCTTTGCTGAATTTTTCCACTATATGGTTTGATACCAAGCTTTAGCGTTCATGAGCAGCACTGGCCCATTGAGGGTTTTGCAGTTGTTATCTTTTGTAGCAAGTGGCATTCTAGATCTCCTTAGATCTAGTGGGTTTTGAGAGGCTTTCTCTATTGGAGAGTGTTCTTCAGCCTCCAAGGAGTTAGATAATCTATATTTTATATCATATCTGTACTTTTCATTCCATTTATTCAGTCTTCTTCACCCTCTGCGCAGTTTCTACTTCATACTGCGTTATTTCGTGAGAGGGCTTTGTTATTTTAGTTTGCTATCAGTTTGGAGGAAGATCTCTTGGTTTTAGGCTTTCCTTCCCTTCGTGATCCGTGGATTGGGTTGCTGATCCATGTCTCTATAGATATGATCTATTTCAGCAATAAAATTCATCTTTAGAAATTTCTGGGTTTTCTGCAACACAGTATATTGTAATTCAGATCTACAGCTTAATATGAAATATTTTGATGTAATTCCAATTGGATCTTGTTCTTAAAGTCCTTTAGCTTCCATATCTGTATTATATCTAATGTTTCATCCATAGATCTGTCCTAGATCTGAAATTTAATGTACAGCAACTGAACCATTTGAAAAATAATGTTGTCTATGTATTTCTGCAGTTTATTCCTAGTTGCAACTCTAATTTCTGAAGGGATCTTGCCCTAGTTCTTCTTGTAATTAGTTGTAAAGGCAATAATATCATATGCAAATCTGATTTACTGTTATATTACTAAAGTATCAGATCTTTGGTTGACCTCCTCTGAGTTTCAGTCAAATCTACGCAATTCTGGTAGCTGGGGTTTTCATTTTGCAACAGCTTCTCTCTTTGGTTGATTTCTAGCTAGTCTTGTTTCCGAGAGATCTGTTTAATGTGCTTAAAATTATTTGTTTCTTATGAAATTGATATATATGTCACATACAGCTTGAATGAGGGGATCCCAGCCTTGATCAGCATTTTCTTTGCTCATATTTTCTTATACAACGTTCTCATTGAAGTCCTTGTTGAGATTCCTGAATTGGGATTATTCCAAGTTCTATAGGTAGAGTATACAGTTGGCCAGGTAGCCTCTGGTTCTCACCCTCTTTTAAGAGGTGACATAACCAGTAAATGCCTCTGTAGTCCATCTCTGACATAGAATCTTGAGAATCCCCAAAAAGGGACATTACACTCCTGGAGGTCCTTAACCTAATCTTTCAACCTTTTGTTGGTGGCTTTCAAATGTGTGTTCATCCTCCTAACATGATTGGCCTCTTCACTTTCCGTAATGGTCCATTTGATAAGATGTTATGTGTTATCCAAATTCTTGGAAACAATGTCAACCTGTTCTTCCCAAATTGCCTCATCTTTTCAAATTGAACTTTCTCTAGACTGTGGAACATATTTACTACTCTATAATAGTTTCCTATCATGCCTTATCATAGGCTTTCATGCTTGTAACATGAAACCTGCATCTTCTCCCTCAAATTATAATTTCTTTGCAGATTTAGCCTTTTTTAATTTCTGTCCACCTTCCTCAATGTTCTCAGCCTAGACTATAGGAGTTTATTATATATCAATGGCATGTAAAATATATTCAAGATTTCATTTAGCTACTACTCTGTCTTCTACAACCAGTGTTTTCTCTTCTAGGGCCACTGTTTGGCTCCTTGTCCTCCTTTTTGTTTCTTGTTTACCCACATCTTATTTTTGTTTTGCAGGTTTGGCCACTTTTGAATTTTTTTTTGCAGGTGGAGCATTTGGTGTGTCAAAACTCTGCAATTTCTCTATCTCCATCATAATTTTCTTACTTGGTTCTACTCTTGTAGGTTCACTTGATTCTGCTATCATAGGTTCACTCTAATATGCTACTAATGGTGATGGAATTTTCCTAGGTTTAGGAGTTCTTGAAGGAGTGAGAGCATCCAACTCAAAACCACTAACAAACAAAAATGATGACCAGTCTTTACCTAACCTTTGGATTTCATCTAAAATGATCAGCTTCATTAAACCATGATGAGATAATGAAGTCTCACTCCCTTCAAAATTTTCTTGGACCTTATCTGCCATTTTTTACAATCTTCTATGCAAATATAAAGGCATACCAAGGGAAATCTTACTAGTAAATTGCAGAAGTAACTTAAAATGATATGAGTAGACTTTGTGGTATCTCCTTCACAAGTAAAATATTTTTGGATAATGACCAGCAATTTTGAGTAGTTGTCCTCTATGCAACTCCTTGGAACAACATTGGTGAGATCCATTTCACTATTTTAAGGCTTCATGAATTCTTTGCACTGCTCCATGTTAAACTTGAAACCTTTGAACCACTTCTCCTATCCTCTTGGCATCCCTATAGTAGCTGCAATAACCTCTGGTGTGATGGAAAGATTGGGCATTCCCACTTTAGCGGATATTCCACTGAAATTCAAAGCAAACTCTTTGGAAACCTGTGTACGACATCCTTGTATTTTCTCACAAAACTGCAGGCAACCTGTCCTTCTCAAGACTTCCACTATTGTTGGGTTTTCATTGATGAAATTCATGTCTACTAGTTCATATCTCAGGCATTGGCCACCCTTGTTTGTTCTTCTTTTTTCTTCCATGGTTTCTTTAAGGTCTTCATAGCCTCACTTGATAATTTGCAGCCTCTCTTGATGAATTGCAGCCTCACTTGATGATGCTCAATGTAAACCTTTGAAAACACCAACCACAACTTTGGCTCAATGCAATAGCTCTCCAGAGCTCAATATCACGCAAGAAGGTATGGGAAATGAATGAATTAGGAAAGGTTTTGAAGTTTTTATGTCCTCTCATGACTCGATGATGAATCATACATACCTAAACTGGTCATGATGATTGTAAACCTTAGCATGTACCTTGATTTTATCCTTCCATGACTCTAATGACATCTAACTATCGCATTCCCAACAATTTTATGACACCTAACAACTAATGTAACAAGAAAGAGAGGAAATCGCGCTTTCGTAGTGTATCTAGTGTAAATTTGGTTGTTTTCTCTACGAAACTATCAACAGTTTCGTAGCAAAAAGTGACTTTTAACAATGTATTTCGCTATGAAACTGTGGTTTCTTGGCTAAAATGGCATTTTCGGTACAAAAACCTTGGAAATTGAAATCAGTCAGAAAATGATGAGTGATGTGACATGAGGGAGTTTGAAAATGAGTAGGTTTAGACCTTAGGGTAAACTTAAACAAGAAAAGTTTAATATTTCCCTTGACCAAGCATATATAAAAAAAAATGAATCCTATAACCCAATTTTTGACGCATGAACTTATTTAACATTGGCAAATGATGCTTCATTTTATTTTTGGTTGATAACAGTGGCTCCACTTGGGATGGTGTGCCCTAGTGGTACAACAAAGAACCAATAGTTCCAGTGCTGGTATCCATCTTCTTGAAAAACTTTGAAACTGCAAAGCTTTCTCTTCAAACTCTAATGGTCTTCACCTCGGGCTCAAGCTTGATGATTCAACTTGTCATTATTAGCAGAAAAACACATAAAATGGAATATATATAATGGAATGAATGATCAACAAATTTTAATAAGAGTAGTGCTTCCAAAACCTGCCATTGACAGACCCTCCAACACATGGTTTTCCATCCATCTCCTGTAGAATGTAAGTGATGTTCCCATGGAATTCAGCTAATTTAAATGCACCCCTCCAAATTTTCTCAAACTTACCATGTTTCCCCTTCTCTTCTATCCTAGCCTCCCATTTCAAAACCACATCTTGGATTTGAAAATTTTCTTCCTTGACCTTCTTGTCAAATGTCTTCTTGATTCTGTTTTGAGATTGTTGATTATTGTTATAGACTTCCTACCTCTTCTCTTGAAAAGATATCAGTTGATTGATCCTTTTTTGAATTGAATTTGGCTCCTCCTCCAACCCTTGTAGCAGCTTCTTGACAGGTACTCCTAAGGATGTAGGAAAATAACTTCAGCTCCATATACTAGCTCATAAGGTGAAGTTCCAATTGACCACTTTGTGCACACTCTATCATCCCATAGAGCATACTTCAGCTTCAAATGCCATGACTTCTTATTTTCCTACAACACCTTCTTTATAATCCTCACAATGCTCTTATTAGAAGATTCAGCAAGACCATTCCCTTGTGGATAATATGCAGTAGAATTCCCAAGAGTAATATGATATTGATGACAAAAAATAATCAGCTTCTTAGACTTAAATTCTTGGGCATTATCAATGATGATATTCATAGGGTCGCAAAATCTAGACAAAATATTATTTTCCAAAAATGAAATGATAACAGAATCATTTGCTTACCTAGTTGGGATTGCTTCAATCCATTTGGTGAAATAGTCAGTTGCTGTCAGAATCCAACGATGTTGATCTGATGATGATGGATGGATCTCACCAATAAAATCTAGCCCCACTGCTGAAATGGTGCCTCAACATAGATAGGCAACAATGTTACCGATGAAATAGGTAACCGCAATGTTACCTACTTTTTTTTGGTAGCATAAAAAGCACCCGATTTTGAAAAGTGGTGATGCAGAATCACCATTTTTTTTTTTGTGCACATTTTTGACACTCTAATATTTTTATTTATGAAATATGAATATTTGTTTTAAAATGTTAGTGAATTTCATGTTAATTTTGAAATGTATTGATGCAGCATCAACTTTTTTTTTTAGAGTGGTGATTTTCATGCTAATTTTAAAACCTATTGATGCTGCATCAACTTTTTTTTTTTTAGAGCGGTGATTTTCATGCTAATTTTGAAACATATTGATGTTGCATCAACCTTTTTTTTTAGAGTGGTGATTTTCATGTTGGTAATAAAACACAAAACTTAGATAAAAAAAAATATATAAAAACAATAAAAAAAACCCAATAAAAATGTAAAAAAAACAAAAATAGCTCGTAAAAATAAAAAATTTAAACAAAAATAAATAAATAAAAACAAAAATATTTGAAAATTATATCAAAGGAAATGACAAAATTTGAAAAAAAAAACACATAATTTAAAGAAAAAAAACAAAAATTGACCAAAAAAATTTAAAAAAAAAAACTTCAAAAACATTTTTTTTCTAACTTATTAAAAAAAACCATATTAAAAATTAAAAAATAAAAATAAAAATAATTAAAATTACAAAATTAAAATTTAGATTAAACAAAAAAATTAAAAAAAAAAAATTAAAAAAATTAAATTTAAAAATTTAAATTAAAAAATAATAATAATAATAAGAAAAAAAATACAAATTTTAAAATTAACCAAAAAAAAACAAATTAAAAAAAAAATTGAAAAAGAAAATAAAATAAAAAAAACTATCATTTAAAAACAAAAAAAATGAAAAAAATAACATGCAAATAATTAAAAAACAAATACACATAAATTTAGTGCTTTTTTTTTAATGAAACAATTTATAGATTTTAAAAATGAAAAACTAAATAAACTAAAAAATTTAAAAAAACAATTAAATTAAATTAAAATTTAATAAATTTAATAAATAAATTTTAAATTTTAAATTTTAAAAAATAAGTAATCTATAATATTAAATATAAAAATAAAAGAAAATTAAAAAAAAAAATAAACAAATTGAATTTAAGATAAAAAAATTGAATAAAAAAAAATATATATTTAAATTTTTTGAAATTAAAAAAACAATTTAAAAAAATAAAATTAAAAAAAAAATATTAAAAATTAAAAAAAAATAAAAATAAAATAAAATAAAAAATATACATATATATTAAAAATTAAAAACAAAAAAAAAAAAAATAATAAAATTTAAAAAAAATAAAAACAAAATTAAAAAAAAAAACAAAACAAATTATATTTTAAATAAAAAAATTAAATTTTTTGAAATAAACAAAAAATTTTAAAAAAATCAAATTAAAAAAAATCAATTCAAAAAAAAAAAATTTTAAAAATTAAAAAAAAAAATCAATTTAAAAAAAAAAAATTAAAAAAATTAAAAAAAAAATGGCGGCAGTGGTGGTGGTGGTGGTGAGGCGGTGGTGGTGGGGGCGGCACCACCCGGCCTTCCCTGCCCGGGCAACGGCGGAGGCCGGCCGGTGGGAGGGCGGCGAGCTGCGCAGCCACCCCGCCCGCCCACAGGCCGGCCTCCGCCGCCGCCCCGGCGGGGAGGGCCGATTCCGGGCGGGGAAGGCCGGGTTGCGCCGCCCCCACCACCACCACCGCCGCCATTTTTTTTTTTTTTTTCCAAAAATATAATTTTTTTTTTTAATTTAATTTTTTTATATAAAATATAATTTGTTTTGTTTTTTGTTTAATTTTGTTTTTATTTTTTGTAAATTTTATTATTTTTTCTGTTTTAAATTTTTATTTATTTATTTTGTTAGTAATTTTTATTAAATTTTTCTTCTTCTTTTTTATTTAATTGATTTTTTTTTTTTAATTTCATAAATTTCCTATATTATTTTATAGAATTTCATAAATTTTGTATTTTTTTAAAATTTATTTGAATTTAATATTGTTTTTTAAATGTTTTACTTTTTTATTAATTTTTTTTTGTTAATAACATAAAATTTTTATATTTTTATATTTCAATTAAAATTGTGTATTTAAAATTAGATTTTTTTTTAATTAAACTTAATTTTTTTTAATTAATTTATTTTTTAATTTTTTTTATTTAATATTATTTTTTTTTATTTTTTATTTTTTTCAATTTTCGATTTTTAATTGATTTTTAAAGTTTTTATTTTAACAATGGTTTTTTTTTTCTTTTATATTTAAAATTTATTTTTTCTTTCAAAATTTATTTGTTTATTTGTTTATTTATTAAAATTTAATATTCTCGTTTTTAAATTTAATTTGTTATTTTAATATTAAAATTTTTTTTTCTTAATTTAATAAAATCTGATATATATACATATTTTAATTCAAGTTCATATATATATTTTATTTTTTATAATTTAACTTTAATTTATTTTTTTATAGTTTATTTGTTTTTTTAATATATATTGTTTTAAATTTAATATTTTCATTGTATTTTATTTTTATTTTTTATTTTTAATTAATTTTTCATTTTTTTACTTTTAATTTAAATAATGTTTTTTTTAATATTTTTATTTTAAATTTTTAAATTTATTAAAATTTAATATATATTCTTAAATTTAATTTTTTGTTTTAATTTTTTTTAAAATTTAATAAACATTTTCTTTTTCATTTTAAATTTAATTTCTATATTTTATTTTTTATAATTTCCTTCTTTTTTATAATTTTTTTTTTTTTGAATTTAATATTTTTATTTTGTTTTTATTTTTATTTTTTAATTTCTATATTTTTTTAAATTTTAATCTTAAATTTTTTTTGTTTATTGTTTTTTTTTTCCTTAAATTTTAGGTTTTTTTTAAAGTTTGAATTAAAATTTTTATTTTGTTTTTATTTTTATTTTTTTTTATCTTCATATATTTTAAAATTTTAAGCTTTTAAATGTTTTTATTTTTTAAATTTATTTTTTTTTCTTAAATTTTAGGTTTTTTTTAATGTTTGAATTTTAAATATTAAAAACTATTACTTCTATTCTTAAAAATGCCAAAAGTATGACAATTTTTTTTTTTGTTATTCCAGCGTCAACTGGTTTTGTTTTGAGGTTGTTTTTTCAATCATTTTTTCAAGAAACAATTTTGTTTTAACCATAATTTTATAAAATGTTGAAATTTGACCTTCAAAAAAAACGAAGTGCGTTCTGGAATACACACTTTTTGTTTTTGGGGTGTTTTTTCAATCCTTTTTTCAAGAAACAATTTTGTTTTTACCATAATTTTATAAAATGTTGAAATTTGACCTTAAAAAAAAACGAAGTGCATTCTGGAATACACACTTTCTGTTTTTGGGGTGTTTTTTCATGTTTTTTGAGTCTTTTTGGGCTAGAGTTCCCGTTTTGAGGTCAGGTTACCTATTTGATCGGTAACAGTGTTAGGCATCAAAGGTAAAGGTAGAAGCTTCTTCTTACCATAAAAAATCTGGCATTCATGGTAGGCAACAATATTTTTGTAGACATCTTTAAACATTGTAGGCCAATAGTATCCTTCTCTAAGAATCTTGTTTGTTGTAGCCTTCCAATAATGATGACCTCCACAATATCATTTTTGGAACTCTTCAATCACTTTATCAGCCTCCTCTTCCAGCAAACAATTCAAAAAAATACTATTGATGTCCTTCCAATACAGATTTTTGTCAATGATGCAATACCTCAAATATTTTAACTTCAAAAATATTTCCTTGGACTTTGTCAACGCAGTAGGTGCTCTATGATGATGTAATACAAAAACTATGTCCTTGTACCAATCTGAAATGATGTACTTTTCTTCAATAGGGATCAATTCTTCTTCTTCATTTGAAATTTCTGAAATTTCTGCAATTAAATTCATGTCAAGACAGTTAAAGTTTGACTGTGCCATCAGCTTTGCTAGAACTTGTCCTTTGACCAATTTGGTTGGCTTGATCTCTATGTCATATTCCAACAATTTAGCAATCCATTTCCCCCTCTTACCATCAGGATCAACTTGAGTTAGGATGTCTTTCACAACAACATTAGGAACAAAAGCTATAATATGAGAATGTAGAATGTAAATTATGAAATCTTTGATGGCCTTAACCAAGGCATAAGCTTGCTTCTCCAAGATGTTGTACTTCAGCTATGAGTTAGCTAATGTTCTACTAAAAAATGAAATGGGTTGCTCAGTACCTTCCTGTCCTTTCTACAACAAAACTCCAACAATTGTATTTTCTTATACAAAGGTAAAAACCAATAATTCTTTTGAGAAATCCAGGCTGATCAACACTGGTTCTTGGGTGAGTGCCTTTTTGATCTCCTCAAATGAGTGCTTTGATTCTTCTATCCACTTGATGTCAGCTCCTTTCTTTAGCATCCTTGTTATGTCCCTTACAATCTCAGCAAAATTAGGAATAAACCTCCTCACAAAATTTACGTTTCCAAGAAAAGACTGAATCTCCTTTTTGCTTCTAGGAAAATACACTTTCTGAATTGCATTGAACCTGTTTGGATCAATCTTAATCCCATATTTAGAAATAATGTGTCCAAGTAATTTACCTAAAGTTAAAGCAAAAATACTTTTGGTGGGATTGAGAGAAATGCCAAACCTTCTACACTTCAGCATAATTCTTTTTGGGTGCTTCAAGTGATCTTCTTCCCTCCTTGAGAAGACTGTTATGTCATCTAAATAGATAACCACCATTTTTTCCTTCTCCTCAGCGAAAGCAATGTCCATTTCCCTCTGAAAGGTAGCTCCTGCATTCATCAGACAAAAGGGCATCTTGGCATACATGAATGTGCCCCATGGTGTAGTAAAGGTTTTTTTTTCCTGATCACCCGAATGCACAAGTATCAGATTATATCCTGAAAAACCATCAAGCATAGACATCCTTTGGGAACCAACAATGTTCTGCAAAATTTGGTCCATCTTTGGGAGAGGGTAGTTGTCCTTCAGAGTGGCTTTGTTCAAGTTTGTGAAGTCAATGCATATTCTGATTCATCCACTCTTTTTTCTGATTGGAGCCAAGTTTGCAAGCCACTTTGAGAATATGATTGGAACAATGATTTTGGCATCAAAGAGTTTCTTGATTTCCTTCTCAATCAGAGGCATGAGAAGTGGATTAATTCTCCTCAACTTCTGCTTGAAAGGCTTTTCATTTTCTTTAATGGGAATAGTTTGTTGAATGATAGTAGGGTCATACTTCTTCAAGTTAGCATAACTCCAAGAAAAAACATCTATAAATATTTTCATCATATTAATATATTTGTGCTTCATATCAGGTGAAAGAAACTTTTAAAGTTTAATCATTTTTGGCATAATTATTGTACCAAGGTTACAACTCTCTACCTCTTCATCATCAACTTGTATCCTAGGAGATTTGAACACATCATTCTAATCAAAAATCTTCTCAAGGGGTATGAGACCTTTGGGTATAGAGTTATTCTTCAGCTATAACACTTCTGAATTTCCCTTAGATTCAGCAAGCATGTTTTGTTGATCTACTGGTATATTTTTAGACTCTTATTTCAGCTCAATAAAGTTCTTTACTTGTTGGTCATCCTCAAATACTTGCCAATGGATAAATTTTTTCAGGGGATAGCCAGTTTATGGCGAACCTCAACCTCATATTTTTCAGTGGAATTTATGGGAATGATGAAAATACTAGCAGAGACAGCTAGGGAGTCAGCAATGGAGTTTTTATCCCTAGTCTTAACAATGAATGAGTGTTCTTGGAAACTTTCCAACATGTCCATGACTAAATCTTTTTATGCTCTCATTCTCACATCCTTTGTTTGATACACGCCTTCAACTTGTTTAATGACTAATTCAGAATCTCCACAAACATAAATCTTTTGAGCATCCATTATTTTCAAAACTTCTAAAACCAAAATCAAAGGTTCATACTCAGCCATGTTATTTGTGCAACAAAAATTTAGTTTCTAAGAAAAGAACTTAATTTATTCATTTGTACTTGTAATCCAAATCCCTGCTCCTACTCCATCTCTTCCCGTGGATCCATCAAAGTGCAACAACCACCAACCTTCCGCCTTCTCCTCACTGATTTTTCGATCTTCTACTTGCTGATTTTTTGTCTACTGAATTACAGATTGCTGAATTTTTGTCTTCTTTTCATCTTCTGCTTCATCAGTCAACTCATTGAAAAGAATATCAGATCCAAGTTCAGTATCAAGAGCATAAATTGGAAAGTTCATAGGTTTGTCTTTACTACTCACCATGTAATGCATTCTTGTCTCTCTATAAAGTCTCCTTTTCTCACCAAAAGCAGGATTGGTGGCATAAGTAAGGTCCATCTGCATTGTACCTTTGATTTTTGCTACCCATGAGCTTGATAATAGCATGCCAAACTTTGGTGGAATGTCTGCTATGACAATGTCCATGACCACTGTCTTGGAAGGGACTTGTGTAAGACCAACAACAACATCTTTAATTAAACCAATCCACTGAACTCTTTTTGAATAAAAGGAAAACAAATATTTATATGGTCTAGTAATTTCTAACCCCATCCTCTCCATGATTACTTTGGGCATAAGATTTTGAAAGGCTCTTGAATCCAACATGGCATTATGCAATGTCATGTCATGAATGCTAAGGCTAACATAAAAAGGAGGCACCTCCTCATTCTGCTCATCTTCTAATCTTAGACTCAAGTATATGGTTGGATGATCCTCTTGAATATTTAAGATATCAGCAGCCCCTGGTTGTGAATTCAACATTTTCACAATATTACTTCTATATTCATGCACCATAATAATTCCTCCAAAAGGTATTGGTATTTTGATTTTAGAAATTTCACTCCCCAAACTGAAAACAGAAGCATATTTTTCAATCTCTTTAATAGGAGGAGGAGGTGGTGTATCTTTCTTACCTTCAACAGCTTTGGGGGCATATTTCTTAGGCTGTGTTTTTTTTGAAATGATTGACACATTTCTGTTTCTAATGTTGTATTATTTCTGCATCTGAAATATTGCATGTTGATACCCTTTAAAATAATCAGATGGTTCCTCTCCCTTATTCACTTTATGGTATGACTCATCATGTTCCTCCTTAGTCAAGAAAATTCCAGACATGTCTTCATCTAGACAATGAATGGAATCTTCTAGAATTTCAGGTTCATCGTCTTCATTAACTAAGTTCTGCTGAAAAGGAGGTCTCACTAGAGGGCCAAGCTGCTGATTTCTATTTTCCCTTGACCTTTGTTGGTTTTGAGGTCTTCTTAATTGAAAATTTCTAAACTGAGGCTCATGTTGTGCAGGAGGAGCAAAAGTATTTCCAAGGGCAAGCCTATCCATCAATCTTTCCATTGTCTTCATCATTGAATCAAATTTTTCATCACAGATGGAAGGCTTATCTTCTTCTTTCAACTTAGTCTTACACATCTTGGAATTTTTTGCTGCTATTATATTAACCTATACCTTCACTTCATCATTTTGCATTTCAACAAGTGAAGGATATTCTCTTTCTCTTAGCAGTATAGAAAAGTCATAATCAAAAGCTTCAGAATATCTCATTTGAGCTAAGGCTTGTGGAGGTTTTAAATGGGTAGGGATAGAATCATAAACTTTATTAAATCTTTTTGAAAAATTTAGGACAATTTCATCAGCAGCTCTTCTCAAACTATTGTACTCAGTGAGTGCTTGTACAAGATTAGTTATATTTCCCCATTTCCTCAAAAAGTTGTGTTCAAGTTCATTCCAATTATGAATGCTTCCAGGAGTAAGGGCTTTGAACCACTTCTTAACTTCACCAGTAAAGCTCTGAGAAAACAATCTCATCTTGACATCCTCATGGTCAACCTCCTCCCTGTCTATAAAGTCATTAAATTGATCTACATGTTCTTCAACAGTAATCTCTTCATCACTTCCCCAAGTTTTGATTCTAGCAGAGTATTTGCTAGGAATGGCATGTAGGACAGTTGGAAGAACAAGAGGGGCATATCTAGCACCCACAGTAGCTGGAGGAGGTACATTTCCTGCCATGATGAATGGAACTGTGGTAGTTTTAGGGACTGCAGCAGTGGAGGAAGAGGAACTGTTAGGAGGAGGGTTGTTTGTCTTTGTTGTCCACTGAAAAATTGAACTCCAATCAGGAAGAAGAAAACAAATTTTACTTTTCAACAAAATCTCAAAAGGGTCAATCTCCTTCAACCTATCCAAAGACTCTCTTTCCAACAACAACTCAGAAGTGGCTGCTTCCCAAAACTCTTCTTTATCTTTTTGTGTCACTAAGGCTGAGGTATCAATACCTCTCCTATGTAGGTCTAAGACAATTTCAATTAATTATTTTTCACTTTTAGACCTAAACAAGACTTCCTGAATTTTATCATCAAGTATTTTATCTTCAAGACTTCTTAAAACTTTAGAGGACAAGGATTTTGTCTGTAATGGGGTACCTGCTATTTCAGAAATGCCTTGACTGCCTCTAGAGATGGTGTCTGGATTGTCCACAATGGTAGGTGGATCTGGGTCAGGATTACTCCTCATGTATCTCCTTCTCGAAGCCACCTTTGATCATATGAATTTTGAATGGAGTCACCAAGGTGGATGCAGCCTCAAACAACTTTCTAAGCTCCTGCTACCTTTAGAAGTTCAACTTCGAAATTTCGGGAAAGTATAATCTTTAGGCTCCAGGTAGACGCACCAAAATGTTATCACAAAATTTCACCTGATAGGCTGCTAATCAGACAATCTCATGTAATTGTTTCAAACCAATTTTTTGACTGAAGCTTAGCCTCTTCAGTCTGAGAGGGCTCTCTCAAAGGGTTAATGATATTGAATAAATATGTGTTTAGATGGCTAACTCTATTTGGGAAACAAATTGCTTATGATGAGTGTAGGTTGAAAATAGTATCAGTATGCAAACATTGGGATTATGGAGTCAACACTTTCAATGATTCAATAGTGAGCTTACTTGACATGGAAACTAAGGTAGGTAAGAGTTTTTAGCAGTAGTACCCACACACATGAAACATCAAAATACACAATCAATTCATCTATAAAGGAAGTCAGGGCATTACATGAATGAATTCTGAGTATTATAAATGAAAACCACTGCAAATGGGATACATAAAAGATATAGATAAGATAGGTAGGCACTAAAAACTCAATCAGAATCTTAGGTTGGCCATGTAACAAATCTTTGTATTGCTGAAATAGTCAAATTACATAAAGCTGTCTTTGCAAAAAAATCTCCAACCCTTGACAAATTCGATTCTATGGCCTTTAATAGACTTGTTACATCATGAGATGATCTGCCACACTGGCTAGATTCATCGATTTTTTTCCTAATTACACCTTGCATAACCATAAAACATCTACTTAATGACAAAATGACAGCTATCCTACTTGACAGTCCTTATCCTACTAGGACTCAAACTGCTCATTATTACATTTAACAACCTTATCCTCTAAAATAATTACATCTTTGACAAGTATACTTTCACATGTTTGAATTGGGATGTTGGGATTCATCACTACATTACCACTTAACTGACATCCTCTAAAACTGGAAATAAAACCCTGTTTTTTATGCAAATGGTCTTCTTCTTCCACGAATGCTTTGACTTCTAATTTTTCTTCATTTCGTGGTCTTTAATTGGTGAATAAATGCTTGTCATGGTCCTTTAACACTTGGATAATACCCAGCTATCCATAAATGCCCAAAAATATGTTTAAAAGGCTCCCACATAGTACGCTACGAAAGTAAAGCAATTTCATAGCGTACTTTCGTAGCACTTCAAAAATGCCATTTACCCTCAATATTTTTTATTTCTTCCTTTTCCATGGTCTTAATCATCCTTAGACACATCTACTACACAAATTTCACCTTCTGAAAACTCTCAAAACTAGTTCAAAAAGGAAAAACAAGAACTATAGTAGTTTTGTAGCGTTTTGCTATCCTTCAAGCCCGGGCATGCTACGAAACTACTAAAAAGTGCTGAAAATCTAGATTTTTGTGTAATTTGAAAAATGAACCCTATAAGTGCCAAAACCTTGTCTGTAACATTTCATTAGCTTTAAAAACCATAAACTAGATCACCTTATGATCCTTGAGGCATTTCTTCCTCATTTATGATTTGTTGAGCTATTGGTTCTTCAAGCACTGTCATTTTAAGGCCTTTTTTCGCTAACTCTTCATGAATTAGTTTAAGCTGCTCCTGGAGGTCCTTAACCTGATCTTTCAACCTTTTGTTGGTGGCTTTCAAATGTGTGTTCATCCTCTTGACATGTTTGGCCTCTTTCCTTGTTGGAATGGTCCATTTGATAAGATGATGTGTGTTATCCAAAGTCTTGGAAACAGTGTCAACCTGTTCTTCCCAAATTGCCTTCATCTTTTAAAATTGAATCTTATCTACACTATGTTTCCTTGCTTCTCTTTTCATAACAACAATTTCATAATTGGCCAAATTCAATTGTTATTCAAGGAGTTGTAACTCTGTTTTTTCCATCACCTTCTCTTTTCCTTTCTTTGTTTCGCTAATTGTGTCTTTCTCTGCAGGTGATGAAAGGTCAATGATCTCCTGTGGTGGCTGAACTATATCAGTAGGTGGTGGAACCTCTTTAATGCTCTCTGATAGTTTTTGAGCATGCCTTGTCATAGGATTTATTTCCTGGAACATGAAACCTGCATCTTCTCCCTCAATTCTAATTTCTTTACATATTTAGCCTTTTATAATTTATGTCCACCTTCCTCAATGTCATCAGCCTGGACTATAGGAGTTTCTTCTATGTCAATAGCATATAAAATATCTTCAAGATTTCCTTTAGCTACTGCTCGATCTTCTACAATCACTGTTTTCTCTTCTAGGGCCACTATTTGGCTCCTTGTCCTCCTTTCTGTTTCTTGTTTACCCACATATTATTTTTGTTTTGCAGGTTTGACCACTTTTGAATTTTGTTTTGCAGGTGGAACATTTGGTGTGTCAAGACTCTGAAATTTCTATGTCTCCATCATAATTGTCTCACCTGTTTCTACTCTTGGAGGTTCACTTGGTTCTGCTATCATTGGATCACTCTGCTCTGTTGCTAATGGTGATGGAATTTTCCTAGATTTAGGAGTTCTTGAAGGAGTAAGAGCATCCAACTCAAAACCACTAACAAACAAAAATGATGACCAGTCGCTGCCTAACCTTTGGAGTTCATCTAAAACCAACAACATCAATAAACCATGATGAAATAATGAAGTCTCACTCCCTTCAGACTTTTCTTGGACCTTATCTGCCATTTTTGACAAACTACAAAATAGAAAGTGACTGGATAAAATATTACAAAAGTCATATAATCGTTAAAGTGACAAGGAGGATTTTGTGGCAGTCCTTCATACAAAAATATTTTATTGATGATACCACCTCTACAGCCTTTACAGCTCCTTGAACAATACTGAGATCCATTTGGAATCGTTTCTGTGCTCATATGAATTTTTGCACTGCCCACAAGTAAATTTTGAAACCTTGAATCAGCTTCTCCTCCTGGTCTCTCTTGAGATCCCCCGTAATAGCCTATTAACCTTTGGTGAGATGTAAGTGTTGTTGAGCCTCAAATTTGTGCTTTCCTCACCCTCATTTTACCTCATTTTCCCT
The DNA here is from genome assembly GCA_034641835.2 of Pinus albicaulis. Classification (NCBI taxonomy): domain Eukaryota; kingdom Viridiplantae; phylum Streptophyta; class Pinopsida; order Pinales; family Pinaceae; genus Pinus; species Pinus albicaulis. The sequence continues at coordinate 1,725,235,310 of CM076578.1, read as the reverse complement.
TGTCCATTTCCATTTTAAACCCAATTGATCAATAAAAATAGTTAAAATTACTTCTAGAATGGTTTACATGACTGATTTGTTGAATTTTGTGATACTGTTAAGTATTGTTGTTATTTTGATTCTAGACCATTTAATGCAGACCTGAGTTTAACCAACTGCTATCTTTATGTCTACTTTTGTGTCTTAGTACACCGTGGCTTCGATAAAACGTATATGGTGCATCCACGTCGTGCCCACATGGTGTTGCCTGTCATAGGAGGAATGAATTTCGGGTAATAACATGCACGTGGGGGCGGTTACTCAGAAGAAGACCCTACTAGGACCCAGCCTCACCTGGTGTCTTTTCCTCTGCCCAGCCCACCTCAAAGACTCCTAAGATGATTTGGATAAGGAAAGACATCATTCCTAAATTATTGTAATTATTGTTACTTGCATTTACTTTATAAACTCTTGAGTAGGCCGAGAGCTTAGTTAGAGAGAGATTTTGTGTTAGATTTGCTGCTAGATTTTGTGTAAACTCTGTGTTACGTCTTTAAAGACACAGAGAATTATGTTCAAACTATTGCATCGTTAATGGAGCAGATAAAATTATCTTGAAGGCGTGATTTAATTTGGAGTTGAATGCCGTCAAGTGGTAGAGGGCCCCTGCCCCTTGCACGGATTTCTTTTGCGTAAACTAGATAAGTTTTTCCTAGCTGTCTTTGCGTAAACTAGATAAGTTTTCCTAGCTGTCTTTACGTTCTGCATATTGAATTAGTAGTTGTTTTGTTTTATATACTGTAGTCGTACTCATTCTAGTTCTTCCATAAGAAGACACTCTTCCAACATACTAAAATGATGAATGTTTAAATGACTATGGTATTGTAGATAGGAGTTAAATTTGTATTTGTTTTTAACTAGCTACTGTAGTCATATTCGTTCCAGTTCTTCCACAAGAAGACACCTTTCCAATAAATTAAAATGATGAATGTTTAATGAATATGGTACTGTAGGATAGGAGTTGTATTTGTTTTTAACTAGATACTGTAGTTATATTCATTCCAGTTCTTTCACAATAAGACATTCTTCCAACAGATCATAACAATGAATGATGAATAGCTATAGTATCATAGAAATTAGTTGTAGTTTTAAGTCTTCACTATCACAGCTTGCACTTGTTCTAACCTCACTTCTTCCACAAGAAAGAAATCTCTTTCCAAGACATCCTTGTGTCTAAGATATGATCAAGATGTGATAACTAAGTTTTTCATTTGCTTCGCCCGATTTGTTACACTGTATACAAGTCCACAATGTATCTGTTCTACCTCTTCCACAAGAAGGAACTCTTCCAAGACATTAATATTTGAATGAAATGATTGTGTAACTTTATTAATAATGCATGTTAATTTTAGAATGTTCCTGAGTTTCATTTTGCATTTATTGAATAGACTACTTCACTTTGTTAAAAGTTTGATAATGATTTCAGCTCAACATCATGCTAGTTTAGTAAAGATCTAGGTTCATTTTGTGATCAACGTATTGCACTTGCATCTCATAATCACACTGTCATCCCTTGCACAATAGATTACTTTAGTTGATAGGATCCACAAGACAGCCTTCATTATCTACAAATATCTTTTTGTTCTGAAAACCATCAGTGATCCATAACCAAAGGAACAAAAGATAACATCATTATAAGGTCTGAAATATCTCTGCAAATTCCTCATCATAAATGTAGCTCCTTCCTCAAGAAATCTACAACTTTGAGTATATGCCCTCACAGACATTCAATTAAGTTGCAGAATAGAATTAGGAGTTAATCATAGAATAGATGAGCTAGAACAGAATATTGCATCTTTAGTGTTGAATTGTTCAGTTAGAGAACTTGCATATTTAGTGATCATTTTTCGTATTTAGTTTGTGTCATTTTGCCTAAGAAGTCATTATCAAGCTCTTGTTTCTATTTCATAGGTTGCTTCAGTGTTTTTGATTACATTTTCCATTCCATACATTAGGCTCAACTGTGTTTTTGACCACCAATTTCTTTTCATTAGTTTTCTAGGCATTTTCATTGTAAACATAAAATTCCAAAAGACCAAAAACATCATAAATCAACATAAAAGACGAAAAACATCACAAAACACTACACACAACGCATTAGGAAACAAGCACCTAGGTACATATGGTACACTTCACTTCAGCGGTTTACAAATCCTGGTTGACAATTAAATGAGCTCAGTTTAGGAGACTAGATTGAGACCAAACATTTTGGCGCCGTTGCCGGGGAAGTGAAAACTAGGTAACCTTTGTTTCTTAGCATCCAAAAACAATTTTATGCGTAGGAGAGAGATTCAAGGGGAAGATTTATAAGCAGTAGAGGCAGAAGTTTGACATCTAGAACACCACTTGTTTCACCTAGATCCAGAACTAGTACACCTTCAACTCAAACCCATCTTCCATCCTTTACTGATCCTGGACTTCTAGAAGATCTAAGGTCACCTATTCCATTAGATAAACCTTCCACCATCCACTGTCCCCGCCATGCAAGAGATCCAAAAACTTTGTTGAGATACAAAACTTTCTATCTGTGAGCGTCAACTAGCTAAGTGCAAGAAGGAGGAGGAGGAGCCAAGTCACGGAAAGAACACAGAGATTATTTGGAGGAGGTAGAGGTAGAGTAGAGAGAAGGAGGAGGCAGAGGAGGTGCGTAATGGAGGTGAGGCAGAATAGAAGCTCTTTGGGTTCTCATATCATGAAGAAACCAGGCTAAATCATTAAAAAACATTTCACCTTCTGTCCTTCCGAACTTCTATGGACTTAAAACTGAGGATCCCGAAACTTTCTTATTCGAATTTGAAGTGCTGTGTAGGACTTATGACTATCTTCAAGATGCTCAAAAATTGAAATTATTTCCTTCAACTCTGAAAGGAGCAGCATTGAAGTGGTTTATGAGCTTAAATAGTAGTTCCATTAGGACATGGGAAGACATGAAACAAGCATTTCTAGAGAGATACTTGGATTATTGTATGCCGGTTAATCATAAGGAAGAAGTGTTCAAGATGTTACAAAAAGAAGATGAAAACTTAGAAGATTTGTTGGAAAGATTTAAATACAACATAAAGAGGGCACAAATGGAAAACCTAGATCAAGACACTTTAAAAGCTCTTTTGTTAAAAACCATTAGGGATGAATGGTTGGATATCCTTAACATGATGGGAAAAGGGGATATATCACAACTCACATTACCTGAAATATCTGAGTTATGTATCAACCTTTCCAGAGGGAAATCTAAAACTGCCAAAGGTCCAAGAGATCCTGCTCTTGCAAGGGCAAGTAAATCTGCTTCTGGGACAGTAAGTAGATCAGAAATAGGACATATGCTTGATGATTTTAAATCTGACATCTTAGGAGTCTTAGTGAACAAATAGACACCCTCAAGATACAAAACAAGCAAAAGGCTGAATCTGATGCCTTGGCAATCTTTTGTCCCAAATGTAGGAAGAAACATGCCTTGAGAGAGTGTCCTCTAGATGTAAAAGTTGTAGAAACCCGTGTTATTTGTTCTGAGAAACATGAGACCAAGAATTGTCCTTCTCTTCCTGGTCTCAAGGCTGTTTTTCAAGAAGAAACTCCTACAGACTCCACAGAATCTCTTAACTTTGTATCTAGAAGACCTTGGCAAGGATCTCAGACACAAGGATTCCATGATCAAATGTATAATCAACCTCCACCTTGGAATTCTTGGCAGCAACCTTGGCCCCAATTTCAAAATCAATCTCAATCTTGGGCACAAGGATCACAAGGTCCCTATGGAAGATACTCTCCATATTATCAGTATCCACCATCCTATTCACCATATCCACAATTTTATCCTCAAAATCCTCAACAAAATTTTCCTCAAAATCTTCAACAAAATTTTCAACAAAATTCTCAACAACATCATCTGAACCAACCTCATCAAAATCAACCACTTCCATTACCATTCCCTCAAAAATCCAATCAATTACTAGCTCAGCCCATACCAAACCCCAATAATAAGAACCCCCAGAATACATACATGATAGAAGGACAACAATTTCCAACTTATTTAATTACTCCTCTAGACCTTAGTGATGTTCAACTTAGGTCTGGAAGGATACTTGAGAAGAGGAAACCTTCTGTGATCATACAAGAACAAGATAATTCTGAGGAAGACTCCCTACGGATTAATAAAAGTCTTGAGGAAGAAACATCCTTTCAAGGCCAAAACATTGAAAAACTGAAACAAAAAGATCCAATAAGCCCAACTCCAGTATTAGAGCAACCATCCACATCTACTTCTATACCTCCCTTTCCGGAAAGATTAAAAATTGACAAAGGTGTAGAAAAACAAATAATGGTGCCTAATTATGATTTCTTGGATGAATTGAGAAATGTTTGCATTAAAATTCCATTATTGCAAGCCATTAAGGAAATCCCAATTTTAGCCAAAACAATAAAGGAGTTGAGTATGAAGACAAAAAAGAAAAGAATAAGAGAAACCAAGAAAATTCAACTGGTAGGACAAATAGCAGACATTATGATGGGTAAGACTACTATTCCAAAGTACCTTGACCCAGGAAATCCAATTGTCAAAATTCACATCAATGGAATTGAAATTCAAAACACACTCATTGACTTAGGAGCAGCAATAAATATCATGAGTAGACAAATCATGGACAAACTGAAACTTCCTAATCTTCTCTTTACACCCACACTACTACAATTAGCAGATAGATCTGTGATCAGACCAGATGGGGTAATAGAAGACATTCCAGTGTCCCTAGACTCTTGGGAGTACCCTGTGGATTTCATGATCCTGACACCCAAGAATAATCTAGGAGGCCATCCTGTTATACTAGGAAGACCTTGGTTGGCTACAGCTGATGCTTTTATTAGTTGTAGGTCCGGTGATATGTATATTTCTGATGGAAGTTCAACAAAGAAATTCACTTTATATCCTCCAACTAGGACAATTACAGAACTAGATGACACTCAATGGATAGAGGATGAAGAATATTTGCAACCACTCTTCACAATTTCAGAAATTAGTGAAGATAATCAAATTCTGAATACTCTAGAAAATTTTGAATCGTCTCCAGAGCACAAACAAGAATCATTTCAAGAGAGATCCAATATTGAGTTCTTGTCATCTAGACAGATGTCTCTTCATTCTATGGACAAATTTGGCAGTTCTACAAGTGAAATTTTTCCAGGAAAAACCTTGAATATAAACAAAAACCTGGAAAAATCTCAACAAGAAGAGCTAGTCAAAGTATTACAGAGACATTCTTCTGCATATGCATGGGAATACATTGACATGAAAGGGATAAGTCCCAAGACTTGTACTCATCACATCTATATAGAGGCAAATTGCAAACCAATTAGACAACCTCAAAGACGGATGAATCCAAATCTTAGGGAAATTGTCAAGGAAGAACTACAAAAATTGTTAAATGTTAACTTTATTTATCCTATTTCAGATAGTCAGTGGGTTTCCCCTTTAGTAATTGTACCTAAGAAAAATGGAAAATGGAGGGTGTGTGTTGACTACCGAGAACTGAATAAAGCTACTCTTAAAGACCATTTTCCCTTACCTTTCATAGATCAAGTATTAGATACATTAGCAGGTAAAAAGTACTTTTCATTCCTAGATGGGTTTAGTGGTTACAATCAAATCCAAGTAGCACTGGAAGACCAAGATAAAACCACATTTACTTGTCCTTGGGGTACCTATGCCTACCGAGTATTGCCATTTGGGTTATGCAATGCACCTGCAACATTCCAAAGGGCAGTATTAGGAATTTTTTCTGATCTGATACATGACTGTGTAGAGGTGTACATGGATGATTTTATAGTTTATGGGGATACATTTGAAGAGGCTTTAGAAAACTTGGAAAAGGTCTTAAAAATATGTCAAGAAGCAAACCTTTATCTTAGTCATGAAAAATGTTTTATGATGTTCACTGAAGGTATTGTTTTAGGGCACCACATTTCAGGGGATGGGATTAGAGTTGATGAGGCGAAAGTTGAAGTCATTTCTAACCTATCCATTCCAAGTTTTCAAAGAGATGTTAGAAGTTTTCTAGGATTTACAGGGTATTATCAGAGATTTATAGAAAACTTCACCAAAATAGCATCTCCACTCTTCAAATTACTCACCAAAGATTGTGAATTTAAGTGGACTTCTGATTGCCAGTTAGCTTTTGAAACCCTAAAAACCAAAATTTCTGAAGCACCTATATTAAGGGGACCTAACTGGAAGTTACCTTTTCATATCTCGACAGATGCTTCCAATACAGCTCTAGGAGCAGTATTGGGACAAAAAGATTTAATTCCCTATGCCATCTATTATATCAGTAAAAATTTGACTCCTGCAGAGTTAAACTATACTGTAACTGAAAAAGAGTTTTTAGCTGTTGTTCATGCCATTAACAAATTTAGACACTATATAACAGGCTATGAAACTTTTATTCACACTGATCATTCCGCCATTAGATATTTAATGAATAAATCAATCACTAATGGTAGAGTTATAAGATGGTTGTTATTATTGCAAGAATTCAACATTACTATTCTAGATAGGCCTGGAAAACAAAACACTGTGGCTGACTTCCTGTCTAGAATTCAAAATATCAAAGATGACACTCCGGTTGAAGATCAATTTCCCGATGAATATCTTTTTGCAATCTCTACTCAAACTCCATGGTTTGCTGATATTGCCAATTATTTAGTTTCAGGAAAATTTCCTTCAATTATGAATGCAAGGGATAAAAGAAAAATCATTAATGATAGTGCAAGATATTCATGGGTCGCTAGTGAGTTGTACAAGACAGGTTCAGATTTGATCATTAGAAGGTGTGTTCGTGAAGATGAGATGCCTGAAATTCTCAAGGCATGTCATGATGAACCTTGTGGCGGACACTTTGCAGATAAGAGGACAGCCTATAAGATCCTTAACTTAGGATATTATTGGCCATCTTTGTTTAAAGATGCAAGGGAATATTTCAAAAGGTGTGACAGTTGCCAAAGGGTAGGGAAAACTTCTCCTTCAGGTGAGATGCCATTACAACCTCAGGTACACATTGAACCTTTTGAAAAATGGGCCTTGGATTTTGTAGGACCTATTAGTCCTCCATCAAGACAAAAGAAATACATATTAGTTTGCACTCATTATGTTACTAAGTGGGTAGAAGCTAAACCATTACTTGTTGCTAATGAATCATCTGTAGTTACTTTTCTTTTTGAGGATATTTTTACTCGTTTTGGTGTCCCAAGGGAAATTGTTACAGATCAAGGAGCTCAATTTATATCAAGGCTAGTGGAGCAAATGATGGAGAAGTACAAAATCAGACATAGAACATCTACTCCTTATCATCCACAAGCAAATGGTCAAGTGGAATCCACTAATAAAGTCATTGAAGGAATCCTAACAAAGACCGTTCATCTACATAGAAGAGATTGGGTAGATAGGCTTCCTGAAGCCTTGTGGGCCTATAGAACTACATGGAGAAACACAACAGGCCATACTCCTTATGAGCTTGTTTATGGGAAGCAAGTTTTGTTTCTTATAGAGTTCCAAATCCAAACATTCAAGATGGCAGTTCAGCTAGGACTTGATCTAACGGAGGCACAAAAGCATAGACTGGAGCAAATTAATGAATTGGATGAGATCAGACAAGATGCAGTTCAGAAAACAAGTCTAGTCCAACAACAAAGGGCTAGATGGCATGACAAGTACATCAAGGAGAAGAAATTTAAAGAGGGTGATTGGGCTCTCTTGTTTGATTCAAAATTCAAGGATTTTCAAGGGAAATTTCAGACACATTGGCTTGGGCCATATGAAATTGTTCGAATTTTTGATAATGGGGCAGTAAAAATCAGAACTATAGATGAAGAGGAGGTCACTTTTCTTGTGAATGGTCACAGACTGAAGCTATACCACAAGCCACTCTCAAGAGAAGAGTTTGTCAAGAAGTTCCAAGGAGACAATGATGTGAAGTTAATGAAGAAGAGTCTCTCTTCTTCATCAACTTGATTAAATTTTCTGAAGCATTTCTCTTTTGAAAAAAATAAAATAAAATAAAATAAAGGTATAAACATGAAAACCAATCACTGATTGGCATGTTTATACAGAAAAGATAGGGTGAAAATCAGAGTTTCTCTGACACTCTAACTTTTCCCATTTTTGTTTCTAAGCAGCTGTTATAAAAATCATAAGTTCAGTGCCATAGTACTTATGATTCATTTTCATCTCACTCCATTCACTTATCCATCCATACTTCATTTCATCCACCATTAACATTTCACTCCATTCCACATCTCATTCATTTCACTCCATCTTCCATTCACTTCATTTTCATGTCAAAACATAGAATTTGATATCTTGCTGCAAGTGAATAAAAATATGCCATGAATTGCAGTACAGCCCTTATGTTCCTTCATTCCATGAACTGAATCCATTTTATTCCATTATCCACTTCATACATATCATAATCCATCATCCATTTTCATCCATTTTCATAACATTTCACCCATCCTCCAGAAACATTTCATTTTCATGATTAAAGTGTTCTACAGGAACATTCTGCAGCTCAGTGGACATTTTGCAGCTGATCAACCTTTCTGCAGACCGACAGTCTTTTCGCAGCTATAAACCCTGAAGGCATCAACCAGCAGACATCAGAACTACAACAAAGTGATCCAGTGAATTCATGAATCAAAAATATCAAGAAAATTGTGAAAGATTCCTCCAAAGATGAGCAGAGAAGACAAAGGCTACACAAACATCAAATAAAGGGCAGAGGTAACAAATTTAAATTACGATGGCACTTCATAAAATTTTAGCATAGTTTAGTTGTGGATTATTCGAAAGGTTGTTTTAATTGTTTTATTTGATCAAACACCAAATAAACCCTCTACAGACCTTGTATTAAAATCCTTCATTTCAAATTTTCTATCCGATAGCATTTAAGCGGTGAAACGGCCAAAGCATTTGAATTTCCCACGACTCTTAACCAAGTTATTTAATGATGATGATTTTTCCTGCCGTCGTAAATCCTCCGCCGTCTCCTCAATCATTAATACAATCCTCCACCTCACTCCACCACTCTATGCCGTGACCATTTGCCATAACTTCATTCCGTAGCCAGTATTCCATTCCGAAGACAGAGGCATCATTATCATCAGGAGCAGATCAGAAGAGGTAAAATTGGAAGTATAACGGTGTGAGAACTCAAAACCACTTGATCCCGTGAACATATAGCATATCACTGTGAACGAAGTTTGGAGCATTTTCACTGTCAACACAGAATTGTGGCCGTGTAGAGTTTAAAGCCTGTTGCTACCAGAAGACAGAGGTGCTAAAATTGAAGACTTTTGCTACCAAAGGCAGAGGTGTGGTAGTGATTGAGTTTAAAGTCTGTTGTTACTAGAGGTAGTGATTGAGTTTAAAGTCTGTTATTACCAAAGACAGAGGTGTGGTAGTGATTGAGTTTAAAGTCTGTTGTTACCAGAGACAGAGGTTGAGTTTGAAGTCTGTTGTACTAGAAACAGAAGTGTTTATCAGTGATTGAGTTTGAAGTCTTTCTGTTACCAAAGACAGAGGTATTGCACAAAAAGAAACTTGAAATCATCTACCACTGTCTGTCAGAGACATATTAGCTCGAAAATTGAAATTGCTTTCATATCACTCCAAAGTTCAACAGAAGTACATCAGTCCGAGGTTTCAAAGGCATTTTTCATTATCAAATAGAGGCATACCAGCCAGAGGTTTTGAAGTTGTTGCTATTATAAATCAAAGGTATGTCATTCCAAAATTGAAGCCATTTTCATTTAGAGCTTGAAGCCATTTTAATCCGAAAGTAAAAGACATTGTTTTGTGGGTAGAGAAGAGTGTTAATTTGATATTGAAAAACATCATGGGTTTCATCGTAAGGACTGAGCCTGTGGGATCAAAATATTTAGAAGGTTACCCACAATGCAAGGAGATGTTACAACAAATAGGATGGCTTCAATTCTTGGAAAATTTTAATGGCTTCCATAAGGAAGTAACCAAAACATTTGCCAGATCATTCCAAGGTACTGAAGTTGAGATAGGGGATGTCAAGTTTGCTATTACTGAAGTTTTTATAGCAGAGGCTACAGGATTGTCCAGAACTGGAGAAAGATGGTTTAAAAATAGGGAATTCCACAATGACTCCTGGAAACAAATTTTAAAATCACCAAATATGGATGTTAGTGTGTTCAAGAAGGGAATTCCTAGTACAGCATTGAAAAGCAAATGGAGAAATATACTACTTCTTTTACAAAAATTTGTTACATGTGAGGGTAGATATGGGACATTTTATGTCTATCACATTAGACTAATGTTGCATTTTCTAGGAGAAGATTTGAATCTACCATATTTCTTGTATCAAAGTCTGAAGAAAATGGCTTCATGTGTTCAGAGAAGAGTTCAGTTTTTAGAGACAACCCTGTATCATCATGGGTTGGTCAAAATTTTGATTGAGCATCATCTATCCAAAACAAATGATACATGGGATGATTTCTTAATAAGAAATCATTTTGAAGAAGAAAAAGAACTATCACCTGAACCACAGCCCACAAAGAGAAGTAGGAAATGGAGGACTTCAAAAGGTAAAATTGACAAACCAGTTCAAGAAAGCAGTGAGGAAGTCATTTTGGAGAAGTTGACTCGAATCAAGAGCCAACTCAAGGAAGAGAAGAAAATCAAGGAATATGTTATAAAGAAAGGAGAGGGGTCCTCTCAGCTTAGGAGAAGCCACAGATTAAAAGGAAAACTGAAGAAAACACCAATCAAACAAACAGGGGTAATCAATATTGAAGATGAAGAAACATCCATGGAAGAGGATGATGATGAAGATTTTTATGAAGGCACCCCTGAGATTGATCCTGCTCAACAGGAAATCTATGATTATGTGGAAACTTTAGAGAGGACAGCTTCAGAAAGAGAAGAGAGAACCTCCAGTCCTCCACTGACTGAAATTGATATATTAAGGAGGGATAGGTATGAGTTGGAATTGTTGAATAGACACATCAAAAATGAGAATGAAATTCTCAAAGATCAAATCAAGCTCAAGACTGACATGAACTCAACCTTATCCCCGCATATAGACAAAGTGGAGAGGACCAATGAGAAGATGAAGACAAGGAACAAAAAGTTGATCAGGGCACTCACAAACCTCAGGTTCAAACTTGTGATCAGGAAACCCAGAAGGCCTCTAACTTTCAGACAAAGGAGAAGAAGGGGATTAGATGTCCTTGCAGAAGCCTCTGAATTCATAGGATAATTTGCATGAGGACATGCAAAGAGACAGCAGTGGGGGTATGTTGAGCCTCAAATTTGTGCTTTCCTTCACTTCATTTTACCTCATTCTCCCTTGTCCATTTCTATTTTAAACCCAATTGATCAATAAAAATAGTTAAAATTACTTCTAGAATGGTTTACATGACTGACTTGTTGAATTTTGTGATTGTTGCCATTGTTAAGCATTTTGACCGGAACTAGCTGCAGAATGCAGGCATTCCGTAGCTAACCGACGATTCTGCAGCTACCTTTATGTTTGAGTATGTTCCAGGTGGCCTCCTGAGGAAAAACGCATATGGGCATGATCCACATCGTGCCTACATGGTGTGTTGCTCGTCATGGAAGAGGAAATGAATTCTGGGTACGGTTATGCACGTGGGAACACATTTGTGAAGGAAGACTCCTACTAGGACTGTCTCAGTCTAGGTGTCTTTTCTCCTTCACGCAGCCACCTCAAAGACTCCTAAGATGATTTGGATAAGGAAAGACATCATTCCTAAATTATTTTAATTATTGTTACTTGCATTTACTTTATAAACTCTTGAGTAGGCCGAGAGCTTAGTTAGAGAGATTTTGTGTTAGATTTGCTGTTGGATTTTGTGTAAAATCTGTGTTACGTCTTTGAAGACACAGAGCATTATGTTCAAACTATTGCATCGTTAATGGAGCAGAAAAAATTATCTTGAAGGCGTGATTTAATTTGGAGTTGAATGCCGTCAAGTGGTAGAGGGCCCCTGCCCCTTGCACGGATTTCTTTTGCGTAAACTAGATAAGTTTTTCCTAGCTGTCTTTACGTTCTGCATTTGAATTAGTAGTTGTTTTGTTTTATCTACTGTAGTCGTACTCATTCTAGCTCTTCCATAAGAAGACACTCTTCCAACAGACTAAAATGATGAATGTTTAATGACTATGGTATTGTAGGATAGGAGTTAAATTTGTATTTGTTTTTAACTAGCTATTGTAGTCATATTCGTTCCAGTTCTTCCACAAGAAGACACTCTTCCAATAAATTAAAATGATGAATGTTTAATGACTATGGTACTGTAGGATAGGAGTTGAATTTGTATTTGTTTTTAACTAGATACTTTAGTTATATTCATTCCAGTTCTTCCACAAGAAGACATTCTTCCAACAGATCATAACAATGAATGATGAATAGCTATAGTATTGTAGGAATTAGTTGTAGTTTTTAGTCTTCACTATCACAGTTGCACTTGTTCTAATCACTCTTCCACAAGAAGAAATTATTCCAAGACATCCTTAAGAAGTTCAAGATATGACCGTGATGTGATAACTAAGTTTTTCATTTGCTTTCAGTTCATTTGCTTTCAATTGCATACAAGTCCACAGTCAGAATTGTTCTACCTCTTCCACAAGAAGGAACTTTTCCAAAACATCACTAATGATGAACAAACAGATTGTGTAACTTCATAGAATAATGCATGTTAATTAGAATGCTCCGGAGTTTCATTTTGCATTTAATTCATGTTCAGCCTACTTTGTTTCAAGTTTGATAATGATTTCCAGTTCAACATTGTGCTAGTTTAGTAGCATCTTAGGTTCATTTTTAGATCAACGTATTGCACTTGCATCTCATAATCACACTGTCATCCCTTGCACAATAGATTACTTTAGTTGATAGGATCCACAAGACAACCTTCATTATCTACAAATATCTTTTTGTTCTGAAAACCATCAGTGATCCATAACCAAAGGAACAGAAGATAACATCATTATAAGGTCTGAAATATCTCTGCAAATTCCTCATCATAAACAGAGCTCTTCCTCAAGAAATCAACAACTCTTTGAGTATAAGTTCTGTGACATTCAATTAAGTTGCAGAATAGAATTAGGAGTTAATCATGGAATAGATGAGCTAGAACAAAATATTGCATCTTTAGTGTTGAATTGTTCAGTTAGAGAACTTGCATATTTAGTGATCATTTTTCAAGTTTAGTTTGTGTCATTTGCCTAAGAAGTCATTATCAAGCTCTTGTTTCTATTTCATAGGTTGCTTCAGTGTTTTTGATTACATTTGCCATTCCATACATTAGGCTCAACTGTGTTTTTGACCACCAATTTCTTTTCATTAGTTTTCTAGGCATTTTCATTGTAAACATAAAATTCCAAAAGACCAAAAACATCAAAAATCAACATAAAAGACCAAAAACCTCACAAAACACTACACACAACGCATTAGGAAACAAGCACCTAGGTACATATGGTACACTTCACTTCAGCAGTTTACAAATCCTGGTTGACAATTAAATGAGCTCAGTTTAGGAGACTAGATTGAGACCCAACAGGCAGATTGAGCATTCCCACTTTAGTGGCTATTCCACTGAAATTCAAAGAAAACTCTTTAGAAACCTGTGTATTACAGCCTTGTAATTTCTCACAAAACTGTAGGCATCCTGTCCTTCTGAAGACTTCCACTGCTGTTGGGTCTTCATTGATCAAATTCATGTCTGTTGGTTCATATCTCAGACATTGGCTACCCTTTTTTGTTCTTATTTTTTCTGCCATGGTTTCTTTAAGGTCTTCACAACCTCACGTGATAATTTGCAGCTTCACTTGATGAATTGCAGCCTCGCTTGATGATGCTCAATGTAAACCTTTGAAAACACCAACCGCAGCTTTGGCTTAGTGCAATAGCTCTCTAGAGCTCAATATCATGCAAGAATGTATGAGAAATGACGGAATTAGGAAAGGTTTTTGAAGTTTGATGTCCTCTCATGACTCAATGATGACTCATACATACCTAAACTGATCAAGATGACTGCAGACCTGAGCATGTACCTTGATTTTATCCTTCCATGACTCGAATGGCATCTAACTTACCCATTCCCAATGATTTGCTGACACCTAACAGCTAATGTGACAAGACATATAGAAAACTACGCTTTTGTAGCGTATATAGTGTAAATTTGGTTGTTTTTGCTATGAAACTATTAGTAGTTTTGTAGTGAAAAGTGACTTTTCACAGTGTATTTCACTAGGAAACTGTGGTTTCTTGGCTAAAATGACATTTTTGGTACAAAAACCTAGGAAATTGAAATCAGTCAGAAAATGATGAGTGATGTGACATGAGGGAGTTTCAAAATGAGTGGGTTTAGACCTTAGGGTAAACTTAAACAAGAAAAATTTAATATTTCCCTTGACCAATCATATATATAAAAACAAATGAATCCTAATACCCAATTTTTGACACATGAACTATTTAACTTTGTCAAATGATGTTTCATTTTTTTTTGGGTGATAACATCTTGTTTTAAAATGTTTTTTACATTCCTTTTATTAATTTAGTTGTATATTAATTTCAATTACCCTATTGAATTCATTTCTCTAAAAGTTCATTATACTCAATTCACTTGGTTCCCAATTTTAACCTTGAAAATGTAATTATTTGATTTTGGGTACTATTCTTCACTCACGCCTCCATGTTAATATTCAAACATGTATATATATAATGCAAAATAATCTTATTTGTAAGCTATATATATAATTTACAAATAAAATTAACATTTGTATATATAATTATATAATATTATAATATTATAATGCATAAAAATATTCATATTAAAAAAAATAAATGAAAAAAATACAACAAAATAAAAGCTAAGCATGTGTTTATGGATTGGGTGAACCTAACATAATTCCATTACCCAAAAAAGCTCTATGTCACATAGCACCTTTTTTCAGGTTGAAAATGTAAAATCACACGGTTTTTAAAACATATATATGGTGTACTCTTTTTTATATCAAAACAAATTTGTTTTGATATCGTGTAACGCATTTTTAAACCAGTGAAGCCTCATCTCACCATGGATTAAAAACAAAACATATATTATTACTAGGATTTTTAGCGTAATTTTTTGGGTTTATTAATTCAGTGAGATGAAAGTTTGATTTTTGCGCAGAGAGGCGCATCTACAGCTCAATATGACCCCGATGTCAGGGGGGTTACGTCCTCATACAAAATGTTAGCTTAAGTTTTAAATTTAAAAAAAAAAAAAAAAAAATCGCATTGTGCTAGAACATATATCAATTTCTAATACAATTATGTATTATTTATATAATTTGAATGGATAGTAAATTATATACGTGAATTTGAATGGATCATAAATTTACCTTTAACAAAAAAATTACCACATTGAATTTCCAAATTAAGTAAAATTTTAAACATCTTTACTCTTTACTAAATTCAATACCATTTCCTAAATCAAAGGAAAAGAGTTAATTCAACACAAACAATCAAAATCCAAAATCTTTTAATATTTCTTTTAATTAAATATTTGTAAAATGAATTTATACTTACTCCAGAGCTATGGTAAATAAATAAAAAATTATATAAACTAGATGTATGGTAAATAAATAAAAATTCTTTTTATATTTATTCCATAAACTTTTTATATTTAAAAAAACTTTAAAAGGAGGTTTTATTTAGTTGAAGCCTATGGGACGAAAACCATGGGACAAATTAATATTGATACCATGGGCCAAATACCATGGGTAAATAAATAAATATAAAAGAGGTATAAACAAGTATGATAAATAAATAAATAAATATAAAATAGATATAAAGAGGTATGGTAAATAAATAAATATAAAAGAGGCATAAAGAGGTAAGGTAAATAAATAACAATATATCAAATAGGATTATAAATAAAAATCTAATTATATAACAAGCCTATGGGCCAAATACCATAGTAAAGAAAAGGGTATGGTAAATAAATAAAAATATAAATAAACTAGAGGTATGGTAAGTAAATAAAACCTCTTTTCATATTTACTCCATAATCTGCTTTATATTTACGAATATTTATGTTCATTAGTTTACATAACTAAGAAGAAAGAGAGAGAGAGAGTGATAAGGGAGAGATGGAGAGAGAATGTGTATGTTTAGAGGTGAGATAAAGAGACAAAGTAAGATGTATGGAAAGAAGGGGGGAGAGAAGAAGTCACACTAGATGGATATGTAGTGAACAATATTTTGAAACATTCCTCAAGGGTAAGGTGAGTCTAGCTGCCATTAATCTAAAAATGGTGTAGAAAATATTTCTAGACCTCTGTAGCAAGAGACATTTAATAAGGAGATGTGACACCTCCTCGGAGCTTTGCATACATAGAGAACATATTCCAGGGCCATGGTAACCTCTGCGAGATAAATTCCCCCATGTAATAATTTTTGCGTGGAGGGCCAGTCAACCAAACCAAATTAGTTTTAGAGGGATCCCCCACTTCCAAATCTTTTGAAACCAATGAGGTATTGATGGAACAGGGATAGAGTTGGATATTCGGTTGTAGATATCGCTGACTGAAATATGGAATTGGTTGGGTTTTCCAATCCATGTCAGTCGATATTCTTCTCTTGTAAGGTGTATCCCCGCAACCTCAATTTGTTTGATATAATTATCCTTGTAAGGTGTATCCCCACAACCTCAATCTGTCTGATATAATTATCCCATTTTGTTGCCATTGAACATGTTAGATCCAAGTCTATAGCCTGAAACCATGTTTGAATGTGTGGAGAAACAGATATGTTAGATGCAATGTTAGATAAAGTAAACATACCTATGTCATGGAGATGCTAGAGAATTGGTGTCCTCGGGGAATGCTTTCCCAAAATCCCTTTGATGATGTCTAGGCCTGCACCAGTCTTGTGGCAATTACTCATCCCCCAACAGAGTCCCTCGAAAAGCAAGTGCCTATTTCGTATCATACTATGCCATATGTATGAGGATGAATTTGAGAAATCAGCTCCATTTCTAATTCAGTCTTCTAGATATTTATAATCCATATATTTTCCTAAGATAATCAAAGACCAGATGCCCTTACCATTCAATCCTCTCCACAGGCTCTTTCAAATTAGAGCTTTGTTGAATGATAAAGTTATAAGAATCCCCCATCCCCCACAATCTATAGCTATGGCCAAGGTGGAAAATCGAACTTGATGAATCTTCATGTGTTCTCTTGAGCCATACCAAAGGAATCTAGCCAGTGTCACATCAATATTCTTAATGATGGCCTTGGCCAATGAATAAAGGTGCATCCAGTATATTGATATGGATTGTCAAAATGACTTAATCAATATCAGCTTACCACCCAAACTAAAACATCTATGTACACAATGGTTTATTATGTTTTCAATCTTGTTAATGATCCATCCCCAATCATATATCAGATAGGCATGTGGTTTAATATGAAATCCCAAGTATGAGAATCCAAAGTCCATTGGCCGGATAGTTACTCCAAATAATTGACTGATCTGTATAGTCACAACCTTGTCCACCTGATGAACTATCAATTCTTATTTATGAGAAATAATAAAGAGACTAGATGTAATACCAAATTCTTCCAATATATAATGAAAATGGTTCCAATATGATTTATTTTTTCATCTCCACATAGAAGGCCAACCACAAACATGCAGTGGGTGACATTAATTTTCCAAGTCATTTTTATGCCAGTGATCAAGCCTCGATCGTTGCAATCCATGATCTTCCTACTAAGTGCTTCCATAACAAGTATAAAGAGGATAGGTGACAGAGTGCACCCTTGACATAATCCTCTATTGGATTTAAACAAGGTCATGGGATAACCATTAATGATAATAGAGAAATTGGAAGATAAGCACAATCCATGATCCATTCCTTTTTATGGAGGGAAATTCCAATTTTATATAAAATAAATCTCATGAATTTTGAATCCACACTAGCGAAAGCCTTACTAATGTCAATTTTCATAAGACATGCTAAGAGGCGCCTTACCTTAATGGGATGCATACATTCCTGTGCAGTGGCCACCGCGTCCTATATCTTCTGCCCCTCAATGAATCCGAATCGTTCTGGGGAGATGTGTGCATTCTGGTAAGATCAGACCCAAATAGCTATGAGCTTTGATATAACATTGTAAACAACATTGCATATAGAGATAGGGCAGAAATCCTGAAAATATTTAGGATAATTCAACTTCGTTATCAGTGCTAAAAATGTAGTGTTGATGGCTCTGGATATATGCCCATTCACCCTAGATTCCTCAACCACCTCCAGAAGATCATTACAGTCATGATTTCAAAGAAATAAAATACAATTCCACCCCCTAACCATCAGGGCCAGGATTCTTGTCCTTGGCACAAGCAAGGAGGACCCTATGAATTTCCTTGACTATAGCAGACCAACCCAATACAACATTTTCTTCTTCATTTACCATTGAGGGTAACAAGGTGATAAAATCCATTTGTTCTTGGAATGATTGATCTCTAGATGAGTATAAGCCTTTATAATGGTGAAAAGTGTCATGTTCGATCTCCTTTTGTGTGGTATGTTTGTAATTCTCATCGTTCTATATGCTGCATATTCCATTCTCCTTCCTTAGAATGGATGCGAATTTGTGGAAAAACTTGGTGTTCTTCTCACCGACCACTACCCATAAGGCTCAGATCTTTAATCTCTAGCTCACTTCTTGTGATTTATATTAAATACTCTTACAAGCTTCCAGTTCCATGATCTAAATTTTGAGGGAAGATGAGTTAAAAAGAGGGTCCTTTGGATCAAAAATCATCAATAATGAAGCCTCTATGGAGATCAGTTGCCAATTTTCTTCTTCTTTAAGCCTTTTGACCCAAGTGTGTACCCTATTTTTCAGGTAATTTAATTTATAGCAAGAGGATTCCACAGGAATGATCTTTGTTGAGGCTCCCGCCATACTTGTTGGACCAAGTCCTGGAAATCTGTGTCCATCTAGGAATGGTTAAATTTAAAAGGTAGAGCCTTCTGCCTTGTTCCTCCTGTCCAGGTGAGAGTGATTAGAAGGTGATCCAATGCAAATTATGGAATAACTACAAAGGATAATTTGATCATCCCACCACCAATATATATTTAATAAAAAAATATCCAACCGCTTGGAAATGTAGTCTATCCTAGTCCTACCATTACTCTAGGTAGGAACAATATTTGATGGAGAAATGTCGCGCAAAGAGAAGAAATAGAAAAGTTATTTAAAATAATATTATAACTGATTAGCCTTCACTTTTTGTCCCCAATTCTCCTTAATGTCTACTGTTAACTTGAGGTCGCTGACCACTATAAGAGAAGACAAATACAAAATACTAGAATTTGAGACTTGTTTTAAAAAAATTCTCCTACCAGAATAGGGCGCATACATATTGATGATATGAAACTGCATGGTAGATCCCCAAGAATGTCTCGAGAGTAAAATTCTTGTAGGGGTCAAAAAAGATGATAATTTGAGACAGGATGGCTTCCAGGCCACCTCTAATCCCCATGAAATCCCATAAGAATTGTAAGTGTATATGTGCCAACCAGAACACATTTTGAGCAAAATTTCCCATGATATTTCCTTGTAAATTATAGTTTCCTAGAGTAGAAGCAAATTAGGATGGTATCTCTGGATAGGGCCTTTAAGGTGGAGGGATGAGTGGTCCCAAATCCTTTAATATTAAAGGAAAGGATGATCATAGGGAAACTAGAGGGTCGATTTTGTATGCTCTAAGGACCTGATGAAGATAAGAGGCAGAAGTAGAGATATCATCAATGGAAGAGTCAGGTTCCTGAACAGGAGAGGCCTCAAAGAGGACATGAGATACATTTTTGAATTTGAGGGCCTTCTTCTTCCAAGGACTAGAGGAAAAAAACAATGAAGAGGGGGGAGGGTTTCAGTACTAGAGACCGCCTGAAGATGAAAACATTATTTTTTGATGGAAGGGGGTTCGATCTGGAAAGAGTCTGTAATTGATAAAGCCTCCAGTTCTCGGTCCGGGGAAGAGGGAGAGGCCAATGATGTCGAAATGAAATGCAGATTCGAGGGGCTGAGAGAGGGATTATCAGATGGAGGGATGGATCCAGAAAAATGAGGAGGATCTTCAGGAGATTGAGAAATTTAGAAATTGACAGTTCAATGTAACAAGCCCCTACATACTGATTAATAGGAGAATATTGTTTGGATAATACATATGCAAGAAGCATAATAAAATCATGGGTTGATATAAGATTACCTATAGAATTGAACAAAGGTTCATGATGATCAATTAGTGGCCTCGACGGAATAGAGCTAGAACTCCTCCAGTGGGGATGTCAAACAAGAATGATACGGCCTAGACAAGAAGCGCACATGTGTCAAGTCGAGTGGAAAATGAGGCATCTGTAAGAGATGCCCCAATAGTCGGTTTTTACACTACGGGAGAAAGAACCCAAATTTATGACCAGACTAGATGAGAGTCTACTTCCAAGATTGACCTCGACCAATACCCAAGTAGTTTTCTTATCCATCTATCCCAAATTGTCGTCATCTCAATAGTAAAAATTTCTAATTGAATTGGCTATGTATATAATGGAAGTGTTGGAATTAACTCCCAACCACTGCCATGAATAAGCTGTAGAAATTTGCTAAATAATGATTAATTATTCACCGAGACTATCTTGATCACATACAATTCGAATTTATATGCAACACATAATCTCTTCCACTCAACTCAGATCATCACACATGCGGAAATAAAATCAAGCGATAACACATCAAATCATCATACACATTAACACAGTATGTATGGGGAAAGATTATAGCTGAAAACCCCGCAGCTATTGTGTATATTATAATGGAGAAATCATGTAACAAACTCAATACAATACTCCTCACAAGTACTCAGTACTTTCTCATAAAGTTACACACAATCTAGCTCAGTTTTGAACAGGTTACTGGTTCAAAACTCACCGCCAATTGCCTTGCCTCTATTGCGAAATCCAGGCCTGTCTATATAGAGATCAAAGGTTCGAATATCCTTGGCTTGAATGCGCAATTGTCATGGAAAAATCCTCCAAGTGTGGTGCAAAACTCATGCACAACTGATGTCGCCACTGATAGCTAACTCCACCCTTTCATCTATCTCTTTCACTGGTCTCCACTGAACTGATCATGCACTGTAGTGAACCGATGTGTTCTTGAGTTGAATAATGAGTTACTAATTAATGAATTAAATAATATTTAATTCACTCCACTCATAACTAATTGATTAGCTAGTTAAACTAATCTCAACTAGTTCAACTAAAATAAACAGAACACAACTCCACTATCTATCTCATTAACTCCTCCAAACTTCTGTCACTGAAGTCCAACTGAAGTCAACCATGCATGATGCCATCAAACCCTTGGGAACCACGTGATTCCTCTGTCAGATGCATGAGCCACTTCTGTAGCTCGAATTGAAGTGCTCCAAGAGAGTAAACTGCTGTTTATAGTCTAAATATTATTAAGGGTAAATAATATTTGACTTCCCTGTTTTAAGGAGAGGCAGTCTAAAAATAGACTTCGACCTCTTTGACCTCAAAAATAGAGTCTCATCTATTTTTATCAACATGACACATACTTCAAGAATCTCAAACTGGAATCCCCGAACCATGCTCCATATGTCTAAAAATAGACATAGTCTAAAAATAGATTTTGCGCCAGAATTTGCCTGCGGGCCCACTTAGTGAAGGCGACTTCATTTCACTAAGCTTCATCATCTTGCTGCATTTTCAACACTCCCTCTCAGCAATATATGGATTATCTGCAACCCCTATCCTACCTCTGTGGAATTCGAACTTGCTCCTGGTGAGCGCCTTCGTCAGGATGTCGGCATCCTGATCCTCCGTGGGAACATATGAAAGCATCATGATTCTCCACTAAACACAATCTCTGATATGATGATACCAATCCGTGAAGCCATGCCGCCTCAACTGATCCTCCTGTCTGTACCATGAACCATATCCCGATGTGCCTCTAATATAGCGCAATACATGCTTGCCCACCTTCCAAAAGAGCTTGGTAGGCTTAACCATAGCTTGTGAAAGCTGGTTAACTGCATAGCATATATCGGGTCGTGTATTGACCAGATACATAAGCGACCCCACCAACTGTCGATAGACAGTGGCATCCACTACCTTCGTTGAAGTAGCATCCTCCTTCCTCCAACCACCAGGAAGAGGAGTGTCAACAGGCTTGCAGCCTTGCATGTTGAACCTCTCCAGAATCTCCCGGGCATACTTGCCCTGAGAAACAAACAGTCCTCCACTGCGCCGCCAAATCTCCAATCCCAGGAAATAATGAAGGATGCCCAGGTCCTTCATCTCAAACTCTCGTGCAAGATCCTCCTTGCATGAAAGTATCAACCGCTCATCACCCGTCAAAATCATATCATCTACATACAGTACGATGATCAACAGCTTCCCCTCCACCACAATCTGGTACAGGTTAGGATCCGCCTCACTCTTGGAGAATCCAAGCCCGGTGAAGTAGCTGTCTATCCGAGTGTACCAAGCACGAGGTGCTTGCTTCGGCCCGTACAGTGCTCTCTTGAGTCGGCACACATGCGACTCACTGCTGAAGATCTCAAAACCTTCAGGCTGCTCTATGTACACCTCCTCCTCAATAACTCCATTGAGGAACGCAGTCTTCACATCCATCTGATGAATGTGCCACCCCATCTGCGTTGAGAGAGAAAGGATCGTCCGTATGGAAGAGTACCTTGCGACAGGTGCAAAGGTCTCCTCATAGTCAATCCCCTCGATCTGTGAAAAGCCACGGGCGACAAATCTCACCTTGTACTTTTCCACACTCCCGTCAGCCGCCTGCTTCACCTTGTAGATCCATCGCGAACCCACCACTAATTTCCCCACCGGTCTTGGGACAATATCCCATGCACTATTCCTGATGATCGAATCATATTCTTCGATCATGGCATCAACCCATGCGGGTTCCTCCACAGCTTCCTCAAAAGAGGATGGCTCCGTCACAACACATTGACTCACAAGAGCCATGTATCCAATGTACCGATCCGGTGACTGTCTCTGTCTGCGCTGTGCTGTAGGTGGTCCTACAACCTTCTCTGCATCTCGAGCCAGTCGCTCAGCTTCTGTAGTGCGCATGCTCCCTCTGATGGTTGGCGCTGCATGGGTGGTTTCTTCCACCTCCCGAACTTCCTCTTGTGGCTGATCCACATCCGGAAGCTCCTCCTTAGGAACTAACAGCTCCTCATCTGCATGCAAGTGTAGCTCCCTCTCAAGCGAACACTGCATGGCTTTCTCCTCCTGAAATTTTATATCCTATCGCACAACAGTCTTGCGACTGTCTGACAAATACACCCGGTAGTTGTGAGGTGTATCAGTGTACCCCACAAATATTCCAACCTCAGCAGTTGGATCCAGCTTCCTTCTCGCATCCTTCGTCACATGCATGTAGACAGGAGAACCAAAGATCCACAAATGGGAAATATCAGGCCTCTTGCCAGAATAAGCCTCCTCCAGTGTACTCATGCCAAGAACCTTGTGAGGACAACGGTTCTGCACATACACTGCTGTATTGCATGCCTCAGCCCACAAGTGAAGGGGTAGGCCCTGATCATGCAACATCGCCCGTGCAGCACCCACGATCGTTCTGTTCTTCCGCTCAGCCACCCCGTTCTGCTGTGGGTTATGGGGTGCGATGTGCTCTCTCCGAATCCCTTCTGCGCTGCAGAACTCCTTGAATTCAGCCGAGATGAATTCACCACCGTTATCACTCCTTAGAGCAATCACCTTCTTCCCCCACTCCTTCTCGACCAGTGCTTTAAACTCACAGAACTTCGCGAATGTATCGCTCTTCTTCGGCATGAAGAAGATCCAGCACTTTCGAGAGAAATCATCAACAAAGATCGCATAATACTTGTGCTTTGCTGTCGAAGCAACTGAGAAAGGACCACACACGTCTGTGTGAACTCTCTCAAGGATCGTCGTGGCGCGACTATCCTTCTCGTGAAAGGTGGCTTTCACATACTTCCCTAAAGTACACCCCTTGCACTGATCTGACTGCGCAAGGTGCCCTTAGGAAGCCCAGTAGAAATCTGCTGCAGAATCTTCAAAGCTCCATGGTGAAGGTGGCCCAATCTCCTGTGCCACAGTTCGCCCTCATCATCCCGGCTCACCACTTCTCCCGCTTTGCATGCCATAGCTGCGCAGCCATCTACCTGTAACTGATAAAGGTTCTTGGTTCGAACCCCTATCTTCCGGGTCTCTCCAGTAGTCTTATTGCGCAGGAATGATTTTCCTTCGCTGAAGACCACATCATACCCCTTATCCTCCAACATCGCCACAGAGATCAAGTTCTTCTTCAATCCAGGTACATGCATGACATCCTTCAATACAAAGGGTTTACCAGACTCCCTCTGAAAGGATATGGTACCGATACCAGTCGCACTGTATCTACCATCATCGCCCATCTCGATGTGCACACCCAAATCTTTGTCCTCTAGATCTGAGAACAACTCCCGATCTCCCGTCATATGAAATGACGCACCGCTGTCCAAGAACCACACCGATCCCATCACACTTGAAACCAAGCATGCAATCAGTGAAAAGTCAAGCTCGAACTGTGAAGCCAAAGCTTCTCCATCTGCAGATCTCCCCGCTTGCTTGTTCTTCTTCTTCTTTGGACAATTGGTAGCATAATGTCCGTGATCATGGCAGTGAAAACACTTCACTTTTGCCATATCCTGCTTCTTGCCCTTTGCACCATAATGAGAGGTTTTCTTACCCTTCCCCTTCTTTTCTTTGGCCACCAAAGCGTAGTTTTCTTCATCATCTCCCTTTGATGAAGATCCATCTCGAGTAGTCCTCCTTATCTCCTCCTGCATGAGATCCGCCCAAAGGCGCTCCCATCCCGACAGCTTCTCCCGACCATTGACACTATCTTGATATGAGTGCCAAGCCTTCGGAAGACCAAGGAGAGCCAAGTCGACCATGTCCTCATCTTCGACAGTCACCCCCACACTTCCCAGCTCATCTCTGCACTGAGTGAACTTCGTGAGGTATTTGGCGATACTGTCGCCCTTCTCCATCTTGATGTTCCCGAGCTTATCTTTGAGCGCCAACTTCCTTTGGTCACTCTTACTCTGGAATAGATCCGTCAAAGCTTTCCACATTAAATATGGAGTAGCCTTTCCATGCAGGCTGGATACAATATGATCCTTGACGCCCTCCAATAGGATCCTTCGACACTTCGCCATCTTCTTATGCCATGCATCGACTTCAGCAGGATCAGTGGGCTTTTGGACATCCGTATCTACGAAATCCTTTAGATCATTATCTTCTAATACTGCCTCCATGCGATCCTTCCATGCAAAATAATTCGAACTGCCTTCAAGAGCATATTCGAGTCGCAAACCGTTGAAAGACATTTTCAACACTGGCACCAAGAAAACAAAACTGCTGCAAAATTTCGAATTCCACCTCAAAGCTCAACCGCTCTAGATCGTGAGAACAAATTATTTCTAGCACAAAGATCGACTGCAAGGGGCGTTTACCAGACCTTTCACTTTCCGAAGAAAGATGAATCCGGAGGCTACCTGGCCCGCATGCAGACTCTGTCTACCGAAATAAGTTTGTAATCACCGTGATGATCAATCTCTGCTTCAATAGCTCCGATACCATGTAGAAATTTTCTGAATAATGATTAATTATCCACCGAGACTATCCTGATCACATAAAATTCGAATTTATATGCAACACATAATCTCTTCCACTCAGATCATCAAACATGCGGAAATAAAATCAAGCGATAACACATCAAATCATCATACACATTAACATAGTATGTATGGGGAAAGCTTATAGCTGAAAACCCCGCAGCTATTGTGTATATTATAATGGAGAAATCAAGTAACAAACTCAGTATAATACTCCTCACAAGTACTCAGTACTTTCTCATACAGTTACTCACAATCTAGCTCAGTTTTGAACAGGTTACTGGTTCAAAACTCACCGCCAATTGCCTTGCCTCTATTGCGCAATCCAGGCTTGTCTATATAGAGATCCAAGGTTTGAATCTCCTTGGCTTGACTGTGCAATTGTCATGGACAAATCCTCCAAGTGTGGTGCAAATATCATGCACAACTGATGTCGCCACTGATAGCTAACTCCACCCTTTCATCTACCTCTTTCACTGGTCTCCACTGAACTGATCATGCACTGTAGTGAACTGATTTGTTCTTGAGTTGAATAATGAGTTACTAATTAATGAATTAAATAATATTTAATTCACTCCACTCATAACTAATTGATTAGCTAGTTAAACTAATCTCAACTAGTTCAACTAAAATAAACAGAACACAACTCCACTATCCGTCTCATTAACTCCTCCAAACTTCTGCCACTGAAGTCCAACTGAAGTCAACCATGCATGATGCCATCAAACCCTTGGGAACCACGTGATTCCTCTGTCAGATGCATGAGCCACTTCTGTAGCTCGAACTGAAGTGCTCCAAGAGAGTAAACTGTTGTTTATAGTCTAAATATTATTAAGGGTAAATAATATTTGACTTCCCTGTTTTAAGGAGAGGCAGTCTAAAAATAGACTTCGACCTCTTTGACCTAAAAATAGAGTCTCATCTATTTTTTCCAACATGACCAATGCTCCAAGAATCTCAAACTGGAATCCCCGAACCATGCTCCATATGTCTAAAAATAGACATAGTCTAAAAATAGACTTTGCGCCAGAATTTGCCTGCGAGCCCACTTAGTGAAGGTGACCTCATTTCACTAAGCTCCATCATCTTGCTGCATTTTCAACATAAGCAGTGGCAGCAGCCCACACTTCATCAATTTTTTGTTGTAGATAAGGATGAAGCTTCAGTCTTCAAATCTGAAGGCGTTTTACGCTAAATCTAACAACAGAGTACCCGAGCCTTAACTCTGCTTTTATCTCCATTTTCCACGTTATTTCTTACTTGCCGTAGTTCACCTACCTTTTCATTTAAATCACCCGCATTGAAAATCCCTTACCTTTCCCTCAACGCTTAGCCATAAGTTAAATCCCCATCGATGTGATATCGATGGGACCCACCTAAACCTTTACCGCATTTTCAAACATCTGATTTCATTTTTTTTCCGCTTATTCCTTTGTATTTTGCATTTTTCACTTACTAATGTTTACTGCCCACAATACCGCACTTCGCAATGTTTACAACTTACCATTTAGCCACTTCGCAAGCTATGTTATTTGACATGCAATGCGATAGTGCTATCACACATCACAATCGTAATCCTTTATGATCTCCACCAAATTTCCCGCAATATATGTTATTTAACCTGGGATGCGATCGTGCCACGTCACATCACAATAGTAACATATTAACCTTACCTTCCGCCGCTCGCAAGTTATATTGCTTTTTCGCAATGTGATATCACAGCAACACATCGAAATCACACAAATTTAAGTTTTCCTATAAAGCACCCGTGAGTTAAAAGTTGATATTTCCAAAATGCGATAAGGGCATGGATGCGATGAGGACTCAAAGTCGAAACATATAAATTTTAAAATCTTCCCTTTTGTGTTTTGAATGCATTTTTACGTGTTTTCGTGTATAAATTGAAATACGATCTCTGCGCCAATTGAATGAAGAAATGAGTCTTTTTTACAGCAAAAGGACGACTGGTGGTTAAACATTCATCCAACATTGAATAGATTTAGGTTTTCAAGCTTCGGCCATTTTTATTAAAGAAATGTAATTTCATATGTTTACTGTGAAGGAATAGAAATTGAAATTTGGTTCCTCTCCTATTTTTCGATCTGCCTATCTATGTATATGTTATTTCTACAAATTTGTGCATTCTTTGTGTTGTGGGGGAAGCATCCCTCTGTGTTTTGTTTCATTATATATTTCCAACATGTTATTAGAGCAGGTCTAGACTCTCAGTGAAAGAAGCACGAGCTCTCTCTCTTTACTGAAGAAGCTGTAAGATTGGTTTGAGAAGCGGATTTCCCCAGCAGTGAGAAAGCTTATGTTTTACATAGTCAAGTTTATTGTTTGTATACACAGTCAGAATGGTAGCAACAGGCACAAGCCTGACAAATCCACAATTACCATAGTTCAATGGTAAAAATTATGATTATTGGGCCATTACAATGAGGGCCCTGTTTGCTTCAAAGATATATGGGAGTTGGTGGAAGATGGCTTTCCAAAACCAGCAGATGCAACAACGCTTATTGCTTTTACAACATCATAAAGAGACTTGTTGAAAGATAATAGGAAAAAGGAATCCAAAGCCCTCTTCTATATCTTTCAAGCATTACATGAGAGTATTTTTCCAAGGATTGCAATAACAACAAAGTCTAAGGAGACATGGGATATTCTCAAGACAGCCTATCCAGGCATGGAGAAGGCAAAGACAACAAAATTAAAAATGTTGAGGAGAGATTTTGAAACTCTTTGTATGAAATATTCTGATAACATAGACTCATTATTCACACATTTGATTGGGTTTTTTAACCATATAAGGTCTCATGGAGAGACTTGAGGAAAGAAGAATAGTGGAGAAAATCCTAAGAAGCCTACTAACAAGATTTCATGCCATAGTAGTGTCCATAGAAGAGACAAAGGATCTCTCACAATTTTCAGTGGATGAGCTTCATGCATCACTGATGTCTCATGAACATAGACTGAACAAAACAATGAACTCCTCATTGGAGCATGCTTTCAAGACACAAATATCTTTTGGCCAAGCTAGAGGTCTAGGAAGATCAAGCTACCGAGGAAGAGGAAGAATCCCACATAGAGGTGGAAGAAGCAGCCCCACAAGCACAAGCGGAAGGGGAAACAACCAGAATCAAAGCGAGGGATCAAGCCATAATCAAGCACAATGACAAAGGTATGATAAATCCCAAGTCCAATGTAATTATTATAAAAAGTATGGGAATTATGCCAATGAATGTAGAAAGAAACAAAACGATATCGGTAATAGACCTAGTGTAAATTTTACAAGAGAAAAACAAAATTAAGGAAATGTGCTTTTAACTTGTAATGTAACACAAGAAAAACAAGAAGATGTATGGTTCTTAGACTCAGGTTGTAGTAACCACATGACTGGAAACATAGCAATTTTTTCCAATCTGGATGAGAATGTTAAATCTGAAGTGACAACGGGGACTAATAGAAAAGTCTCCATCATGGGGAAAGGAAGAGTATCAATACTGAAAAGGAAGGGAGAGAAGAAGTTTGTGCTAGATGTCTATTATGTACCTGGAGTGAAATGTAAGGTGTATCCCCGCAACCTCAGTCTCTTTGATATAATTATCCCTGTAAGGTGTATCCCCATAACCTCAATCTGTCTGACATAATTATCCCATTTTGTTGCCATTGAACATGTTAGATCCAAGTCTCTAGCCTGAAACCATGTTTGAATGTGTGGAGAAACATATCTATTAGATGCAATGTTAGATAAAGTAAACATACCTCTGTCGTGAAGATGATAGAGAATTGGTGTCCTCAGGGAATGCTTTCCCAAAATCCCTTTGATGATGTCTAGGCCTGCACCAGTCCTGTGGCAATTACTCACCCCCCAACAGAGTCCCCCAAAAAGAAAGTGCCTATTTCACATCATACTACACCATATGTATGAGGATGAAGTTGAGAAATTAGCTCCATTTCTAATCCATTCTTCTAGATATTTATAATCCATATATTTGCCTAAGATAATCAAAGACCAGATGCCCTTACCAGTCAATCCTCTCCACAGGCTCTTTCATATTAGAGCTTTGTTGAATGATAAAGTTATAAGAATCCCCCATCCCCCACAATCTACAGATATGGCCAAGGTGGAAAATCGAACTTGATGAATCTTCATGTGTTCTCTTGAGCCATACCAAAGGAATCTAGCTAGTGTCACATCAATCTTCTTAATGATGGCCTTGACCAATGAATAAAGGTGCATCCGGTATATTGATATGGATTGTCAAACTGACTTAATCAATATCAGCTTGCCACCCAAAATAAACCTCAAAGCGAGGGATCAAGCCATAATAAAGCACAAGGACAAAGGTATGATAAATCCCAAGTCCAATGTCATTATTGTAAAAAGTATGGGAATTATGCCAGTGAATGTAGAAAGAGACAAAATGATATCGGTAATAGACCTAGTGTAAATTTTACAAGAGAAAATTGAAACTAAGGAAATGTGATTTTAACTTGTAATGTAGCACAAGAAAAACAAGAAGATGTATGGTTCTTAAACTCAGGTTGTAGTAACCACATGATTGGAAACATAGAAATTTTTTCCAATCTAGATGAGAGTGTTAAATCTGAAGTGACAACAGGGACTGATAGAAAAGTCTCTGTCATGGGGAAAGGAAGAGTATCAATACTGAAAAGGAAGGGAGAGAAGAAGTTTGTGCTAGATGTCTATTATGTACCTGGCCTAAAATATAACCTTATAAGCATTGGACAACTCGTGAATAAGGGCTATAATGTGTATTATAAGAATGATGTGTGTACAACCATGGACATGCATCCAAGTAAAAGGGTCATTGCAAAAGTGCATATGACAAGCAATAGGATGTTTCCTCTCAATATCATAATAAACCTGAAGAAAGGAGGTGTTGTAGAAGTTGTAACACAAGAGGCCTTTCAAGAAGAAGTGAAAGATCAAAACTAGTTAAGGCATTTAAGATTTGGACATCTCAATTTTGGAGGTCTAAACCTGTTACATAGAAAAGGGATGGTAAAGGGATTACCACTCATAGAGAAACCAGACAACCTATGTGAAGGTTGCATCTTGGGAAAACAACACAGAGAATCATTTCCAGCATGAAAGAGTATAAGGGAAAAGGCACCCTTAGAGATTGTCCACTCAAATTTATGTGGACCAATGCAAATGCCATCGTTAGCTAGTAGTCATTATGTCTTGAAATTTATAGATGATTATACAAGAAATACATGGGTTTATTTTCTAAAATAGAAGAGTGAAGTGTTTGAACAGTTCTACCACTTCAAAGCTCTTGTTGAGAAGCAAAGTGGGAACTACATACAAGTGCTGAGAACTAACAGAGGTGGAGAGTATATATCCAATGACTTCCTACGTTTCTGCAAGGAGCATGTAATACACATGAAATTTACTGCAAGGTATACACCGCGGAAAAATGGTGTAGTAGAAAAAACAATAGGACCAGCATGGACATGGTCAAAAGTATGTTGAAGGCAAATCATTTTCCAAATGAGTATTGGGCAGAAGTTGTAAATTATGCAACTTATATTTTAAATAGATGTCCAACAAATTTTGTTATGAACAAAGTTCTGAAAGAAGCATGGAGTGGAACAAAGAATTTTTTCACTCACATTAGAGTATTTGGATGTGTGGCATATGCACATGTCCCAAATCAGTTAAGGAAGAAGTTGGACATCAAAGGGGAGAAGTGTATATTTGTTGAATACAGTGATGAATCCAAGGCCTACAAGCTATATAATCCATCAACCAAGAAGGTAATAATCAAAAGAGATATGCAGTTCATTGAAGAATAATCTTGGGATGGAAGTTTAGAGAAAAATGTAAATTTGAAGACATGTATTTCACATGAAGATTAAAAGGAATTGACTATAGAAAATAATCCCCCAACGGTGGCTCCTCCTCCACCTATAAAATCTCAACAGATCACACCATAAGAAAGAAACAAAACAATAGTGAAGAACCAAGGAAGTGCTTCTCTAAGCACACCACAGGGATCAACAACTCCCTTGAGTTCAAGTGGAACTCCAAGCACACCAAGAAGACCAAGATTCAGAAATTTGAGTGAATTTATGAGAAAGAAGAAGTAAATAATAATATTGATCTGAATTCTTTATTTTCTTTGTGTTGATGACCCAGTCCATTTTCAAGAAGCAGTAAAAGAAGAAAAATGAATTGAATAAATGAATGAAGAGATTGGAGCAATAGAAAAGAATGATACATGGGAGTTAGTGGACCTCCCACAAGTTAAAGAAGTCATTTGAGCAAAATAGGTCTATAAGACCAAAAGCAATACTAAAGGCAATATAGAAAGATACAAAGCAAGACCTGTTTTCAAAGGCTATAAGCAGCAGTAAGGAAGAGACTATGAAGAAACCTTTGCACCAATTGCAAGATGGATGGAGACAGTGAGGACAGTGTTGTCCATATAAGCACAAAAAAAGTGGAAAATATATCAAATGGATGTAAATTCAGCATTTTTGAATGGAGTGTTGAAAGAGGAGGTATATGTTGAAGAACCTCCTGGCTATGAGATAGAAGGCCAAGAGCACAAAGTATGTAAGTTGAAGAAAGTTATTTATGGGCTGAAGCAAGCACCAAGATCATGGTACAACAAGATTGATGCTTACTTGATGGATAATGGGTTTGACAAGTGTGATGGTGAACCCGCAATCTACATTAAAGAAAATAACGGAAAAATCCTTATTGTTGTTTTAGATGTAGATGATTTAATTTTCACAGGCAATGAATTTTATCTCATTGCTGATTTTAAAGTTGTCATGAAGAGTGAATTTGAAATGACTGACATGGGTTTATTGAGATACTTTTGGGAATAGAAGTAAAGCAAAATGAAAAGGGAATTTTTATTTCCCAAGAAAAATATGTTGCAAAAGTTTTAAAGAGGTTTAGCATGTAAAACAAGAAAGCACAAACAACACCAACTATCATGGGGTTGAAGTTAAGAAAATAATATTGCAACAAGAATGTTGATCCAACATTGTACAAGAGCATAGTTGATAGTCTAATGTATTTGACTGCAACTATGCCTGATATTATGTATGTTGTAAGTTTAATTTCCAAATTCATGGAGACACTAAAGGAGACATATTGGTAAGCAACCAAGAGAATATTGAGGTATGTGAATGGAACAAAGGAGTATGGTGTTCTATACTCCTCAACTGATAATTTTAAATTGATTGGTTACACTGACAGTGATTGGGCTGGAACTGTAGATGATAGGAAGATCACATTTGGGTATGTGTTCCATTTGGGATCGGGATCCATTTCATAGGCCTCCAAGAAGCAATCAATAGTTGGATTATCAATAATAGAAGCTGAATATGTGGTGTTAGGGTCCCGTGATTTGGAAAATTGGCAGACCAAATGATATGGTAACATGGAACCAAGCTTTGGAGTCCGATGACCTAGCCTTCCTGGACTCAGAGAGGGATCTCTCTATTGGGGTGGAAAGGATGTATTCTTTTTTCTCTAGGGTTTTGATTTTAGGCTAGTTATTAGGTGTAGGGTTTGTTGATTGTTTTGGTTGGGAAAGATGGTAAAGTGGAATAGGTGGAGTGAGAGTATGTCAAAGCCATTGGGCTATGGAGTCAAATGAAGTCAAGGGTGTCTAAATAATGAAACAGAGTGTGCTGCGGGGCCAATTTAGCAAGGTCAATGGATCCTTAAGGTGATGTATGAGGTGTAATGAACATTAATATTGGGAAAGACTAAGAGGTCTTAAACATATATAGTTTAAAATTTATAATTCATGAGGTAGGACAAATCATTAAGCTCAATAAACAATACTCTAAACTAATATACATCCAAGAGAAACATTCCAGTGAAACATAGAGAGCATAAGAGCTTCTAACTTTAGAAATTCACCTTCAGATTTTGGGAAAACACATAAGATAATACAAATAACTCAATTTATGGGGAGGGAACTCCTAAAAAACATATATCAAGTTATTGAGAACTCTAAAACAAGTTTGTAAGCATGGAAAAAGGGCAAGATTGAACGAGACCTCTTTGTCTTAACCTAACAATCAATATTCCATAGAAATGCTTCAAGATAGGGTTTTGAAAACTTCAAATAAGAAGGGCATAACTTGAATCATACTTGTAAGATAGCATAATAACCATACATGAAACAAAAAAAAATTTTGGTGGTCCGAAGGAGCAATCAAGAATTCCTTAAGATGGCCAAAAGAGAAAACATCAAAGCTATAACAAATAGGAGGGCTGAGGTGCCTCAAAGAACATGTCTCAACCTATACTTTTCTGTTTTATAGTAGCCAAGAAATATGAAATATAATGATAACAAAAGAAACAATAGAAAAATTAGGAAGACATCACCATTCACCAATCTATGGAATCCTGCAAACAAACTTCTCCATCATCAAGCCAAGAAAGCCATTCATCCACTTCACAAAACCAATTTCTTCTCCAAGCTTATGAAACCATGTATATTTCTCTTCAAGCTCATTAAATGCCAATAATACAATGAGTTAAAATGAAATATTTATGCTGCAAATGAGGAGGTGAAGCTCAAGATAGGGTTCGAGTATCATTTATTACAGATTAAATGCATTCCTAACCTTGAAAACCATGCAAGGTTTAAGGCAGGAATATATGCAGCTACTTCTCTGTTTCAATAACTCTATCTTAAATTCCTAAGGAAAAATAGCTGAAATGTTTGACTTTAAGGCCTATTCTTAACTCTAAAATAACTTTTGAGCTGCTTTCAAAATATATCTGACTGCATAATAACTACCCAATGCCTTTATGGAAAGAAATCATGTTGTAGGTGGAAGTTTTAGTCTTTGGAGGAGTAACTAATTCTTGATTTAGTTATTTGAGGCTATCTTTGGGTTAATCTGTCTTCGTTTAATCATAAAACTCTGCCTTAGGCCCTTGAACCTTGATTTCCCTTTACAATATGTCTTACTACTTTATGACTGTTTGTTTATTCATTCTTTGTTTTTAAACCTTTGATCTTTATCTTTAATCACTGTCTTCATGGCTAATCCTCTGTATTTTATCTTTTAATTTGGAATTAGCCCTCTAATCATTTTTTTCTTTCTTTTCTTCATTGCTTTCTTCTGTTGTAATTGTCCTTTGTGTGTAGGGAGGGTTTCTTCATGGTATGAAGGTTTATAACCCATAGATGATCATGATTCATCAGGAGTCAAGCCTTTATGTAAACCCTCCTGGTTCTTTCATACGAATTTACCTCTGGATCGTCATCTAGAGGTTAATTCCATCATTTTCTTGACTGTAGGAATTATTTTTGGGCATTACTGCAATCAAAACCTGCAAAACACAAACAAAAATTTAGCCTAAAAAAAAACTGCGAGAGGAGTAAAACTGCATTTTTTTGGTTTTTGAGGCATCGGGAGTGATCTGCAGAGGAGAAGGGAGTGTAGGGGCATGATCCCAAAGGCGGAACCATGAGAAAATTCAAGCAGAGGTGAAGAACATTGATTTTTGCACGGGGAGGAGAAAGGTGGTTTTGGAAAACCATGGTGGTTATCGCGTGGGTCAGGGCCGTTAAACCCTATTGCAATAATCTGCGCGATATTCAATCTGGACCATCAAATCTTGAGGATAGATATCGACGGTGTGGGGTGACTTGGGGAGCGAGCGAAAGTTTGTAGGGTGGAGCCCGAGGACAGGTGTTGGGATATGAATGGGTGGCAAGGGATAGTGGAAAGTGGGACCGGGCGCGATGACATGGGGGGTTTTGTTGTGTAGCATAGGTTTGTATAATGAATGGGTGGAGTGATGGGGTGTGACCGCCATTGTATAAGAGCCCAGGGTTCAATATCAACGGTGTAGATGGTCTGAAAGAAAATAAAGAGGCAAGGTAAGGTAAAGGGGCCCACTTTAATTTTTCAAAGGTTTGGGCGGGGTTTTATCAAACGGGGTAGAGGTGTATTTAAATAGGGAAGGGGCTATAAACAAGGTGGAGAAAATGGTTCTGTGGGAGTAGAGGGGACCAGGGGCTGAGACAAGAAGGGGCTAAAGGCCAAATTAATGCAAAGGGCAGGTTTAACATAAAACAGGGTTTTGGTTAGGTTTTTTAAAGGGTCCGATAGGCAAAAAGTTAAATTTAAACAATGTGAAAAGGGATTTTTACAATGTTTAAGGCTTTTTAGAGGAAAAATGATAAATGGGAGAGGATTTTTTAGGGTTTTTTAGAGGGGAAGAAGGGGATGAATGAGGCAAACAAGCCCAGAAAATGGAGTTTTCCTTTGTAGCAGTGGGATAGTCTGAGAAGGAAAAAGATGAAGTTTTGAGTGAATTAGTTAAATTTAGGATGATGAAGGTAATGAGATTTCTAGAACTCACAATGTTACTTAAATATTGTTTCTAGAAATCTAGGATTATAACTTAGTCATCTTTTGATATCAGAAAAAATTATTGATGACTAATAGCAGCTCCACTTGGGGATGGCAGCTTTCTTTTTAAGGTGTCCATAACCTCAATTCATCAAATATCTGAGCTTCATCAGATCAATACCTTATCCATTGGGCATATTTCCCTTCTCTTTCTCTTTTTGATATTTCTTTGAAATGACAATCTTTAACAATCTGCAACATATGATTTCTTTCAAACAACATTTCTACCTACCCAATCCTAATTGTCCTAACATTTCTTCTTCTTCTTTGAGTACACTTGAACTGGAAAAATATTTGAATTTTTTTTTTTTTGAAAACATAAATAAACTATCTACTTCAATCCTTATTTCTTCCAAGAGTTTAGATTAAACTGGTGAACTATTTTTATTTTCTACCTAAGATTATTTGACTGCCAAGATTAAGCTGTTTGGCAGTCTTGATTCTCTAGCTAATGACATGAAATTTAAAGCATGGTTCAAATCAAGATTAGACAGTCTGATTCACCATGGTTGTGGCATTGAAACAAGCTACACACAAACATTATTTGTATAAAATTAAATTTAGAAAGATAAGGATGTGATTTGTCATTGGTAATGCATCCTTATCTATATCTTTGGTTCTGCTTTGAGCATGTGGAATCAGGATCTTCATATTTCCCTAATGTATCCTTCTTGATAAGTCAAGTCTGAAATAGTCTTGAAAATCATTGTCTCTACTAACTTATCAACATAAAT
Organism: Pinus albicaulis; assembly: GCA_034641835.2. Lineage (NCBI taxonomy): Eukaryota > Viridiplantae > Streptophyta > Pinopsida > Pinales > Pinaceae > Pinus > Pinus albicaulis. Next base: position 1,725,198,322 of record CM076578.1, on the reverse strand, counting down.
TTAAAGCATGTTCAACCATGATTAGGCTAGATGACTGAACGAGATATTTCTTTGAATCAGTAATGGCATTTAGACTTGCACACTTTCAACAGTACTGTTTTTTAGGTATGGGGTTGTACCTCTTTTTAATTTTGCCCTCTTTTTTTTTCTTTTCTTTTTTTTGTATTTTCTTTGGTATTTCTCATGCTATGTTATGTATAATGAGTGAAAACTTTGAATCTAGGACTCTTGACAGAAATAATGTCTGAGCATCCTGCCATTGACAAGACCTCCAAATAATTCTTCTCCATTCAGCTCTTGTAAAAAGAAATCATTATGACCCCTAATTGAGTGAATGATATAAGGCCTTTCCATAAATTCTCAAACTTCCATGTTTACCTTTATCTTCGCTTCTGGAATCCCATTTCAAAACTGTATCTCCAACTTGGAATTTATTTGATTTGGTCCTTCTGTCAAAGATATTCTTGATGTTTTCTTGAATGGCTTGTGTCCTTTTGTATACTTCTTCTCTTGTCTACTGTAAATGAATGGTTTGATTTAGCCTTCTCTACATGTCATTTTATTCTATTTGTACTTCTTGGAGAATTTTTATGATTGAGACTCCCAAAGATGTAGGGAAGATTGCATCTATGCCATATACCAGCTGATAGGGGGACATATTTATTGATTTCTTGGTGGTTAGCCTATCAACCCATAATGCATGAACCAACTTATTATGCCATGATTTCTGATTTTGATCCAACATTTTTTTGATAATGTTGACTAGACTTTTGTTGGAGGATTCAACTAATCCACTACCCTGGGGGTAGTAAGCTGTGGAATGGCCTAATGTGATATGATATTTGTAGCAGAAATCCACTATTATTTTAGATTTGAAAGCAGTAGTATTGTCTGTAATAATTTTCCTAGGACAACCAAATCTGGATAGTATGTTAGTTTCAAGGAACTTGATAATGACAGAGTCAGTAGCATTCCTAGAAGGGATGGCTTCTATCCACTTGGTAAAATAATCTGTGGCAGTAAGGATCCACTTATGTTGGGCAGATGATGTTGGGTGAATTTCTATAATAAATTCTAAACCCCATCGCTGAAAGAGAGCCTCAACACTGATGGGATGCAAAGGTAAACGTAAGAGTTTTCTCTTGCCATTAAAAAATTGACACTTATGGCAAGTCATGACTAGTTTCTGAGTATCAGGGAAAAGGGTGGGCCAATAAAGTCAGCTCTAAGAATCTTGTTTGTTGTGTTATTCCAGTAAAGGTGGCCTCCACATTCAACCTCATGCAGCTCATGCATGATTTTTCCTGCATCATCCTCTAGCAAAGATTAGCAATATGCCAACAACATTTTTCCAATATAACACTCCATCTAAAATGCAATAATTTAAAGCTTTTTGTTTTAATAATATAGCTTTAGTTTTTGATAGAGAGGGAGGAGTATTAAGATAGAGAAGCACATAAATGATATCAGCATACCAAGGTGAATTCAAAAATGTTTCTTCAATGTATGGAGCTGTGAATTCTTCTCGTTCTTCTAAAACATCAACCATATTTATATTTAATACTTGGAAATTTGATTCTGCCATGAGTTTTGCTAATCCCTGTCCTTTAACCATCATGGTAGCCCTGATCTTTAAATCATATTATAAGATAATTGTAATCCATTTTCCCATTTTACCATTAGGTCTTGATTTATAATGTCCTTGACAACTGTATGTGGGACAAAAGCAATGATATGTGAGTGTAAAATGTAGACTCAGAAATCTTTCAATGATTTTATCAAGGCTAAGGCTTGTTTCTCCATGATGTTATACTTGAGTGGAGCATCTATTAAATCTCAACTGAAAAAGGATAATGGTTTTTCTTGGCCCATGTTATTCTTTTGCAACAAGACTGCAGCAATGATGTGTTCAGAGGCAAATGAGAAAATGTAGAAATCTTTAGTGAAATCGGACTAATAAGAACTGGTGTTTGAGTGAGAGATTACTTTACTATTTCAAATTATGATTTATATTCTAAGGTCCATTTAACTCTTGTTTCCTTTTTGAGCATGTTTGTGATATTTATCAAAAGTTCAGCAAGGTTGGGGATGAACCTTCTGAAAAAATTGATCTTCCCAATGAAAGATTGCAACTCTTTGAGGTTTCCAGGATGGCTAATTTTCAATATGCCTTTAATCCTTTTAGGGTGTACTTTGATTCCTTCTTCACAAATGATGTGGCCAAGAAGTTTTACTTCTTGGAGACTGAAGAGTGTCTTTTTGGGATTCAAAGATAAGCCATATTTTTTACATTTCTCAAAAACTTTTCTCAATTGAATCAAATGTTCTTTATCATTTTTGGATAAAACAGTAATGTCATCAAGGTAAATGATTATAAAATAGCCTATGTATTTTGAAAAAGCTATGTCCATGGCCCTTTGGAATGTGGCCCATGCATTCATCAAACCAAATGGAATTTTAACATACATGAATGTACCCCAAGGTGTGGTGAAAGTAGTTTTATGTTGATCACTTGGGAGTACTAGAACTTGGTTATAGCCTGAAAAACCATCCAACAGTGATATTCTCTTAGATCCAACCACCTTTTTAAGTATGTGGTCCATTTTAGGCAAGGGATAATTATCTTTTAGGGAGGCTTTGTTCATATTTCTAAAGTCAATGCAAAGCCTAATTTCCCTGGTCTTTTTCCTAATAGACACGAGGTTGGACACCCATTGTGAGTATCTAAGGGGAACTATGATCCCAACATCATATATCTTCTTGATCTCTTTCTCAAGTAAAGGTAATAAAACAGGGTTTATCCTTCTTAGTTTTTGTTTGAAAGGTTTCTGATTTTCCTTAAGAGGAATTTTGTGTTGAATAATGTTGGTATCATATGATTTCAGATCTTTGTACCCCCATGCAAACACATCTCAAAACTCCTTGAAAAGTTCAATATAATCCTGTTTGATATGAGTAGGGAGAGTGCTAGATAGTTTGATCATTTTGGGTTCACTTATGCTGCCTATGTTATGTTCTTCTACATTATTTTCTGTAGGCTCCATATTTGGCTTTTTAGCTACATCATTGAAATCAAAAATCTCCTCTAATGGTGTAAAGCCCCTTGGTATTGAATCATTTTTACATTGTAAAACTTCAAGGTCCTTTTGGTCTATTTTGTTTAGTGGTTTTATTGTATAAAGATATTCAAATTGGTTTATATCAGCAGTAGAGGAAAAATCTATTTCATGGACTTGTTTTTTTATCAAGATAGTATTTTTCATGGCTTGAGTTGGGTGTTAATTCAGCAAAATCATTTTCAAATTGCAGAAAATCATCAATGTGTTTATCTCCCTCAAGCACTTGCCAATATTCTTCATTATCAGGGACTGTAGGCCTATTTTTTACTTTAACATTGATTTTGTTACACAGTAATTTGTCACCGTCCCTACCATTCCCCGTCCCGCACAATGGAGGACCCATAACGTGACCTGTGAACACTGTCATGCACTGAAAACATCATCATTGCATCCCTCTGAGTATGAGCTTCATTTCCCCTTGAGACATCTCCTTGCAAAATCCATGAAAAACAGCTCTTTTTGCATTGGCGCGGGTAGACAGTTCAGTGCTCGCGCCAATCAGGGAAATCCTGTAAAGAGGTCGCGCCACTTGGCGCTCTGTCATAGAGCAGCAATCGCGCCACCCATTTTGGGGACTGTTTTTTAAATATGGATGGCGGAAGTTGAGTTCAAACAAACTCACAACCATTGCCTATCTTGAGTTGGGAGGTTTGGCTGCGGGAGTTCTATGGAAGGGAAGTGTTTTTGCCACCTTCTATGGAACCTTCCTTGTTGATAGGGCCAATCCCATAATAATAGGGATCCCAACTCCCTCCTTCCCCATCTATAAAAGCTTGCTCAGATCCATGGCAAGCTAGTCTTGAAGTGCTGAAGCTTTGCATCTCCTATTCCCAAGTGCCTTTGTGCTGAAAAGAATCCCTTCTTTCCCTTAAGGCCCATTCGAGCAAGGAGACCATTGTTACGAGACTCTGGAGAGGTTTCCCTTTCCCTTGGCGAGCTTTGCGAGACGTGGACGACCGGAGACCCGTACGAAGGAGGCTGCAGCGTCAGAACTTGGTTGTAACTTCTATTCGTTTATCATTTTAATAGATGACTATGATTATGGTTCCACTCCTTTTTCCATTATGTTAATGCGAGTAATGTCTTTTCTGACCGATGTTTAGTTACGTATGCCGGTTCCTATGCTTGTATCTGTTTGTTCTTTCTGTGTGCAGGTGTTCATCCACGGAGATCGTGGAAGGATTGTGATCTGCCAGGACTGAAGGACGGGGACATCTCTTCTTCAGATCGAGCGCTGGAATCCAGGTAGGTTTTTATCCCAAATCTTTCATTCGTAACTAAGAGCCTGCGTCATAGCATTGTTTGTTTATTGCTAGACCCCTGCTGGGCTAGTAGGGATCGCCTCTGTCCGCAGAGGGGATTTACCTCCTCAACAAATTGGCGACTCCGCTGGGGATCGTCCGGTTTTCCTTGTCCCGTTTATGATTGGTTCGCTTTGATTGTTTCTCCTTGCTTGATGGACCTTCTGGGTTGGATTCTTTCACTATTTTAACTTCTTGGTTTGCTTAGCTTGTATTGGTCTACTTTCAGAGTAGCTTGTTTTTTAATTTTTATTGGAGAACTCGACTGGCGCGGGTTTTAACCCGACAGTCGCGCCACTTGGCGCTTGTTGCATTTGTCTGTCTCGCGCCAATCGGCCTCTGGCGCCAGTTTCAAGGCCACAGACGCGCCACCCCTGTGACTTTTTTGAGTTTCTTCATTTTTTGGCTTTCTGAGCTTGACCAGTACTTTTCTTCTTGATTTTCTGATTGTCTGGGTGTGTTGGAGTCTTGTTTGACTGGAATTCACCACTATCCTTTGGTTGTTTGCCTCTATCTATCGATTTCACGATTTGAGCCCTAGGGCATCTAGTGGCTTAGTGAATCGAGCCCTCCATTGGGAGTTTTGGTGTTCTGATTGTCCTGTCAACTTGTTGATTGATTCTCCACGCTCTCTTTACAGTCTTTGATTGTTTTGTTGCGTTTTTTGAATGATTGTTCATTCCTTCGTTCAGAATTCGCTTGTCTTGCTTTGGACCTAGATTACACGGTCCATCGGAAGTCTTCAAGTCTTTCTTTGCTTTGAGGGACTTCGGGTCGATTTAGAGATTTGGTTGCTTGCTTCGTTGAGTGAAAGTTGCTTGCTTCGCTCTCTTAGATATCATTTCTCAAATTGTTCCTTTTGTTTTCAGTGCACATTAGCCATTAAACATTGAAAATCAAAAAAAAATATATGATCTCTTTTGCTTTTGTTAAATTAGTGCAAATTGTGATCTTTTCCATATTGCTAGTGATTAGTGTTTGAATGAAAAGTGTGCAATTGCATTAGTTGCATTAGAGACATTCTTGTTTGAATTCCGTTCATTTCGTTTGCATAAAAGCTCTCAACTCTCATTTAACTAGTTTTCATCGAACGAAATGTTGCACCGTGGCATATAGCTTGCATTTAGGAGACACTACATACGATAGAGCCTGAAAATTGAAATCTAATTGAAGATCAACTGTAAAACTTATTCAATTAAACTAAGGCAACATTGGAACTTAACGCAACATATTTAGAAGGTCTAGGCTAAAGACGTGTTCTGGCGTCGTTAAACCTAGCAGCTGTCGTTCGCCTGTTGGCTTTAGACAGCGCTAGTACGGACTTGCGCTCCCCGTACCGTCGCGTATATAAAGGGAGACCCCTATAGGTTTTCAATCCTTTATCCATAGGAAGCCGAGTCTGTCGCCCCATACCCGTGATACACCGAACACAGCATTCGGGGAGACTACCTGCACGTACGGAAAGTCCTTGGTCGATTTCTGTTTCATTTTTGAAACCAAGGTGTATATTGCAGTTCACGGATATTTGGTACACCCTTTGTGCCTAGTTTTTACTGAGCAGTCATTTGGTCTTTTCTGACTCCCTAAACTTGAAAAGACCGTCAAGCGCTTGTCCTTTCACGCTTGTGTCAACTCTGAAAGAGATAGAGTCATCTTTTATCGTTTCTCGACTCTTAAAACATGAAACGGTAGAATTTCTTACTTTCCAATGTGGTAAAATTAATCGCCCAAGATTACACGCCCATTTAGATATTGCTTGTTGGCCATTTGATCGTGTGTCTTAAACTCTTTTTTCAGCCCGTGTGTGGTTTTGAGTTTTGATGGCAACTTTTTCAGAGTTTACCAACCAAGGAATCCCTTCAAAAGGGAATCCTGGTCATTTTCCTCGTTTTGGAAATGTTGGTGCTCCTTATATGGCAACGTTGTCCCTTCCTGGGTTAACTGTTGGGTTGCCTGTTTGGTTGTTATCAACCTCTGTCGTTCTGAATGTCTCAGTTACTGGTCAATCAGTTCCTCCACCCGAACCACATCATGTTGATTCTAAAGTGGACCTCTCCCCTTCTTCGCCTGTTTCTGAGTCCTCCTCCTCCTCTTCGCCTGGTGAAAGTCTGGATTCGAGTAACCAGGTGGCTAAGAAGAAGAAGAAGAAGAAGACAAAGAAGAAGAAGTCTGATAAGCGAGAGGCTAAATGTACAGCTACTGTCCATGAGGAATCTCCTCTTGATAAACCTTCCAACCCTCCACGGAAATTCAAGTTCCCTTGCCTGTTGTGCACGGGAGACCATCTCCTTCGAGACTGCCCTGGCATTCCCAAGGTGCTCGAAGTATGGTCCAACGGCCGCCCACCGTTGCCTTTGGCTTCCGGGAGTCAAGTTGGGGGCACGTCTTCAGCTGCTGTTGATAAGAACTCTAAGAAGCAGGGTAAGATCACCAATCCCTGTAAGTTGTGTGAAGGGCACCATGCTATTCACCTTTGTCCTTATATGGATGAAGCCAAGCGAGTCCTGGACAACCTGACTGTTTCTACACCACGCCTCCCGGCTGGTTATAAACAGCTTTCTTTGAGTCTTCCACCGGCCGATGCCGTGATTGGTCAAGGGTCATCCTTGGTCGATCCCACTCCTCCAGAAATTCAGATTCAGGAATCCGTTCCCGACCAACCATTGGTCGTGGGATCGGTTGAACTGGCCCCGTCTGCGGTGCACCAGGTCTTTTCTGTCGAGAGTGGATCTCACACCCCCCATGTCCTTCTGATTTCTTCAGATTCTTCAGACTTGGAGAAAGATCCTCCCGTCCCTGTACTTCAAGAAGCTCCTCCTCCGCCTCCCATGATGGAGGCTCCGGAGGATATCCCTCCCGCCTTCGAGATGGAGGTTATGGAGGATGCTTCTTCTTCCGTAACATCAGGGGAAGACCTTCGCATGTCGATGGTAGCCCCTCCGAGTAGTTTGGTCGCTTCCTTTGATTGGAGTCGATTTGTAGGATTTCGCCTTCCGTCTTATGTGCCTTTCGAGATCACAGTACAGGCTCTTGGTCTGGTTGTACCCAGTACCATTATAGATGAAGGTGCCTCTGTTAGTATTCTATCCTCGACTACCTGGCAAGCCTTCGGTTCGCCGCCGCTTGCGCCTGTTACGCAGAATCTGTTGACTTTTAACAGAAGGACGAGTCAACCGTTGGGGATCCTTCCAAGGTTACCTATTACTTTGGGAGGCAAAACCGTCCATATGGACGTGATGGTTGTTCCAGGCCCCTTGGATTTCAATCTGCTCCTGGGGCGAGATTACACTTATGCCATGGGAGCGCTCGTCTCCTCCCTCTTTCGTGTGGCCTGTTTTCCACATGAAGGAAGGATCGTGACCATTGATCAGCTGTCGTTCTTTGGTCCTAATGTGGCAACTGGTCCACCATCACCCCCTCCGGGTTTTTATCCACCCGTTGTATCTGCTGCACCGCAGGTCAACTATGTGTCTACCTACCCCGTGCCTGTGCTCAGTGATGATGCCGTCGTGCATCAGGTGCTGGGGGCATTGGGTCCTGACTTCCAGGATGTTTTCCTTCCATCAGGAGTGGAACTCTTGGAAGCACCGCCTTCTTGTTCATTTTGATGAAGGTGGTTAGAGCACAGTTCCCTCCCTGTGTCAAGCTCTTTAAAAAATGAAACAAGGTTGTCGGAGCAGAGTTCCTTGTCTTGTGTCAAGCTCCTTAAAAATTGAAACAAGATCGCCGGAGCATAGTTCATTGTCTTGTGTCAAGCTCCTTAAAAAATGAAACAAGGTTGTCGGAGCATGGTTCTTTTCCTGTGTCAAGCTCCTTAAAAAATGAAACAAGGTTTGTCGGAGCACAGTTCCTGGTCTTGTGTCAAGCTCCCTAAACCATGAAACAAGGTGTCTGAGGATAGTTCTTTTAATGTGTCAACCTCGTTAAAACAATGAAACACGTTCCCGTTCAATTCGAGTCTTTGATAAGATCTCGTAAAATCCCAGTCGAGTCTTTCTCTTCATCTCATAACTTGAACCTTCACTCCATCCGCCTTTCATATGGACTGAAGCTTGGGGGGCATGTACCTTGAATTGAGTCACCATGTTGGGGGCATGCTTACTTTTTTCAAGCATAATTTGTTTCCGTTTCAAGCTTGTGTAAAAATGAAGCCAGTTTCAAGCATAGTTTATCTTTGTTTCAAGCTTGTGTAAAAATGAAACCAACTTCAAGCAGAGTTTCCTGATTTCAAGCTTGTGTAAAAATGAAACCTTTCCCTTTTACCTCTTGTGATTGTCATCTCATCAGCCTGTTTTTGCCAGATGAACCTTGGTTTTCTCACTCCATCGTCACTATCTGCTTGGTCGATCATATGCCTTCACTTGGTTGTTTTACCCATTCTTGAGGAACCGCTGCGATGAGTGGTCTTGTTAGCCAGCCTCTTGACTTTTATCATGTTTTGAGCAGTTCCACCATTACCGGAACCAGTTGCTACCCTTTATACCACTCGTTCCTCCAGGAAGAGTCATCTTTCAGCTCTTTTCTGACTCTCTAAATATGAAAAGATTGCCGAGGCCCTTGTCATTTCGATCTCGTTAAAATGGACACGAATCGACATTCACCCGGTATAAGTTTAACCCTTTTTCGGGCCGGGATGGATTGATTACGAAAAAGGAATACCCTAGCCTATCGCGACTAGGAGGTTTCCCCGGATATTGTTTTCTACCTTTTCGGATCTGGGGAACTATTTACGAAAAGGGACTTGTGGAGTTTTCTTTTTGCTGTCTTTTTAAACTCTCTAAACATGAAAAGACGCCGAGTTCTTCCTTTGTCAGACTCGTTAAACCCTGATGACATTGGATTCCGTCGAAATGACGTTATCCGAGTTTCTCCTTCCTAGGACTCGTTAAATGCACTAGGATGGATTCGCCCGAAGGGCGGACTTACATCACAAGCATATGCTATCCCCTTCAAGCTTGTTATCAAAAATAATTGGGGTACTCGCCAGAAATGGTGGGGGAAAAATGGAACCATCGTCATTGTTGTCGGCAGTATGTCGCTCTTGAACATGGCACTTGTCTGCATTCGTGTCGGGTTGGGGACATCTCATCTCGCTACTTCACTTTGCTACCATGGGTTTGGGTAATCTCTTTTGACCTCTCATCTATTCACTGCCTCGTCACCATGACCTTTGATCCGTTGATGTCGAATACTGCCAAATCCATTGTCGTGCCGTCAATATGTTCAAGAGAAGTTGGCCTCTGCAAGTATCGACCTTCCTCTATTTCTCATATAATCCTGATTCACAATAAAACATTATGTTCCTCTGTCTCGTGTCGATGATGTGGGAATCATTATGGCCCACCTTCGATCAAGGTCACTTCCTGTCGACTTCAACTCATTATCCAGGAAGTTGGTCTAGAGATTCCTTATGGTACCTTGGAGCCTGCATGCCTCAATGGCAGGTTCGTCGCATTCGACGAGAGGTTTACATCATTGGCCTCCGATCGAATGATTCTGCGGGTGCTCGACGTCAGCTCATTTATTCGCACGCCGTAGATTGTACCTGTAGTACCTTGAGAACCATTGTCATTATTGGTGGTTACTCTCGCGTCTGTTAACGGCTTCCATCATTGGCTGGTAATCAGACGATGTTCTTGCATGTTCGACATCAGCTCACACATTCGCATGCTAGAACTTGTACTTAGTTGGGTCGAGATGGAGCGCAAGACCCTGGATTGTGTCTGTTGTAATCCAGGCTGCGATTGTGGATTTTTATCATTATGTACATGACTCACTGATTGGATGGCTGCGACCATACCTGAGTCTATTTGTTTGATCTTAGTTGGATGGTTGCGCCCATACCTTGGATCCGGATCATAGCATACTCTGTTTCGGATGGCTGCGTCCATACCATATATATACGTCATGTACTTGAGATATCAGTTGTATCTTTCTGCGCAGGTTTTCCAACGGCGGGCCTTCAGTTGGACATGTTCTCGTAAAGCATTTCACCCCTCTCTCTCTCGGGCCTCATGCTTTAGGGGGCATCTGTTACACAGTAATTTGTCACCGTCCCCACCATTCCCCGTCCCGCACAATGGAGGACCCATTATGTGACCTGTGAACACTGTCATGCCTTGAAAACATCATCAATGCATCCCTCTGAGTATGAGCTTCATTTCCCCTTGAGACATCTCCTTGCAAAATCCATGAAAAATAGCTCTTTTTGCATTGGCGCGTGTAGACAGTTCAGTGCTCGCGCCAATCAGGGAAATCCTGTAAAGAGGTCGCGCCACTTGGCGCTCTGTCATAGAGCAGCAATCGCGCCACCCATTTTAGGGACTGTTTTTTACATATGGATGGCGGAAGTTGAGTTCAAACAAACTCACAACCATTGCCTATCTTGAGTTGGGAGGTTTGGCTGCGGGAGTTCTATGGAAGGGAAGTAGTTTTGCCACCTTCTATGGAACCTTCTTTGTTGATAGGGCCAATCCCATAATAATAGGGATCCCAACTCCCTCCTTCCCCATCTATAAAAGCTTGCTCAGATCCATGGCAAGCTAGTCTTGAAGTGCTGAAGCTTTGCATCTCCTATTCCCAAGTGCCTTTGTGCAGAAAAGAATCCTTCCTTTCCCTTAAGGCCCATTCGAGCAAGGAGACCATTGTTACGAGACTCTGGAGAGGTTTCCCTTTCCCCCGGCGAGCTTTGCGAGACGTGGACGACCGGAGACCCGCGCGAAGGAGGCTGCAGCGTCAGAACTTGGTTGTAACTTCTATTCGTTTACCACTTTAATAGATGACTATGATTATGGTTCCACTCCTTTTTCCATTATGTTAATGCGAGTAATGTCTTTTCCGACCGATGTTTAGTTACGTATGCTGGTTCCTATGCTTGTATCTGTTTGTTCTTTCTGTGTGCAGGTGTTCATCCACGGAGATCGTGGAAGGATTGTGATCTGCCAGGACGGAAGGACGGGGACATCTCTCCTTCAGACCGAGCGCTGGAATCCAGGTAGGTTTTTATCCCAAATCTTTCATTCGTAACTAGGAGCCTGCGTCATAGCATTGTTTGTTTGTTGCTAGACCCCTGCTGGGCTAGTAGGGATCGCCTCTGTCCGCAGAGGGGATTTACCTCCTCAACAGATTTGTTCATTTATCTGGGGTGTTTGGCAAGTGCTGGCAGCAAAGGCAAGTTCATTTGCAAGGTTGTTTTGAGCTCTAGGGATGAAAGTGAGTTCATATTTTTCAAAGGTTTTTAGGAGCTCTAGGGCAGCATTCCTATATTCTCTTAATCTTGGGTTTTTGGCTGAATACTCCCCTTTTATTTGCCTAATAATCAGCTTTGAATCTCCTTGGACTGATATTTTCTTGGCTCCTAAATATTTGAGCAAACGTAGGCAAAGGAGGAGAGCTTCATATTCTGTAATTTTATTGGTGCATTTAAAATCAAGTTTATAGGAATGTCCTTGGTTTGTATTGTGTATCCATACACCATCTCTAGAACTTGTTTTGCTACAAGAGCCATCAAATCTCATTTCCCATAATGTTTCTATCTCATGCTCATTTTTCTTTTGTTGTTCAGGGCTACTAAGGTTAGAGATGTTAGATTTTTCTTTTGAAGATTGATTTGACTGTTTAGGTGAATTTAACTTTGTCTCATTTTACTTTTCTTGTTGGCTAATTTCATCTTCATTGTACAAGATAAAGGAATCTAAATCTGAATGAATAGAATAAATAGGAGTCTTGTTTGGCCTATCTATGTTGCTTACCATAAATTTCATATGAGATTCTATGTATAATCTTCCAGTTTGGTTAAAAACTAGAATGGTAGCATAAGACATGTCTATTTGAAGGCTTCCTTGAAGTTTGGCTCCCCATGATCTAAATAGAAGCATGCCATATTTGGGGGAATGTTAGCAACAATTATGTCCATAATTAGACCCTTAGTAGGAATTTGTGCCAGATTGACACATAAATCCTTTATTAGGCCTAAACACTTGACTCTGCTTGAATCAAAGGAATATAGGTCTTTGTAAGGTTTAGTAATTTCTAGGCCTAATATCTCCATCACCACTTTTGGCATAAGGTTGTGAGAGGCACCAGAATCTAGCATGGCATTGTGTAAAATTTTATCATGTATATTTAAGATAACATAAAATGGAGGAATTGTTCCTTCTTGGTATTTTCCTTCTACTTCAGGACCAAACAACAGTTCAGGTTTATCATTTGTCAAGTTTAATGTATTAGTATCATTGCCTATATTCAAAGCTTTCAAAAATTGGTTTTTATATTCATCCTGGGTTACTAGTTCAGCTAAGGGTATGCTAATTTTGATCTTGGAAATTTCACCCTCAAGGCTGAAAGGGACTAATGTTTTTGACATATTTACATTTTTTTTGTCAACCATAGTATTTTCAGGAATTCTGATATGCTGAGTTTTATTAGGACTGTTATTTAGGACAGATTTCTCAGGGCCACTAGCAGAAGTACTAGGGCAGGTTGGGTCAACACTTTGCTGATTGGATTTTTCTTTATTAGAGTCATTTTTCTTTTTCAAAGTGTTATTTCTGTTTTTTGTCTTTTTAGGAAGAGTTTCTAAAGTTTTCCTAATAGCAGTGTTTGTGTTTTCATCATTGGAAGTTCTCGGGTTCCTTTTGCTTCTAAGATCGTATTGTCTGTGTACCTCCATTATTGCATTTTTAAACCCTAATTGGTAATCTTCAGAATCCTCATGATTATTTTCAATTTGTTCTGTGGAGAATAAACCTTGTTCTTCTCCAGTGAGGAAAACATATGTCTCACTTTTAGATCCTATAATATTTACATGATTCTCTTCTTATCTTTCAGTTTCCCTTTCTTCTTCTTGATCTACATAGTTTTCTTGAAAGGGAGGCCTAATTTGTTGGTCATTATCTCTTTGTCTATTTTGAATAGGATCTCTTCTAAAATTGGGATTTATATTTCTGTTTTATGGATTAATTTGGTTTTCTCTAGGAGGCACTCTATCATTTAAGTTTATCTTTTCAAGCATTCTTTCCATTACTCTCACTAAGTTATCAATTTTGGCATCAGATGATGAGGTTGATGCCATTGTTTCATCTTTATATGTAACTCTTTTCTCTGATTTTAATCTAGCTCTTTTCTTGATCAGGTTTGCTTCTACACTAATAGCTCCCCTCTGCATATCTTCTAAAGTTAAGGGGTCTCTTTCTCTTAGCTGTTAGGCCATGTCTAGATCAAAGCCTTCAGGAAATCTAGCTAAGGCTAAGCCTAGTGGAGGCTTCATGTTAGGGGGAAGTGCATTGTAAACACTATTGAATCTAGTGCAATAATGTTGGACACTTTCCCTAGTGTTTCTTTTGAGGTTGCTATATTCTGAAAGGATTTGGAGAGAGTTTTTTTTAATTTCCCATTTGTTTATGAATGTTTGGTATAAAGAAGGGAGATCATTTAGGCTATTAGGAGTTAAGCTTTTAAACCATTTCTTGGCTTCTCCTCCTAAACTTTGGGCAAATATTCTCATCTTAATGGTATTTTCTTCTATTTCCATGTAATCAAAGACATCATTTATTTTATCTGCATGCTATTGGGTAGTAGTAGATTCAGTTTTAGTGAAATGGGAAATTCTAGATTGATAATCATTTGGTAAAGGAACCAGAGGTTGTGGTAACACTAATGGGGCATACCATGCTGCCATGGTGGGAGAAAATGTGGGATTTACAAGAGGTGGACTTGTGGAAGTGAAAGTGGGATGAAAAGGAGTGTTTTGAACAGTGAATGTATGGATGGGAGTAGTGGAAGTACTTGGACCAGTAGGATGATTATGAACAGATTTGCTATGAAAAGCACTGAAGTGGTGGAGAAGCTGAAAATCAGGAGGAGTGGAAGGAGATGCTTCTCTACTAAAGTTCTACTGCAAATCTGTGGGTTCAAAGTTATATTGGTCAATATCACTATGTGACTTGGTTCTAAATAGGTTCCTTGTATGAGACAATTCAAAGTGAGGATCTTTCAAGACAATAAGGTTTTGAGGGACAAATCTTGTTCTTTGGATGGTCCTATTAGTAGTTAAATTTCCAGCTTTAGAATTTTTCCTCAAAATCTTTTTTGTATCATCAAGTATTATAGGAGGATTAGGGTCTGGGTGAGATCTGGTACTGATCCTATGTGAAGCCAGATTTCAAGTTCAAAAATTAGAGAGGCTGATAGTTTCAAGAACTATTTTTCAAAAGTTTTGACCTCTCTTAATGTTTAGGATACTTCTAAACTTTGGTACTAGGCTTATAAACTTCTTTAGGACTGATTTGATACAATCTTAAGGGAATATAAAAGAACTAGTGGATTAATAGGCCTACTGGGGCTAGTGGAGTCGCCAAGTGGAAATTTTTAGTTTTTTGAAGGTAAAATGTGTTATGGTCCGCCACCAAATGAGTAAATAGAAACCAATCTAAGAATTTTTTTTTTTGGGTTTTCTGACTTTTTATGTGGTTCTATAGTTTTTAAGAGTTTTCTATGCTTGAATCATCATTTAGCTAAGATGGTGAAACAAAAAAAGTCTACTCTATGGCCATCAGCCAAGATTTCTATGATTTAATAATGGTTTCTGGAGTCCTAAGGTATACTTAGTTTCTCACCGACTCAGAAGGTCCCACCATGATCACCAGAATGTTATTCAAGGGATGAGGTGGCAGATAAATCACCAAATACTATAAATTAAGGTTTTTTGAATCTTTAAAGAGTGTTTAAGCATGAATTTACTCAGAAGGTCCCACCATGATTGCCAGAATGTTAGGGTCCCATGATTTGGTAGATTGGAAGACCAAATGACAGGGTAACATGGAACCAAGCTTTGGAGTCCGAGGACCTAACCTTCCTATACTCAGAGAGGGATATCTCTATTGGGGTGAAAAGGATGTGTGCTTTCTTCTCTAGTGTTTTGATTTTAGGCTAGTTATTAGGTGTAGGGTTGTTGAATGTTTTAGTTGGGAAATGATCAGGAGATCAAGTCCCTTGTAGAAAAATGCTCAAAAATGAAGTTGCTCAGAATTGGTCCGAACCAGATCGACTGGAAAGAGCTCGCCAAAATGATCCTGCAGCCATGAACGACACTCAAATACGTTGTCGTATGGAGGAGATATTGCAGTTTGAATTTTCCCAATAACTTTCAATTTTGAAAGATTTTTTTTTAATATATTGTGATGGGATAAATTTATTTTTTATTAAGGTTTAATTAATTAATTAAATTATATATTTATTAATATTTATATGATTTTTATTAATCATATATTATATTATTAATTATATATTTTAATTAATTATTAAAAAAAAAATTAAATTAAACCTTAATCAAATTTAAAATTTTAAACCATACAATACATTAAATTAAATTTGAAATCTTCAAATGTGTTAAACCCACATACCATATATTAAAACCCAACGTATGTGTTAAAATTCAAAGAACGTATGTCTTAAAAGGTTTATGTGGTTACGTATGGTTTAAAGTCAAAGGCACGTGGTGGTTCACGTGGGCATGGGCGGAATTAACGTGGAGTTTAAAAAATCTTTTGTTTGCAAGCGGTGAGGATTAAACAAGGGTCGGGCGGAAGACAACCAAACGGCCCGACCAACGGGCTACAACGGTTGGTTTGTTAAACCATTGCCGCAGATTTTAATTTAAATGTTTGGGCGCGTTTTGTGCGGGGTCTTGGTCACACGGGCCCAGCGCTCGATGAAGAGCATATTAATACATATGGTTCAAAACTTAATAAACGCCACGTTTAACTCAAAGTCTAATCAACGAACTCTGACAGGTGCGGTCCCATGGGGCTTATCTGCCAGCCCTCCAATTTCGGCGGTCAGTTCGGCGGAACCCCCATATTCAGCGCCTGTCTCCAGAATAGTCGGGCTAGCTGGCAGTTAGCCAGATTTAGTGGAGTTTTGCTAGGCCAAACTGGCAGTTGGAGTAAAAGAGCCATAACTTTGGCTAGGAAAGTCCTTTTGGGACGAATTTTTTTTTGATTCTGGGGTAATTGATCATTCTGGAGCTGTTGGAAGTGTTTGCAGAGCCATCAAGGTGCTCTAACATAGAATTTACCAGCATTTTTGGTCGTGGAGCCACTAGGGCCTAAGGGAAGAAGAGCTGTTTTGGACTACCTTTATCCAATGGAGGTGGTTGTTTAGTCATTTTCTACTAATTTGAGCCTTCTAAATCTATTTTTGCAGTGTATTTTTCCATTTGAGGCTTTTATACATTTTTATTCACATTTTGAGCATTTAATCAAAGAGGAAAAAGCCTAATTAGAGGTTTTTGGACCCAGCGACGGTAGCCCAAGAGAGGGGTGAACCGCTTAAACAATTATTTGCTGTCATACTGTATAATTTTGCTGCATATTTTCAGATTCTGCTCCTTTAAATAGTAAATTTTTATAAGCAAACTTTTCCCAAGCTGGTTTAAACAGTGAACAAAACTTATCAGTTCATCTTCAAACCACTACACTTCATTTGCAGAATATGTATACTTGTCTATTCACACATTAAAGCTGGATCAACGAATACTTTTCACTTAAGACAATTAATTTCATTGATCAGATCTCTGTGATTACATTTTATTTCTTTAGGCAGAGTCTGTAGAAGGGCCAGGTAGCCTCCAGATTCATCCTTTCTTTGAAAGGTAAAATATCCGGTGAATGCCCCTACAATCAATCTCTGTATGAGAAATACTTTGTTCTCACAATTTTAGATCAGGTTGGTATCATAGCTCAAGGTTTTTCTTAAGAGTTTGTGAAATTTGTGCAAGTAAATTGTGTTATTCTGCAAAATTTGATGCTTACTAGGCTGAAATTGTAAAGAGGGGAAGGTCAATTGGTTAGAGAACAAGTTAATCCTCAACCAAGGAGGGCTAGAGTGCCATTACATCCACCTTCCATTTCATCCTCAATAGCCTTAGAATCAGCCACAAACATGTCTTCCAAAGAAGGAGAAGTACATGAGGAAATGGATCCCAAGGAAGAAGAAAGAGTCTTTAGAAAAGATTTCTTGGACTTGACTGAGATGGTTAGGATCCTATACCAAGAGAGAAATGATAGGATTGCTGGAGAAGGGTCTAGAAACCAAAGAGAAGAAGGAGATTCTTCATGAGGAAAGAAAGACAAAGATGAGTCTAAGAAAGGGAATGGAGGAAATGGTGATCCACCATCTCCATCATCATCCTCATCCTCCACATCATCCTCTTCAACTTCTGAAAATCAGTCACAAAAAACAAAAACATCTCTTAAAAATCCTTTGTTAAAGCTTGATGTGAAGTTTGAGTTGCCGATGTTTAATGGTGATGTAAATGAAGAAAAATTGGATAACTGGATTAGACAGCTGGAAGTCTATCTAAGAATTCAGAATTTGCATGATGATGACACAAAAATCCAATTGGCCTCTTTGAGAATGGATGGAGCAGCTTTGGTTTGGTGGGAAGCCAAGACTAGAGAGGATATTAAAATGTATGGTAAGATAACTCTAACTTGGAATGAGTTTATTACTGCTATTAAGAAACAGTTTTATCCTCTTGCTCATATTCAGAAAGAAATCATGAATTGGAAAAATTTTAGGCAACTTAAAGGTCAAAATTTGCAAGATTATACCCAAGAGTTTAGAAGGAGAGCACTTCTACTTGGAGTAGACTTACAAAGTAAAGACAGCTTGTTGAAATACATAGGAGGTTTGCAAAATTATCTGCAACATACTATTCTAATGTTCAATCCTACCAGCTTAGATGAAGTCTGTGTGCAGGCTACACATTTAGAAGCTAGAGGAAAGAATATTTTTGATGAGGATAGTAATTTCAAAAACAAAGGAAAGAAAACAGTTGCAAATTCAAGAAAGGAAAAAGGAAAGTTTTTTTGTAAGAACTGTTCTAAGACAAATCATGATGAAGATAATTGTTGGAAGCTTCATCCTGAACATAAACCAGAAAAATACAAGAACAAAAACAAGACCAAAGAAAAGGAGAAAATTGTAGCAACAGTTAAGCAAGACTTAGGGTCAGACTCAGGTGATGAGACAAAAAGCATAGCCATGGTTTTAAAGAACATTAAGGGGAAAGAAGTGGTGCAAGACAAAATTCCCAGTTCTAGCTCTTTGAATTGTCACAAAGATACTCATGAGGAAAAGAGGAGGATAGAGCTTTTCCATGTGAGGGTAATTTCAAAACATACCAAAATTGAAACACTATTTGATAGTGGGTCACAAGAAAATCTTATATCTGAAGATTTGGTCAAGCAGCTTAAACTTGAGACCATTCCACATCCGAAGCCTTATCCACTTGGATGGATATGTAAGGATGCCAATTTGCAAGTTTCAAGGAAGTGAATATTGCGCTTTGCAATAAATGCACACTTTATTGACACAGTGGAACTTGATGTGGTGCCGCTTGATATCTCGGGTATTGTTTTGGGAAGTCCTTATTTATTTGACAGGAAGACCATCTTTCATCGCCATGAAAACAAGTATCACTTGTTCAAATATGGTAAAGAGTACATTGTGAGAGCTCACAAGAAGAAGCTGGAATCTTCTTTACTCAATGCAAGTCAGTTGAAAAGACTGGTTAATGCAAGTCAAAGTCTAACTTTGTTGATGTTGAAACAAACAGATTTTGAGCATTCGTATTTTTATGATGTTGCTAATGATTTGTCTCAGTTTGATAACAGTTTTTCTTTGAAAAAAGATGATGTTATGTTGCATGAATTACCTTTTGGGTCAGCCAATGCAGTGAATGAAGTGTCAAAGCGAAGCAGTGAAAGCAAGAAGGACACACAATTCAGCATGGGAAAAAGTCGGTTTCAGAATGGTGCAATTCGCCATGGGAATAGTTTGCAAGGTGAAAGTAATTTTAAGTCTTTCTGGAAGTTTGATCAATGTAGAGAAAGTTTTTTTTCTGCAGATTACAATTGTTGTTCTGCAAATTTTAATCATTTTCATCATGACTCTGTCAATCTTAGCAATGGTAGATCAGTTGATTCCAGAGACAGGTTATCATTTTCTCAAAAGCTTCAGTTTATGAAATCAGGTAGATTTCAGTTATTCAAGGGTGGAAGAGTGGAGAATCAGTCTCCACATCATCATTTTTAGTAATCAGAAAGATTTTTAGGGTCCAAAAGCTTCCCATTTGGGAGGTGTGATCAGGAGATCAAGTCCCTTGTAGAAAAATGCTCAAAAATGAAGTTGCTCAGAATTTGTCCGAACCAGATCGACTGGAAAGAGCTCGCCAAAAAAATCCTACAGCCGTAAACGACACTCAAATCCGTTGCTGTATGGAGGAGATATTGCAGTTTGAATTTGCCCAATAACTTTCAATTTTGAAAGAATTTTTTTTAATATATTGTGATGGGATAAATTTATTTTTTATTAAGGTTTAATTAATTAATTAAATTATATATTTATTAATATTTATATGATTTTTATTAATCATATATTATATTATTAATTATATATTTTAATTAATTATTAAAAAAATAAATAAATTAAACCTTAATCAAATTTAAAATTTTAAACCATACAATACATTAAATTAAATTCGAAATCTTCAAATGTGTTAAACCCACATACCATATATTAAAACCCAACGTATTTGTTAAAATTCAAATAACGTATGTCTTAAAAGGTTTATATGGTTACGTATGGTTTAAAGTCAAAGGCACGTGGTGGTTCACGTGGGCATGGGCGGAATTAACGTGGAGTTTAAAAAATCTTTTGTTTGCAAGCGGTGAGGATTGAACATGGGTCGGGCGGAAGACAACCAAACGGCCCGACCAACGGGCTACAACAGTTGGTTTGTTAAACCATTGTCGCAGATTTTAATTTAAATGTTTGGGTACGTTTTGTGCGGGGTCTTGGTCACGCAGGCCCAGTGCTCGGTGTGGAGCATATTAATACATATGGTTCAAAACTTAACAAACACCGCATTTAACTCAAAGTCTAATCAACGAACTCCGACGAGTACGGTTCCATGGGGATTATCCGCCAGCCCTCCAATTTCGGCGGTCAATTCGGCGGAACCCCCATATTCAGCGCCTGTCTCCAGATTAGTCGGGCTAGCTGGCAGTTAGCCAGATTTAGTGGAGTTTTGCTAGGCCAAACTGGAAGTTGGAGTAAAAGAGCCATAACTTTGGCTAGGAAAGTCCTTTTGGGACGATTTTTTTTTTGATTCTGGGGTAATTGATCATTCTAGAGCTGTTGGAAGTGTTTGCAGAGCCATCAGCATGCTCTAACAGAGAAATTACCAGCATTTTTGGTCGTGGAGCCACCAAGGCCTAAGGGAAGAAGAGCTGTTTTGGACTACCTTTATCCAATGGAGGTGGTTGTTTGGTCATTTTCTACTGATTTGAGCCTTATGAATTTATTTTTGCAGTTTATTTTTCCATTGAGACTTCTATACAGTTGTATTCACATTTTGAGCATTTAATCAAAGAGGAAAAAGCCTAATTAGAGGCTTTTGGACCCAGCGGAGGTAGCCCAAGAGAGGGGTGAACCGCTTAAACAATTATTTGTTGTCATATGTTGTCATACCGTATAATTTTGCTGCATATTTTCAGATTCTCGCTCCTTTAAACAAGAATTTTTATAAGAAACTTTTCCTAGGCTGGTTTAAACAATGAACAAACTTATCACCATCTTCAAACCTCTACACTTCAATTGCAGAATATGTATACTTGCCTATTCACACATTAAAGTTGGATCAATGAATACTTTGCACTTAAAACAAATACTTTCATTGATCAGATCTTTGTGATTACATTTTATTTCTTTAGGCAGAGTCTGTAGAAGGGCCAGGTAGCCTCCAGATTCATCCTTCCTAGTAAAGGTGAAATATCCGGTGAATGCCCCTACAAAACAATCTCTCAGATGAGAAATACCAAGTTCTTCACAATTTCGTATCGTAAAGATGGTCAAAATGAATAGGTGGACCGGGAGAGTATGTCAAAGCCATTGGGCTATGGAGTCAAATGAATATGGGTGTCTAAAAATGATGTTAAAGTGTGTTGCAGTAATAACGAAGGCTATTGTAGATCCTATGGGTGATGTATGAGGTGTAATGAAATTAAGATTGGGGAAAGACTAAGAGGTCTTAAACATAGATACTTTAAAATTTACAATCCATGAGGTAGGGAAAACCATTAAGCTCAATAAACCATAATCTAAACTAATAAACATCCAAGAGAAACATTCCAGTGATACATAGACAGCATAAGAGCTTCTAACTTTAGAAAATCACCTTCATATTTTGGGAAAACACATAAGACATTTACAAATAACTCAATTTATGGAGAGGGAACTCCTAAACAGCATATATCAAGTTATTGGGAACTCTAAAATAAGTTTGCAAGCATGGACAAAGGGAAAGATTGAACGAGACCTCTTTAACTTAACCTAACATCAATATTTCACAGAAAGGCTTCAAGATAGGGTTTTGAAAACTTCAAATAAGAAGGGCATACCATGAAACATACTTGTAAGCTAGCATACTAACCATACATGAAACAAAAACAATTTTAGGTGGATCTATGTTGTGAAACCGGCTCCAAAAATAAAATAAAAGAGATATCAACGCCTTAGAAATAAGCCACTTCGAGGGGGCAACCTCCAATACATTAAATGAATGAAAAAATATTGGATGATACAAATTAAAAAACCTCCTTTAACATATATAGGATTCCATGGGGCCACAATGTAATCCTAGCTGACCTAAGAATAATAATTTAAGGGCACAAAAATAACAATATGGGGGTTACAAGGGTACAATAATAACAATAAGGGGTTTACACTAATAACAATAAGGGACTATACCAGTAATATAGGGACCTAACATACCCCTCTCCTTCAAAAAAATGTTTTCCTCAACGCTTGAGTAGCTCTGGGTGCTTCTATATAAAATTCTCATCCTCCCTTGTAGAATCTTTAGTGGGTAAGTTCTTCCACTTTATGAGATACTCTGAAATTGATCGATTCTGTAGCTGTCGAGTTCTAGCTTCCGTGACTGCTTCATGTTCCAATATGATTTTTCCTTTCTCATCAAGTTCTGGCAAAATTGTTTGAACTAGAAGATTTTCACCTATAACCTTCTTTAAGCATGAAACATGGAAAATTGGATGCACTCGTGAAGAAGAAAGAAGCTCCAATTTGTATGCCATAGTACCAATCTTTTGCAACACCTTGTAAGGACCATAGTACTTTGGCGATAATTTATTATCCTTCTTAGCTTGCTTGAGGGACATTTGTTTGTATGGTTGTAGCCGTAAAAATACCCAATCTTCTACATCAAAACTTCTCTTGCTGCGATGTTGATCTGCCTGTTGTTTCATTCGATTTTGTGCCAAATTCAGGTTATCCTTTAAGAGTTGGAGAACTTCTTGCTGATGCTCGATGTGATCTTCCACTGCTTGAACCTTCGAATTTTCCCTTAAAGATGATGTGATCGATGGTGGATGATATCCATAAAGTACCATAAATGGGGTCATTTTTGCTGCAGTATGGAAGGAAGTGTTATACCACCATTCAGCGAGAGGTAACCACTTGACCCATTGTGTTTGTTTATCAGATACAAACAACGAAGATATCCTTCCAAACATTTATTTACTATCTCAGTTTGACCATCAGATTGAGGATGATAAGATGAGCTATGAGCTAATTGAGTACC
The DNA here is from genome assembly GCA_034641835.2 of Pinus albicaulis. Lineage (NCBI taxonomy): Eukaryota > Viridiplantae > Streptophyta > Pinopsida > Pinales > Pinaceae > Pinus > Pinus albicaulis. The sequence continues at coordinate 1,725,175,238 of CM076578.1, read as the reverse complement.
CAAACAAGAAAATAACTCCGTCCAAAAATTTCCAGTAAAAATGGGATCTCTGTCGCTCACAATAACCCTTGGGCTTCCATGTAGCTTTTGAATTCTGTCCATAAATGTAGTAGCAATCGTACTTGCTTTAAATGGATGAGATAATGCACAAAAGTGTGCATACTTGGTAAGTCTATCAACTACCACCATGATGACACTCTTTCCTTCGGACTTAGGTAAACCCGTGATAAAATCCATTGAAATCTCCTCCCAACGTTGACTTGGAATGGATAAAGGTTGTAGAAGTCCTGGGGTCTTAATTGTTTCCACTTTATTCTGCTGGCAAACCAAACATTCCGCCACAAACTTTCGAATATCAGATTTAAGGCCATCCCAAAAAAAAAAATTCTTCACCCTGTGGTAAGTTTTTAAAAATCCTGAGTGTCCTCCTAAAGGAGAAGTGTGCAATTCCAGAAGAATCTTTTGTTTTAGTTGGGAATTCTTACAAAGATATAAGCGATCTTTGTACCATAAGGAATCATTTTTCCAACTAAATGTATCAGATGTACTAGGATCTTGCTGCAACTTTTGAATGAATGTCCACACTTCTTCATCCTTCTTCCATTCATCTCTTGCTTCGGTTATCCAATCTGGTTGGATAATAGAAATGGCACAAAGCAATGCTTCCACCTCTTCATTCTTTCTTCAGAGTGCATCTGCAACAACATTTAGCTTCCCTTTTTTGTAGATTATTTCAAAGTCATAACCCAACATCTTTGTGACCCATTTTTGCTACTCTTCTGAAGATAGTCTTTGTTCCAAAAAGTGTTTAAGACTATCATGATCAGTTTTTGCCTTGAAGTGTCTTCCCATTAGGTAAGTTCTCCATTTCTTTAGTGCATGTAGTATTGCTAACATTTCCTTCTCATAAATAGATTTATGTAAATACTTTCCTTTGATTGAATGACTTTCAAAAGCAATGGGTCTTCCTTCTTGCATTAAAATAGCACCAATTCCATTTCCTGAGGCATCACATTGCACAATAAAGGTTTTTGTGAAGTTTGGTGAAGCTAAGATCGGTGCTAAGAACATTGCTTCTTTAAGATGTTCAAAGGCCTTAGTTGCTTCAAGAGTCCATGAAAATGCATCTTTCTTCAGTAATGTTGTTAGAGGTGCTTCTATTCACCCATAATTCTTAACAAACTTGCGAGAATACCCTGTTAACTCGAGAAATATTCGCAACTGATTTATGGTTGTGGGGACTTTCCATTCCTTAATGGCTTTAATTTTGTTAGGGTCTACCTTAAAACCCTTGTGAAATAAAATATGACCCAGATATTCCACCTCTTGTACTCCAAAGAAACATTTGGATGTTTTGAATATAATTGTTTCTCCTGCAATAGTTTGAGCACCCTGTCAACATGTTGAACATGATCCTTCCAAGTCTTGTTGTAGATTAGTATATCATCAAAAAATACCAGCACAAATTTTCGAAGGAAGGGTTTGAAAATGGAATTCATCAACCCTTGAAATGTAGAAGGTGCATTGGTAAGGCCAGAAGGAATGACCAAAAATTCATAATGACCCTCATGAGTTCAAAATGTTGTTTTCGGAATATCTTCAGTTTTCATTCTAATTTTATGCTATCCTGAATGAAGATCCAAATTGCTAAATTAAATTTCTCCATGTAATTCATCCAAAAATTCATCAATCACAGTGTTATTTCCTAAATCTACCTCAGGCTGAAGGAAGGCAGAGTCAGGATAACACCAAACCACGCTCAGTCTGGTAGCTAGCCCTAACAGAACAAGAGAGGGCTCTCTCCAGGTCAAACTCAGTAAAATAATCAATAGGGTCTGAGATGAATTGAAATGAATACTGATTTTAGGCTAGGTATATGAATCAAGGAGTTTGAATTTGATTTTTAGGGTTTTTGCTGGAAAAAGGGAAAGGCAATTTTTGGGCTTGGGGATGAGGCCAAATTCTTGCAGAGTTCAAGTTGGGGCAGGGAAGGCAATGGCTTTGATGTCTTAGGTTAATTGAATGGATAGAAAATAATACTGAGGAGCTGAAGAGGGCAAGAGAGTGCAAGGATCCTCTTCAAATTGACAAAAACATATAAAACAAACAAAATTTTAAGGCAGAGCACCAGCAAACTAATGAATTCTACCTTAGTTACTCATTTGTTTAATTTCAGAAGCAAAGAGAAGGGAAATGGAATACATAAAAAATTAATGAAACTTACAGATACATGGAGAAAAACATCATCAAAACTCTAAGCCACAAGGATCCCAACAAGTGCTGCAAAACTCTGGTCTTTCCTTTGCCAAAAATACTGAAAAATATACAATGAGGTGCCAAACTATTCCCAAGAGTCCAACCCTGAAAATGTCTCAGAAAATACATGATATAGACCATCCTAACCCCTTCCCATGCCTCTAGGGGTATAGCTCATCCTTCTAGGAAATGTTTCAACCAATTCTAAACTAGGAACTGAAATCTAGGCAATCAAACAACTTGCCTCTATATGGAAGGAAACTGATTCATTCATTTAATTTACACCTTTTAGTGAATGAATCCTCTAGAACAAGTAAATATGTGCCAAAATTATATCATAGTCATCACATTACATCAATATATATCAATAGTTACATAAAAATGTAAAACTAGTGAAAACTGGGCGAATTTCTGAGCTGAAGAGGGAAAATGGGGCTAAATTTCTCTATGCGCCGTGCCAAAAAACTCAATGCATCGTGCCACTTTGGAGGTGATTTTGGGGCACTTATCGAAGTCCAAATTGAGCTCATGATAGCTCTTTGGAAAGCCCTGCCTGTCTACTTGCCAACCCAAGTGGAATTTCTAGATTTGGTTGTCATTTTCCCCTCCAAAACTTCAATCTCCCAAGACTGGTTCCTGTGTGTGCAAAAGGTGGCAGAAAGGCCATTTTCAAGGTATTTTTGACCCTTTAGGCCGCCCAGAACTTGATGAAATTATTAGGCCATTCCTGAGCATGCATAAATTTTCATAAAAAAACCAAAAATGTCAATTTTTCGTCCAGAAGATCTCTCAAACGTAAGCGCGCGCAAGGTGGCGCTACGCGTTGGGCAGGAAAACCTATTTTGTGACCAAAAACTCAAAAATGACAAAATTTTCTCCAAATTTTTTGAAATTTGGAGTGAAGGTCCCCCATAAAGTATCATGTTCAGCCAAAGAAGCTTTAGCCAAGATTTTAAGTGGATCAGGCCTTTTGCGCCTCCTCAGTGCCCTTCTCAGCCTCGTTTTCAGGATCTTCATTTTCGCTTTGCAAGCATGTGTGTGGGCACAATAGTGGTTCTTCATATGTCTGAGCATGTCCTTTTCTTTGTTTTCTTTCTCTAAGAGCTTCTCCAAATGGATGTTGACCCTTTTGAGCCAAGTCTCTCGATCGGCCTCAATCTCCCGCTCGATGGGTGTCATCTCAGATGGGCTTCTTCGGGCAGCTTGCCGGTTTCCGCAGATGTTTTGCAACTCCATAAGTGTCTGCTGATCCTCCAAATGATTATTCTGCTACTCCAGATAGTTAATGATCCATTGAGCTTTATACAACTTTTTGGTCAATGTTCTGATCTCATTTTTTTGCTCCTGGATGATTTCTTTCAGTTTTGAGCTAGGAGAACTCAAATCAACATCAATCAATGTAAAATCAGCATCCTGACCTCCTGAAGGGCCTTCCTCCTGCATAGGCCTCTTGCCTCTATCCTGTCCCTATACCTGTGTTGATGTCGAAGGCGAGACCCCTTCCACCCCGGGTGGAGATAGTACTCCTCGTGCTGCTACAAATAAGGCTCTGGTACCTCTCTGATAGGTAACACACACTGGAACACTGATAGGCTCTGTCTCAGGACCCTCAAAATGATGTGAAGGCTCACCCTCATCATGAACAATCTCTGGAGGAGGGTGAGGGGCTGTAAAGAAGTCACATGAAATGAACTCCTCCCATGCAATGCCCTGCAATCCAAGCTGATGTACTACAATGATCTTGATGAGCGCATAATGATAAATGTTGTTATGCTGCTGTTTGGGGGTCTTCTTTTGCACAAGAGTAGTCATCCGCTCTATGTTTCGACACATGAAATATGGAATACTCATCAGTCTCACTCTCGTGAAATGCATCAAAATTCTGATGTGGTATGCATAAAGGCGTGAGAACCGGCCGTCACAACTGAAGTATCTGATGATGAGTTTCATCAATGGTGCATAGGACTCCTTCAGAAACCGGAATGGGAATACCCTTCTGAGCTGCCTCAATTAGCCAGGCCTAATGTAAGGTTCATAATATGCTCTATCCAGCTGATGTCTCTTGTTCCACTCTTCACCTATGTTCGGTATCCCGGTTGCCTGAGAAATGGTTTCTGGTGTCAAGGTGAAGTTCACTCCAGCAAGGTTTACATGACCATCACGCAAATGTAGGACAAATAAGTGAACCAACTCCTGATGATGCTGAATCTGAGCAATCATCTCACAATACTGAAAGCATGACTATTGCTGAAAGCATTCCATTGCAAGCGGGCAGGCCTGCAGTTGAGTCAAGGAAGTAGGCTCTTCTCTGACGTGCTTGCCACTTTTATGAGTCCTTCTTGGTACATTAAGCTCTGTGGTTGAGTCACTGTCTTGCTCATATTCTTGCTCATATGATGAATCTGTCTCTGTCATGGTGCTACAATGTGTATAACAATTATATGTTTGATTGGTTTGAAAATGAGAAATAGGTGTTTTTGCTTCAATGCCAAATATGCCAAAGGGAAATGAAGAGTTGTGGTAAGTATGAACAGTGGGAAAAGTGGGGGTTTGTCAAGTGAAATTAATGCAATAATAGTCACTTGACTATGTTTAGGGATGTGGGGTTTGGGAATTTGCTACAAATGATGTGGGAGGGGGAAAAATGATAGCGAATGGTAGGGTTTAGGATAGGGAAAATGGGAAGAAGGGATATGAGTAGTTTGGGAGGTTAGGGCATAAGGGATTGACTATAATGATAGAATTATGAAAGGGAAAGGATTACAGTTGGGAAAGCAGACTTGGCACCAAAATTACAATTTCAAAACACCAATTTCAAAACCCAAAGGAGCAGATTTTGATATAAATATAGGGTTTATATTTTTCAAACTTTAAACTTTCAAATCTTTCCTCCAAACAATACCCAACACAGGCTAAATTCAATGACAAGAACTCTCAAACTTACTTGGAGAAAAATAAATGGATTTGTTTGGTTTTTGATGAAAGAAGTGATATAAAATTGGCCTGGCAGCTCTGTGCGCCGCACAAAAACCCAGTGCGCCGTGCCTCCTGGATGTGCCGCGACAGTGCAATTCTCCACAATGAGATTTGGCCCAATGCACCACGCCTTCTCCCAATGCGCTGCGCGCACTCCAAACACACAGTCAGTCTTCAAAAAACACAGTTTCGACTTCCACGATTTTATTTTGAGTTTTTTGACAACTTCTTGTTTGCAAATGACATTTGAATGGTGAAAATATCTCTTATAGTCATGGCTTTGATTTTTTCTTCTTACAAACCCATTTTTGTAATGTTTTGAAATTGGCACTTTTTCACTTTTAATACAAACTCTGCTCTGCTTTGTTTCCACTTGACTTTTGACTGAAATGATGAAACTCTTGGAAATTTTTTGCAGGGATGATTGGCATGTGATTTTAGAAAAGGAGACCAGGGCTGCGCCTGGAGATTTTTAGAACTTGAAAAACTTTAAAAATTACATATTTATTACAAACAATAAATTTGACGATTTCTTCTTCAAAACAGAGTTTTGAAGAAGAATCATTCTCAGCATTATTGATAATGAAAATTTTGGAATGAAAACTTATTAGAAACATCCTCATGTACCTGCTGGGCATTATTTGACATTTTTGGAGATGAAACCCTAGACCTAATGACTGAAAAGACTCTTTGCTGACCAAAAGACCATCCATGACTATGAATGGCTGTAAAATTGAATTTGATGAATTTTGATGAACTTTAATGATCGGACACAAACCAGCAGATATATGACATGAGGGAAATTGAGAAACAAGACCCTTCCGTCAGACAATCTATGCTTCTAATGGAATGCAGCTGATTGGATGAATGAGACACCTACAATGAAATGCAACAAAGAGTTTTTGATCCCTGACGGAGGTATAACCGGACCGACTCTAACATTGGCTCCAATGGGGATGGTAGCTCCTGGGAGGTGCCAAGAACGGCAGATCTCTGGGAGAGGCAGATAGTGCCTTCGTCCGTTGGGCTATGGAATCCATTATTTTGAAAAATCCACACAAGACTTTTAACTCAATTTATTTGACTGAAAACTTGATTCAAGCTGACTCAAAATTTGACACTGAAATGACTAAACCAAAACCAACTTGACAAATTCAAACCAAAACTGATATCCCTCTTTAGAATTATAGCCTTCACTTTGGGCCCCAAACTGAAGAAAAGATCACAGTACACACTTGCAAAGAAACTGAAATAAAATGGTATGTACAATGACAATGTAAACAGCAGAAAACATGTCAGAAATGGTACCGCTTGAGCAGCCGACCATTGACCGGCCCTCCTGGACAATCTTCCCCGTTCAACTCCTTCAGAAGAAAGGCGTTCTGACCATGATATGCTGCAATCTTAAAGGGACCTTTCCAGATATTTTCAAACTTACCGTGCTTACCTTTGTCCTAATTTCTAGCATCCCACTTCAACACTACTTCCTCCAATTGGAATTTTTCCGCCTTCGCTTTCCTGTCATAAATTTTCTTGTTCCTCTCCTGCAACTTAAATGTGTTCTGAAAAACGTCATCTCTCGTTTGCTGCAAATGAATCATCTGATTTATTCTTCTCTGCATATGGCTTTCTTCACTGCCAACTTCTTGAAGAAGCTTGACCACCATAATAGCAAGAGAGGTAGGAAACACCGTGTCTACTCCATATACCAACTCAAAGGGAGACATACCAATGGATTTATTCTGACTTACCCGATCAGCCCAAATTGCATTTACTAACTTCGTATGCCAACCTTTCTTATTAGTTTCCAACAACTTTTTAATGATATTGACCAAAGACTTGTTGGAAGACTCCGCCAATCCATTGCCTTGCAGATGATAGGCGGTTGAATGTCCCAAAGTGATGTGATACTTGTTACAAAACTCAACCATCCTTTTTGATTTGAAAGCTGCTACATTACCAGTGGTCAACTTATTTGGGCAACCAAAGCGAGACAAAATGTTATTCTCAAGGAAAGAAATGATTACCGAATCCGTAGCTTGCCTTGTGGGGATTTCTTCAATCCACTTCGTGAAATAATCTGTCGCTGTTAGGATCCATCTATGTTGTCCTGAAGAAGGAGGATGGATCTCCCCAATGAAATCCAAACCCCACTGCTGAAAATGGGCGCTTACCTCAATAGGCTTAAGTGGTAAAGGCTGTAATTTCTGCCTTCCTTTGAAAATCTGACATTTATGACAGCTCTTGACAATCTTATACACATCAGAGAAAAGTGTCAGCCAATAGTATCCAGCTCTCAAAATATTATTGGCTGTTGTTTTCCAAAACAAGTGATTGCCACAATCTCCTTTATGGAAATCCTCCATTACCTGCTTCGCTTCTTCTTCCACCAAACAATTCAACAAAACACCACGAGGATCTTTCCAATAAAGTGCAGAATTCAAAACACAAAATTTTGCAGCCTTCAATTTCAGAGTTCTACCTTTGTTTCTATTCATGCTAGGCAGTGGTGACAAATTTTTAAGAACATACACAATATTTGAATACCATGGAGAAACAACAAAAATTTCCGATACCTGAAATGGCGAATTTTCCTCATCCTCATCAGACATAGCAGCAATCAGATTTATGTCTAGTGCATGCAAATTTGATTCAGCTATAAGCTTCGCCAGCCCCTGTCCCTTGATAATCTTCGTGGACTTTATCTCCACATCATACTCCAAAAAAGTTGCAATCCACTTGCATCGTCTTCCTTCCGGATCAGTTTGTACTAAAACATCTTTCACGGCAGCGTTAGGAACATAAGCCAAAATATGAGAATGAAAAATGTATACCCGGAAATATTTTAATGCTTTTACCAGTGCCAGAGCTTGCTTCTCAATGATGTTATATTTCAGGGTTGCATCTCTTATGGTACAGCTGAAAAAAGCTATTGGCTTCTCATGTTCATCTCTTTTCTGCATTAATACAGCTGCAATGGTATGCTCCAAAGCAAATGAAAATAAAATGAAGTCTTGGGTGTAATCCAGGCTGATCAACACCGGTGCTGAAGAAAGTGCTAACTTTAATAAATTAAAAGACTTTATAGCCTCTTCAGTCCACTTCACTTGGCTGTCCTTTTTAAGCATATTTGTGATCTCTCTTAGATGTTCAGCAAGGTTAGGCACAAAATGACATAAAAAGTTCATCTTACCATTAAAAGACTGAATCTCCTTCTTGTTCCTGGGGGGGGTCAATTTTCTAAATTGCAACTACACGTGCTGGATCAATACGAATGCCATATTTTGAAATAATGTGACCAAGTAGTTTGCCCTCATCCATGGAAAACAAGCTCTTCTTTGGATTAAGTGACACACCATATTTTCTGCACTTTTGAAAGACAACTTTCAAGTGATACATATGCTCTTCATCTGAATTGGAAAAGACTATCAAATCATCAAAGTATATAACAAGAAAAACATCCTTCTCATTCGCAAAAGCCATGTCCATCGCCCGTTGAAATGTCGCACCAGCATTCTTTAAACCGAATGGCATCTTGGCATAGTGGAAAGTTCCCCACGGAGTGGTGAATGCTGTTTTGTCTTGGTCATCCTCATGGACCAAAATTTGGTTATACCCAGAGTAACCATCGAGTAGTGACATACGAGATGCTCCAACTATTCGCTGAATTATATGATCCATTTTGGGCAATGGATAATTTCCCTTCAATGACACCTTATTCAGATTTCGGAAATCAATGCACAACCGAATCTCGCCTGTCTTTTTGCGAACGGGCACCAATTGGAATTCCAATCAGAAAATCTAATGGGAACAATGATTCCAGCCTTATATAATCGATTCACCTCCTTCTCAATTGATGGCAGCAACTTCAGATTGATTCTTCTCAGCTTCTATCTGAAAGGCTTCTGATTAAGCTTGATTGGAATAGTGTGCTGAATTATATTCGTATCATACGTCTTCAAGTCTGAGTAATCCCAAGCAAAAAAATCAGCAAAAGAGGACAATAAAATGATATATTTAGCCTTTACCTCTGGTGGCAATGCTTTTGACAATTTCACCATCTTTGGATTCTCAGCTGCTCTGATGTTTACATCTTCAACTCCCTTTTCAGTTGGCCGCAAGGTTGGCTTCTTAGCTACATCATCCTGATCGAAGAGCTCTTCTAAAGGTATTAACCCTTTAGGAATAACATTATCTTTCAGCTGCAACACTTCCATTTGATTGACTTGCACATCAGCTTCACCATCATCATATTCTACATCAATTCTTTGAACTTACCTTTGTTTTGCATAAATTCATTAATCTCATCATCATCTTGGAAAACTTGCCAACATATTTGATTATCCGGGATGGTAGGACGGTGCTTCACATGGATTTCGAACTTATTACTTGAATTCATTGGGATCTTCAAATTACTTGCTGCCTTAGCAAGTGCATCTGCAATTCCATTTTGAATGCGAGGAATACAAGTCAAGGTATAATCTGAAAACAACTTCAAAATATCAAGAACAACATTTCGGTAAGCCCGCATTCGGGGATGCTTCGATTGGTATTCACCCTTCACTTGCTTAATCACCAATTCAGAGTCGCCATAAACTGCAATTCTCTTAGCATTCAGCTTTCTAAGAATTTTTAGGCCAGCAATCAGAGCTTCGTACTCAGCCTCATTATTCGAACAATCGAATGCTAATTTGTAAGAACATACTCGTACATTACTCGGTACCTTATTCAGAGCAGAAAAAGGACTGCGTACCCAAATAACAATTCCAGCACCATCATTTCCCACTGCACCATCGAAATCCATGGTCCATAAACCCTCTTCATCATCTTCTAAGTGCTGAAATTGTGCTAGCTCTGTTTTTTCTGCTGTCCACTATCTTTAGCTGATTGCTCAACTGTGCTTTCCAGTTTTTGCCTTTATTTCTTCAAAACTTCTCTGAAATTCTTGGTAATCTCTGGAATATCTTCTGCTTGAACTAACTGACTATCTACATCATTGAAACTATCGGCATACAAAACAAAAGACTCTAAATCTGTATGTACATAATTAATCGGATGATTAACCGATTTCTCCTTGATTGTAATCATGTACTTCATTTTTTGTTCCCGATACAACTTTATCATTTGGCCAAACACGGGAATCGTTGCATAGGAGAAATCTAATTGTAATGTCCCTTTCAATTTGGCTCCCCAAGATCTGGAAAGAAGCATAACAAATCTGGGAAGAATGTCTGCCACAACTACGTCCATCAAAGCATTCTTTGTTGGAATCTGATCCAAACTTACAACCAAGTCTTTAATGAGCCCAATACATCTCACTCTGCTAAAATCAAATGAATAAAGATCATGGTACTTCCTTGTGATGTCTAAACCCAAATTCTCCATGATTTCTTTCAGCATAAGATTATGGGAAGCACCGGAATCAAACATGGCATTATGCAACACAAACTCATGCAATCGAAGACTGATATAAAAAGGAGGCACTTCGCTATTCGAAGACTCACCATCTAAAGCTGGTCCAAATATCAGTTCAGGTTGATCATCTTCAATATTCACCATATCAAACATAGGATCGAAATTCAAAATTCTAGAAAATTGACCTCTATAACTGCTGTTCTTCATTAGTTTAGTCAAGGGAATGGATACCTTTAATTTAGAAATCTCATTCTCCAAACTAAAGGCTGAAGTATTTTTGATCTCTTTGGCTGGAACATCTTTCTTTTTAGCCTTCTCCCTCGATGTAATTCACTAATTTTATTTTTCTGCTGATGATGACTTGGTGGCAGCGGGATCAACTATCTCTTTTTCTTTCTTTTGTGCAACAGGTGAATCGTTTTTAGGAGCTGAAACTTCCTTTCTCTTTTGGATTGGGTTGACAGGCACATATCTGTTTCTAAGAGAATATTTCTTCTTCTGGGCTGACAAGGCATTCATATAACCTCTTTTATACTCATTCGACTCTTCCTCAAGAGCTGCATCATTGGCCAAGATAAAATCCTCATCTCTTTGCACAGCTGAACTTTCTGTTATTCCTCATCTTCAGTGATATAAATGGGAAAATAATCAGGAGTAAAGAAGTGATTTTCCTCCCCTACTACATCATCTTCATCATCTGAATCCTAACCAACAAAATTTTGCTGAAGAGGTGTCTTTACTTGCTGCTGGACTGCTGGTTCTTGTGCTCGCTGCTCTCGTTGTTTGATCCTGAATTGGGGCTGCTGCTGACCACGGAAATTGGGATTTCAGATCTGTGGTTTAGGCTTATCAAGTGTGAGCCTTTTGATCATATTTTCCACCTTGCGGAGTACTTGATCTGATGTAGAAGCTTCTTCCTTTATCACGACTTTCTTCTCAGCCCTCAATCTAGCTCTCTTGTCATTCAAATTTTCCTCAACACTCACCGCAATCTTCTGCATGTCCTCTAAGGTGGGCGGATCTCTTTCTCGTAATGAATAGGCCATGTCTGGATTAAAACCATCCGGGAATTTTAACAAAGTTGACTTCTTAGATGGCCTCAAATCATCAGGAATTGCATTATAAACCACATTAAATCTGATAATATAGTCTTGGACAGACTCACCAGCATTACGTTTGATCTTGGTATATTCAGAAGTGATTTGAAGTGTATCTTTCTTTATTTCCCACCGATCTAAAAACTATCTCTGAAGCTCGTCTAATGTATTAATACTTCTGGGCTGCAAAGCTCTAAACCACTTGCGTACCTCACCTCCAAAAGTTTGCAAAAACAATCTCATGGTGACATTTTCTTCATCAATTTCATGGAGATCAAAGAAGTCTGTCATTCTATCAATATGCTGCTGAGTGGGCACACTTTGAGGAGTACCATCAAACAAAGGGATCTTACTCTGATAATCAACGGGCATGGGATCCAAGTTCTGGGGCAAGACAAGAGGTGTGAATCTAGCGGCCATTGCTCTTGGTGGATTTATAATCTGTCTTGGAGAAACGGGTGGAGTAGGAGCAGTAGATGTATGAGGTGTATGTGGTGGAGATGGAGGAGGAAATACTGTAGATTTCTGATCAGATATAGATGGTTGCACGGGGGTGGTAGGAATGAAAGAAGGCTCAGCGTGAACTTGTGAATCAGAAGTAACTGCTAATGGACCAAGAGTTTTAGAAGTAGATTCGATAAACTCAGGAATATTTGTTGCCACAATAGAGTTTTGAATTTTCAAGATGTAACTATCAATGGATCTATTAGCTTGTTCAATCTCAAGATACTTGATAAACTCGGGATTTATGATAGTAGAACCAGTAGCACTTTCAGATTTAGTTTCAAACAATGACAACTCGAATTGATCATCAAACTCAATATCTTCAAGGAATTCAAATACAGTAGGGCATGAATGAGATTTAAACAAAGGGATCACGGGACTTTCTTGACGGAGGATTCTTGAAATCATATTGGGATTCTCATACACTGGAGGTGGATCGGGATCGGGATTCGCTCTAGTATGTCTTCTGGAAGCCAGTGTGTTAATCTATTCAAAAATAAAAGGGAAAAACCAACTCGTTTCAGCCTATCAAATTCTAGACTCAATCACCCAAAAGTCCAGAACGATTTGATATACTGGGGTAATTCACAAGTCAAGTGTCACGTTCACAAGCTAAACCGGATATTGACTGAAGCAACGTTTATCTACTTCTGCTAATGCAAAGAAAAAGCGTTTCGAAGGCTACCTGGCATAACTTCAGGCTCCATCTGTAACTTATGAAACAAATAACACCAACAAGCAAACCATTTTTTCCCCAGTATGGTTGCCACTATGTTATTGCCTAAATCTACCTCAGGCTAAAGGAAGGCAGAGTCAGGATAACACCAAACCACGCTCAGTCTGGTAGCTAGGCCTACCAGAACAGGAGAGGGTTCTCTCTGGGTCAAACTCAGTAAAAATAATCAGTAGGGTCTGAGATGACTTGTAATGAATACTGATTTTAGGCTAGGTATATGAATCAAGGAGTTTGATTTTGTTTTTTAGGGTTTTTGCTGGAAAAAGGGAAAGGAAATTTTTGGGCTTGGGGATGAGGCCAAATTCTTGCAGAGTTCAAGTTGGGGTAGGGAAGGCAATGGCTTTGAATTTTTGGGCTTGGGGATGAGGCCAAATTCCTGCAGAGTTCAAGTTGGGGTAGGGAAGGCAATGGCTTTTATGTCTTAGATTAATTGAATGGATAGAAAATACTGCTGAGGAGCTGAAGAAGGAAAGAGGGTGCAAGGATCCTCTTCAAGCTGACGAAAACATATAAAATTAAACAAAATTTTAAGGCAAAGCACCAGCAAACTAATGAATTCTACCTTAGTTACTCATTTGTTTAATTTCAAAAGCAAAGAGAAGGGAAATTGCATACATAAAACATTAATGAAACTTATAGATACATGGATAAAAACATCATCAAAACTTAGAGCCACAAGGATCCCAACAAGTGCTGCAAAACTCTGGTCTTTCCTTTGCCAAAAATACTGAAAAATATACAATGAGGTGCCAAACTATTCCCAAGAGTCCAACCCTGAAAATGTCTTAGAAAATAAATTATATAGACCATCCTAACCCCTTCCCATGCCTCTAGGGGTCGAGCTCATCCTTCTAGGAGCTTTTTCAACCAATTCTAAACTAGGAATTGAAATCTAGGCAATCAAACAACTTGCCTCTATATGGAAGGAAACTGATTCATTCATTTAATTTTCACCTTTTAGTGAATGAATCCTCTAAAACAAGTAAATATGTGCCAAAATTACATCATATTCATCAAATTACATCAAGATAGATCAATAGTTACATCAAAATGTAAAACTAGCCAAAATTGGGCAAATTTATGAGCTGAAGAGTGTAAATGGGGCTAAATTTCTCTATGCGCCGCGCCAGAAAACTCAATGCGTCACGCCAATTTGGAGGTGATTTTGAGGCACTTTATGAAGTCCAAATTGATCTCATGATAGCTCGTTGGAAATCCCTGCCTGTCTAATTTCCAACCCAAGTGGAATTTTTGGAGTTGGATGTCATTTTCCCCTCCAAAACTTCAATCTCCCAAGACTGGTTCCTGTGTGTGCAAAAGGTGGCAGAAAGGCCATTTTCAAGGTGTTTTTGACCCTTTAGGCCACCCAGAACTTGATGAAATTCTTAGGCCATTCCTGAGCATGCATAAATTTTCATAAAAAATCTAAAAATGTCAATTTTTCCTCCAGAAGATCTCTCAAACGTAAGCACGCGCAAGGTGGCGCTACACGTTGGGCAGGAAAACCTGTTTTGTGACCAAAAACTCAAAAATTACAAAATTTTCTCCAAATTTTCTGAAATTTGGAGTGAAGGTCCCCCATCAAGTATCATGTTCAGCCAAATAAGCTTTGGCCAAGATTTGAAGTGGATCAGGCCTTTTGCGCCTCCTCAGTGCCCTTCTCAGCCTCGTTTTCAGGATCTTCATTTTCGCTTTGCAAACATGTGTGTGGGCCCAATAGTGGTTCTTCATATGTATGAGCACGTAATTTTATTTTTTTTCTTTCTCTAAGAGCTTCTCCAAATGTATGTTGACCCTTTCGAGCCAAGTCTCTCGATCGGCCTCAATCTCCCGCTCGATGGGTGTCATCTCGGATGGGCTTTTTCGGGCAGCTTGCCGGTTTTCGCGGATGTTTTGCAACTCCATAAGTGTCTGCTGATCCTCCAACTGCTTATTCCACTGCTCCAGATATTTAATGATCCATTGAGCTTTATTCAACTTTTCGGTCAATGTGCTGATCTCAGTCTTCTGCTCTTGGATGATTTCTTTCAGTTTTGAGCTAGGAGAACTCAAATCAACATCAATCAATGTAAAATCAGCATCCTGGCCTCCTGAAGGGCCTTCCTCCTGCACAGGCCTCTTGCCTATGTCCTGTCCCTGTACCTATGCTAATGTCGAAGGCGAGACCCCTTACACCCTGGGTGGAGATAGTACTCGTCGTGCTGCAGCAAATCAGGCTCTGGTACCTCTCTGATAGGTAACACATATTGGAACACTGATAGGCTCTATCTCAGGACCCTCAAACTAATGTGAAGGCTCACCCTCATCATGAACAATCTCTGGAGGAGGCCGAGGGGCTGTAAAGAAGTCACGAGAAATGAAATCCTCCCATCCAATTCCTTGCAATCCAAGCTGATGTACTACAATGATCTTGATGAGCGCATAATGATAAATGTTGTTATGCTGCTGTTCGGGGGTCTTCTTCTGCACAAGAATAGTCATCCGCTCTATGTTTCGACACATGAAATATGGAATAATCATCAGTCTCACTCTCGTGAAATGCATCAAAATTCTGATGTGGTATGAATAAAGGCGTGAGAATCGGCCCTCACAGCTGAAGTATCTGATGATGAGTTTCATCAACGGCGCATAGGACTCCTTCAGAAACCGGAATGGGAATACCCTGCTGAGTTGCCTCAAATAGATAGGCCTGATGTTAGGTTCATAACATGCTCTATACAGCTACTGTCTCTTGTTCCACTCTTCACCTATGTTCGATATCCCGGTTTCCTGAGAAATGGTTTCTGGTGTCAAGGTGAAGTTCACTCCAGCAAGGTTTACATGACCATCATGCAAATGTAGGACAGATAAGTGAACCAACTCCTGATGATGCTGAATCTGAGCAATCATCTCACAATACTGAAAGCATGACTGTTTCTCAAAGCATGCCATTGCAAGCGGGCAGGCCTGCAATTGAGTCAAGGAAGTAGGCTCTTCTCTGACGTGCTTGCCACTTTTATGAGGCCTTCTTGGTACATTAAGCTCTGTGGTCAAGTCACTGTCTTGCTCATATGATGAATCTGTCTCTGTCATGGTGCTGCAATGTGTATAACAAGTATATGTTTGATTGGTTTGAAAATGAGAAATAGGTGTTTTTGCTTCAATGCCAAATATGCCAAAGGGAAATGAAGAGTTGTGGTAAGTATGAACAGTGGGAAAAGTGGGGGTTTTTCAAGTGAAATTAATGCAATAATAGTCACTTGACTGTGTTTAGGGATGTGGGGTTTGGGAATTTTCTACAAATGATGTGGGAGGGGGAAAAATGATAGGGAATGGTAGGGTTTAGGATAGGCAAAATGGGAAGAAGGGATATGAGAATTTTGGGAGGTTAGGGCATAAGGGATTGACTATAATGATAGAATTATGAAAGGGAAAGGATTAGAGGTGGGAAAGGAGACTTGGCACCAAAATTACAATTTCAAAACACTAATTTCAAAACCCAAAGGAGCAGATTTTGATATAAATATAGGGTTTATATTTTTCAAACTTTAAACTTTCAAATCTTTCCTCCAAACAATACCCAACACAGGCTAAATTCAATGACAAGAACTCTCAAACTTACTTGGAGCAGAAGAAATGGAGTTGTTTGGTTTTTGATGAAAGAAGTGATATAAAATTGGCTCGGCGGCTCTGTGTGCCACGCACAAACCCAGTGCACCGCGTCTCCTGGATGCGCTGCGACAGTGTAATTCTCCACAATGAGATTTGGCCCAATGCGACGTGTGGTCTATGTGCACCGCGCTTTCTCCCAATGTGCCGCGCGCACTCCAAACACACAGTCAGTCTTCAAAAAACACAGTTTCGCCTTCCACGATTTTCTTTTGAGTGTTTTGACAAATTCTTGTTTGCAAATGACATTTGAATGGTGAAAATATCTCTTATAGTCATGGCTTTGATTTTTTCTTCTTACAAACCCATTTTTGTAATGTTTTGAAATTGGCACTTTTTCACTTTTAATATAAACTCTGCTCTGCTTTGTTTCCACTGGACTTTTGACTGAAATGATGAAACTCTTGGTAATTTTTTGTAGGGATGATTGGCATGTGATTTCGGCAAAGGAGACTAGGGTTGCACCTGGAGATTTGTAGAACTTGAAAAACTTTAAAAATTACATATTTATTACAAGCAATAAATTTGACGATTTCTTCTTCAAAACAGAGTTTTGAAGAAGAATCATTCTCAGCATTATTGATGATGAAAATTTTGGAATGAAAACTTATTAGAAACATCCTCATGTGCCTGCTGGGCATTATTTGACATTTTTGGAGACGAAACCCTAGACCTATTAACTGAAAAGACTCTTTGCTGACCAAAAGACCATCCATGACTATGAATGGCTGTAAAATTGACTTTAATGAATTTTGATGAACTTTAATGATCAGAAAAAAACCAGCAGATATATGACATGAGAGAAAATGAGAAACAAGACCCTTCCATCAGAAAATCTATGCTTCTAATGGAATGCAATTGATTGGATGAACGAGACACCTACAATGAAATGCAACAAAAAGTTTTTGATCCCTGATGGAGGTATAACCGGACCGACTCTAACATTGGCTCCAATGGGGATGGTAGCTCCTGGGAGGTGCCAAGAACGACAGCTCTCTGGGAGAGGCAGACAGTGCCTTCGTCCATTGGGCTATGGAATCCATTGTTTTGAAAAATCCACACAAGACTTTTAACTCAATTTATTTGACTGAAAACTTGACTCAAACTGACTCAAACTTTGACACTAAAATGACTAAACCAAAATCGACTTGACAAATTCAAACCAAAACTGAGATCCCTCTTCAGAATTATAGCCTTCGCTTCGGGCCCCAAACTGAAGAAAAGATCACAGTACACACTTGCAAAGAAACTGAAATAAAATGGTATGTACAATGACAATGTAAACTGCAGAAAACATCTCAGAAATGCTACTGCTTGAGCAGCCGACCATTGACCGGCCCTCCTGGACAATCTTCCCCGTTCATCTCCTTCAGAAGAAAGGTGTTCTGACCACGATATGCTGCAATCTTAAAGGGACCTTTCCAGATATTTTCAAACTTACCGTGCTTACCTTTGTCCTCATTTCTAGCATCCCACTTCAGCACTACTTCCTCCAATTGGAATTTGTCTGCCTTCGCTTTCCTGTCATAAATTTTCTTGATCCTCTCCTGCAACTTAAATGTGTTCTGAAAAACTTCATCTCTCGTTTGCTGCAGATGAATCATCTGATTTATTATTCTCTGCATATGGCTTTCTTCACTGCCAGCTTCTTGAAGAAGCTTGACCACCGGAACAGCAAGAGAGGTAGGAAACACCGTGTCTACTCCATATACCAACTCAAAGGGAGACATACCAATGGATTTCTTCTGACTTACCTGATCAGCCCAAAGTGAATTTACTAACTTCTTATGCCAACCTTTCTTATTAATTTCCAGCAACTTTTTAATGATATTGACCAAAGACTTGTTGGAAGACTCCACCAATTCATTGCCTTGCAGATGATAGGTGGTTGAATGTCCCAAAGTGATGTGATACTTGTTACAAAACTCAACCATCCTTTTTTATTTGAAAGCTGTTGCATTATCAGTGATCAAATTATTCGGGCAACCAAAGTGAGACAAAATGTTATTCTCAAGGAAAGAAATTATTATCGAATCCGTAGCTTGCCTTGTGGGGATTACTTCAATCCACTTCGTGAAATAATCTGTCACTGTTAGGATCCATATATGCTGTCCTGAAGAAGGAGGATGGATCTCCCCAATGAAATCCAAACCCCACTGCTGAAAATGGGCGCTTACCTCAATAGGCTTAAGTGGTAAAGGCATCAATTTATACCTTCCTTTGAAAATCTGACATTCGTGACAGCTCTTGACAGTATTATACACATCAGAGAAAAGTGTCGGCCAATATTATCCGGCTCTCAAAATCTTATTGGCTGTTTTTTTCCAAAACAAGTGACTGCCACAATCTCCTTTATGGAAATCCTCCATTACCTGCTTCGCTTCTTCTTCCACCAAAAAATTCAACAAAACACCACGAGGATCTTTCCAATAAAGTGCAGAATTCAAAACACAAAATTTTGCAGCCTTCAATTTCAGAGTTCTACCTTTGTTTCTATTCATGCTGGGTAGTGGTGACAAATTTTTAAGAACATACACAATATCTTAATACCATGGAGAAACAACAAAAATTTCCGATACCTGAAATGGCGAATTTTCCTCATCCTCATCAGACATGGCAGCAATCAGATTTATGTCTAGTGCATGCAAATTTGATTCAGCCATAAGCTTCGCCAGCCCCTGTCCCTTGATAAGCTTTGTGGACTTTATCTCCACATCATACTCCAGCAAAGCTACAATCCACTTGCATCGTCTTCCTTCC
Organism: Pinus albicaulis; assembly: GCA_034641835.2. Classification (NCBI taxonomy): domain Eukaryota; kingdom Viridiplantae; phylum Streptophyta; class Pinopsida; order Pinales; family Pinaceae; genus Pinus; species Pinus albicaulis. The sequence continues at coordinate 1,725,155,846 of CM076578.1, read as the reverse complement.
GGATCAGTTTGTACTAAAACATCTTTCACAGCAGCGTTAGGAACATAAGCCAAAATATGAGAATGAAAAATGTATACCCGGAAATCTTTTAATGCTTTTACCAGTGCCAGAGCTTGCTTCTCAATGATGTTATATTTCAGGGCTGCCTCTCTTATGGTACGACTGAAAAAAGCTATTGGCTTCTCATGTTCATCTCTTTTCTGCATTAATACAGCTGCCATGGTATGCTCCGAAGCAAATGAAAATAAAATGAAGCCTTGGGTGTAATCTGGGCTAATCAACACCAGTGCTGAAGAAAGTGCTAACTTCACTAAATTAAAAGACTTTACAGCCTCTTCAGTCCACTTCACTTGGCTGTCTTTTTAAAGCATATTTGTGATATCTCTTAGATGTTCAGCAAGGTTAGGCACAAAATAGCGTAAAAAGTTCATCTTACCATTAAAAGACTGAATCTCCTTCTTGTTCCTGGGGGGGTCAATTTGCTAAATTTCTTCTACACGTGCAGGATCAATACGAATGCCATCTTTTGAAATAATGTGACCAAGTATTTTTCCCTCATCCATGGCAAACAAGCTCTTCTTCGAATTAAGTGACACACCATATTTTCTACACTTTTGAAAGACAACTTTCAAGTGATACATATGCTCTTCATCTGAATTGAAAAAGACCGTCAAATCATCAAGGTATATAACAAGAAAAACATCCTTCTCATTCGCAAAAGCCATGTCCATCACCCGTTGAAATGTCGCACCAGCATTCTTTAAACCGAATGGCATCTTGGCATAGTGGAAAGTTCCCCACAGAGTGGTGAACGTCGTTTTGTCTCGGTTGTCCTCATGGACCAAAATTTGGTTATACCCAGAGTAACCATCGAGTAGTGACATACGAGATTCTCCAAGTACTCGCTGAAGTATATGATCCATTTTGGGCAATGGATAATTGTCCTTCAATGACACCTTATTCAGATTTCGGAAATCAATGCACAACCGAATCTCACCTGTCTTTTTGCGAACGAGCACCAAATTGGAAATCCAATCAGAAAATCTGATGGGAACAATGATTCTAGCCTTATATAATCAATTCACCTCCTTCTCAATTGATGGCAGCAACTTCGGATTGATTCTTCTCAGCTTCTGTCTGAAAGGCTTCTGATTCGGCTTGATTGGAATAGTGTGCTGAATTATATTCGTATCATACGTCTTCAAGTCTGAGTAATCCCAAGCAAACACATCAGCAAAAGAGGAAAATAAACTGATATATTTATCCTTTACCTTTGGTGGCAATGCTTTTGAAATTTCACCATCTTTGGATTCTCAGCTGTTCCGATGTTTACATCTTCAACTCCCTTTTCAGTTGGCCGCAAGGTTGGCTTCTTAGCTACATCATCCTGATCGAAGAGCTCTTCTAAAGGTATTAAACCTTTAGGAATAACATTATCTTTCAGCTGCAACACTTCCATTTGATTGAATTTCACATCAGCTTCACCATCATCATATTCTACATCAATTGAGATATATTTGAACTTACCTTTGTTTTGCAGAAATTCATTAATCTCATCATCATCTTGGAAAACTTGCCAACATATTTGATTATCCGGGACAGTAGGACGGTGCTTCACATGGATTTCAATTTTCGGAAGTCCTCAATGTGCTCCCCCACTAAACCCTTTTGTTTGAGATTTATCAATTGGCTAAATAAGGTGTTGCTCTTTGTATCCTCATAATGTGATATCATTTCCTCCGTAAAAATTGACCAAGTAACAATTTTTTTACGGGAGAAAATCCATCGATACCATACAAATGTATTTTGTTCTAATGTAAAGTTGCAATGCATACCTTTTGTGTGATTTGCACATTATTGAGATCAAAATATTGCTCCATCTGTAGTATCCATGTTACAGGATCCTTTCCATCAAAATTCCTCATATCCTTTTTTGGAATATGGTGGTTCTTCCCGCCAACATTAGAGTTTATGCAATCACGATTCACATTTATTTTGTTCTCATCATGAGTTTCCTCTACTATCTTTTCACCATTTGGAAACATTTGTTGTATCAACTTTGTCAAACCTTCCATGTCTCCTTTTAGATCATTCTTCATGTTTTCCATTTTAGCTTCCATGCCATCTATCTTAGCTTCCATTCCATTCTTCAAACCATCCATCTTATATTCCATGCCTTTCTTCAAACCATCCATATTAGTTTCCACGCCTTTCTTCAAAACTTCCATTTAATTTTTTGTTTCTCTTTGCGAGAGCGAAATTTATTGCACTTGATCTTGTAAATTTGATATGTCATGTTGTCATTCTTCATCTTCATGAGTCACAGTAGAGCCTTCTAAAGGCTTAATGGATGTTGACTTCTTTTTAGCAGCCATTTTATAATCTAATACTAATATATATTCTACAATATGCCCTTGGAATCAATTCAACTTGATTCTTTAAACAAGACTTATGCAATTCATAAAAAAAAATATACACACCTTTTACTTGCTTTTGAGGAGCTCTATATTGAAATTGAATTATCTTTGTAATTGTAGATCCTCAATGTTTGAAATTCAGCCTTCTAGTATCCCTCTGAAGCTTCTTTCAAATGTCATAGGTCTGACCTGATTTGGATTCTTCAAGGAAAATTTATGTCCAATCTCCCACAATTACCCAATTATGGATGGGTTTAGTAGAGCGAACTTGTAAAACTTTCCATGTGTCACTGTTTCCTCTTTTGGATTTGAAATTGATAGAAAAGAAACTAAATTCCGTGTACTTGTGGCCACTTTTGACAGCATTCAAATCTAATGCACAAAGAGAGAGTTATGAGGATTTTCCCACGATAACCTCTTTGAGATGAAATTTGGGAGCCTGAAAGAGACCTAACTTCCACAAATCATATCTCCAAAAATATTGCGAACCAAGCTCTGAAATTTTGTGAAAATGTTCCTCAGAATTTTGGCTTTGCTCTCTAAAAATTTCTGCTTCTAAAACTTCATACAAAAAATGTTGTAGTGTAAATGCCGCGATGACCTGTTTAGGTTAAATTCATGAACCTATAAAAAGCTCTAACTTCCATAGATCATATCTCCGAAAATATTGTGAACCAAGCTATGAACGTTTGTGACGATGTTCTTCAGGATTTCAGCTTCACACTGTAAAAATTTCAGCTTCTAAACCTTCATAGAAAAAAACGTTATAGCAAAAATGCCACGATGACCGGTTTGGAGGAGCGAAAACCCTAGAATCCAAAGCTCTTATACCAAATGTTGTGAAACTAGCTCCAAAAATAGAAGAAAAGAGATATCAACGACTTATAAATAAGCCACTTCGAGGGGGAAACCTCTAATACATTACACGAATGAACAATTGTTGGATGATACAAATTACAAAACCTTCTTTCTATATATAGGAGTCCATGGGGCCACAATGTAATCCTAGTTGACCTAACAATAATAATTTAAGGGCACAATAATAACAATATGGGGGTTACAATAATAAAAATAATGGACTATACTAGTAATATAGGGACCTAACAACCTAAGGAGAAATCAATAATTCCTTAAGATGGACAAAAGAGAAAACATCAAAGCTATAACAAACAGGAGGATTGAGGTGCCTCAAAGAACATGTCTCCACCTATAATTTTCTGTTTTATAGCAGCCAAGAAATATGAAACATAATGATAACAAAGGAAACAATAGACAAATTAGGAAGACATCACCATTCACCAAGCTATGGAATCCTGCAAACAAACTTCTCCATCATCAAGCCAAACAAGCCATTCATTCACTTCACAAAACCAATTTCTTCTCCAAGCTCATCAAACCATGTATATTGCTCTTCAAGCTCATCAAATGCCAACAATAAAATGAGTTAAGATGCAGTATTTATGTTGAAAATGAGGAGGTGAAGCTCAAGATAGGATTTGAGTATCATTTATTACAGAGCAAGTGCATTCCTAACCTTGAAAACCATGCAAGGTTTAAGGCAGGAATATCTGTAGCTACTTCTCTGTTTCAATAACTCTATCTTAACTTCCTAGGGAAAAATAGCTAAAATGTTAGAATTTAAGGCCTATTCTTAACTTTGCAATAAATTTTGAGCTGCTTTCAAAATATCTCTGACTGTGTAATAACTGTTCAATGCCTTTATGGAAAGAAATCATGTTGTAGGTGGCAGTTTTAGTGTTTGGAGGAGTAACTGCTTCTTGATTTAGTTACTCAAGGTTGTCTTTGGGTTAATCTATCTTTTTTTAATCATAAAACTCCACCTTAGGCCCTTGAACCTTGATTTTCCTTTACAATCTATGTTACTACTTTATGACTGTTTGTTTATTCATTCTTTGTTTTTAAACCTTTGATCTTTATCTTTAATCATTGTCTTCGTGGCTAATCCTCTATGTTTTATCTTTTAATTTAGAATTAGCCCTCTAATCCTTCTGTTCCTTCTTTTCTTCATTGCTTTCTTCTGTTATAATTGTCCTTTGTGTGCAGGGAGGGTTTCTTCATGGTATGAAGGTTTATAACCCATCGATGATCATGATTCATCGAGAGTCAAGCCTTTATGTAAACCCTCTTGGTTATTTCATATGAATTTACCTTTGGATCATCATACAGAGTTTAATTCCATCATTTTATTGACAATAGGAATGTTTTTTTGGCATTACATCCAACAAAACCTGCAAAACTCAAACAAACGCTTAGCCTAAAAAAAAAAAAAACCTGTGAGAGAGGTAAAATTGTATTTTTTGAGTTTCTGAGGCATAGAGGGTGATCTGTAGAGGAGAAGGGAGTGCAGGGGCATGATCCCGAAGGCTGAACCATGAGAAAATTCAAACAGAAGTGAATAACGTTGATTTTCGTGTGGAGGAGAAAGGTGGTTTTGGAAAACCATGGTGTTTATCATGTGGTTTGAGAGTGGTAAGTGGTATTGGGTGGGGGCTACGTGATTCCACTAATCGATTGTCGCATGGTAGGGTGAAAACCACCCATTTCATGTGGGTCAGGACCGTTAAATCTTATCACAAAAATTTGTGCGATATTCGATCTGGACCGTCAGATCTTGAGGATAGAGATTGACGGTGCGGGGTGACTTAGGGAGCGGGCACAAGTTTGTAGGGTGGAGCCCGAGGACAGGTGTTGGGATATGAATGGGTGGCAAGGGATAGTGGAAAGTGGGACCGGGAGCGATGACGTGGGGGGTTTTTTCGTGTAGCGCGGGTTTTTATAATGAATGGGCAGAGTGATTGGGTGTGATCGTCATGGGATTAGAGCCTAGGGTTCAAGATCAACAGTGTAGATGGTCCAGAAGAAAACAAAGATGCAGGGTAAAGTAAAGAGGCCCACTTTAATTTTTCAAAGTTTTGGGTGGGTTTTTCTCAAATGGGGCGGAGGTGTATTTAAATAGGGAAGGGGCTATAAACAAGGTGGAGGAAACAGTTATGTGGGAGTAGAGGGGATCAGGGGCTGAGATGAGAAGGGGATATAGGAAAAAATTTAAATTTAAATAATGTAAAAAGGGATTTTTACATTGTTTAAGGATTTTTAGGGGGAAAATGATAAATGGGAGAGGATTTTTGAGGGTTTTTTAGAGGGGAAGAAGAGGATGAATGAGGCAAGCAGGCCTAGAAAATGGAGTTTTCCTTTGTAGCAATGGGATAGTTTGAGAAGGCAAAAGATGAAGTTTTGAATGAATTAGTTAAATTTATGATGATGAAGGCAGTGAGATTTCTAGAATTCACAATGTTTCTCAAATATTGTTTCTAGAAATCTAGGATTATAACTTAGTCATATTTTGATATCAGAAAAAAATACTGATGACTGACATGTGGCAGAAACAACAACATCATGCCAAGCAGTATGGATGAGAAGGATGCTGAGAGATTTGTGTCATGAGCAAGATAGGAAACACAATTTATTGTGATAATTGCTCAACAATTTAATTATCAAAGAATTTTAATTTTCACAAGAGAACAAAGCACATAGATGCCAAATATCATTTTATAAGAGAATTGGTTAACAATGGTGAGATTGTTTTGCAACATTGCAGAATAGAGGAACAATTTGTTGATATCCTCACAAAGCCATTGGGACAGAGAAGTTTTGTTTATCTTAGATAGTGTCTGGGAATGACTGATGGTAGTAGTTTTGATTAAGGGATAGTGTTGGAATTAACTCCCTACCACCGTCATGAATAAGCAATGGAAGCAGCCCACAATTCATCAATTTTTTGTTGCAAAGAAGGACGAAGCTTGAGTCTTCAAATTTGAAGGCGCTTTACGCAAAATCCAAAAACAGAGTACTCGAGCCTTAACTCTGCGTTTATCTCCATTTTACGCATTATTTCTTACCTTCTGCAGTTCACCTACCTTTTCATTTAAACCGCCTACATCGCAAATCCCTTACCTTTCCCTCAACACTTAGCTGTAAGATGTATTTTGCATTTCGCACTTACCAATGTTTACCACCCGCAATACCGCACTTCACAATGTTTACAACTTACCTTTCTTCCACTTCTCAAGCTATGTTATTTGACATGCGATGTGATAGTGCTATCGCACATCACAATTGCAATCTTTTATGCTTTCCGCCAAACCACGCGGTGTTACACCAATTTTTGGTCATCTAACCTGTTACAATTAGATGGACCTAATTACACCATGTAAGACCAATTTTACCCTAAGTAAAATTACTTTCACTATGAAAAATAACTTAGTAAACCACATTTATTAAGTTGTTTATGGTCTAAACAGGAAACCCCATGAGGAAATATTAAATAAATCCACATTTGTTTGATTTTCCCCAAGAAATAATTAGTTAAACAACAATTTAATTAATATTCCTGGTCATATTCAACCCAAAACAGGAAAATTAATTAGATAAATCATTATTTATCTTATTATTTTCTACGAATAATTATTTAAACCTTATTTAAATAACATTCCTTGTTAAATTTGACTAAAAAATTTGTAAATAGTTAAATAAATCATTATTTATTTGATTATTACTCAACCACATCCTTAAAATAATAAATAAATCATTTATTTATTTATTATTTACGAATAAATGGATTTGACCAAAGTCAAATTCTTTTTCCCTCCAACAAATATAATAAAATATTCCATAAAAGTTGGATGTTGATTTGGTTAATAATATTTTAATTATGCATCAATATCTAGACTAACTCAATAGTTTGGTATAAATAGAAGAGTTTTTCCATTCAATCACTACCTTTTGTTGCCTAAAGATCACTCTGGATCTATACTTTTGTTCTGACTTTGATCCACCATCATTGTCATATTTTGCTACCATTTTTCTTATGAGCTCCCTTTGAGTTCCATTTTTTGTCTGGGTTTTCTACACCATCAAGAAAGAGAGATTTTAGATATGAAGTGTTGAGGACTTACAAGAACCCATCCCATTGAGGGGGGCTAGTAACATCTTTCTATGTTCCCTTCCCAAGTGTCAAAAAATAAAAAAATTATTTAAAACAATATCGTCTTGTCTATTGGATGCATGGAGCAACTTTTACTTTTATTTACTACTTAATGTATTTTAATGCATAGATCTAGATTTTGCAGCATTTATCTTTGTCAACTAATTGCATATCTAAAGATATTTGCAACCATCTTTGCTGTTAGGATTGTTTGTTATGCATGGCTAAAGTGACCCTTTTTCGTATGCTTACGATTAAGATTCATACTAACAACTGGCGAATCCACAAGGGTTTACGTTTACGACCTTTGTCATTTTTCAGATCCCTACATATCCAATTGCTTCAAACCCTAGGATTTCTCTTCAGCTTCTTGTTTTTCTTTCTTGATGTTGTTCTCTGCAGGCCATCCCATACACCCGACCAATTTTACAGGAGTTGTATCTGCATACCAAAAGTGAAAGAATCAATACCATATACAATATTCTAAAACTTTATAATGCACATAAAAGATTAGCCACTTGTGACTCTGTTACACCAATTTTTGGTCATCTAACCTGTTACTATTAGATGGACCTAAGTACACCATGTAAGACCAATTTTACCCTAAGTAAAATTACTTTCACTATCAAAAATAACTTAGTAAACCACATTTATTAAGTTGTTTATGGTCTAAACAGGAAAACCCATGAGGAAATATTAAATACATCCACATTTGTTTGATTTTCCTCAAGGAATAATTAGTTAAACAATAGTTTAATTAATATTCCTGGTCATATTCAACCCAAAATAAGAAAATTAATTAGATAAATCATTATTTATCGTATTATTTTCTAGGAATAATTATTTAAACCTTATTTAAATAATATTCCTTGTTAAAATTGACTAAATCATTTATAAATAATTAAATAAATCATTATTTATTTGATTATTACTCAACCACATCCTTAAAATTATAAATAAATCATTTATTTATTTATTATTTACAAATAAAGGGATTTGACTAAAGTCAAATTCTTTTTCCCTCCAATAAATATAATAAATTATTCCATAAAAGTTGGATCTTGATTTGGTTAATAATATTTTAATTATGCACCAATATCTAGACTAACTCAATATTTTGTTATAAATAGAAGGGTTTTTCTATTCACTCACTACCTTTTGTTGCCTAAAGATCACTCTGGATCTATACTTTTTGTCTGACTTTGATCCACCATCATTGTCATATTTTGCTACCATATTTCTTGTGAGCTCCCTTTGAGTTCCATTTTTTGTCTGGGTTTACTACACCATCAAGAGAGAGAGATTTTATGTTTGAAGTGCTGAGGACTTACAAGAACCCATCCCATTGAGGGGGACTGGTAACATCTTTCTATGTTCCCTTCCCAAGTGTCAAAAAATACAAAAAGTCTTTAAAACAATCTTGTTTTGTCTATTGGATGCATGGAGCAACTCTTGCTTCTATTTACTGCTTAATGTCGTTTAATGCATAGATCTAGATTTTGAAGCATTTATCTTGGTCAACTAATTGCAGATCTAAAGATATTGGCAGCCATCTTTTTTGTTAGGGTTGTTTTTTATGCACGGCTAAAATGACCCTTTTTCATACACTTGCAATTAGGATTCATACTAACAACTGACGACTCAACAAGGGTTTATGATTACGACCTCTATTGTTTTTAAGATCTCTACATATCCAACTACTTCAAACCATAGGATTTCTCTTTAGCTTCTTGTTTTTCTTTTCTCGATGTTGTTTTTAACCTATAAAACACTAAAACATTGAAAATTCTAACTTCCGTGTGTTTTCGGACCTATTGCGCAAGTGACAGGCATCAACCGCAGTTGAGACGAAATTTTTTTCTAAAACCTGCTCTCGAGAGTGCCGGAAGTGTAGGTCACTCTTTTTTGGCCAAAACCTATGACCTGAACCTCCAGGGCATAGAAAACAGGCAAAAACCTGTGACCTCTACAAAAAATAGGTCAAAAACTACGACCTGGATTTTTTGCGGGAATTTTTCAGCGATTTTTCTAGGTTTGTCTGGTTCTCTGTTCAAGGGTGTCTAACCTCTGTCTCTACCCATTTTGGACCTGTACTTGTTCTGTTTTACTCATAAAATTGGGAACCTATCTCCCTAGGGCTTAAGTACCCTCCACCTTTCGTGGAAGAGTTTTAGCTGCTACAAGTTGTCTGAAATTTCAGTGTGTTCAGCCATTTTTCAGATCTGATCCCTTACCTTCAGATCCACTTCAGATTGGTTATTTATCCATCCAAATCACCTCCTTTTAGTTTTGTTTGGGTTTTCCTCTAGGGTCCCCTCTGTTTCCCTCCAGGTTATAGCCTTTCACCACCTCATTTACAACAATTTTTCCTTTGATTTTTTACTATTTTTCTGCACTTATTTCTAGCAGATCTGACCTTTATATCATTGTCTCTCTTGACTTTAGATCTATTGGCTATTTTGGTGTGTTTTTACTAGATTTTTTTCCCACCTATAGACTACTTGTAGAGAGGCCCGCTTCCTTGGGTTTTGATTAATGCATAATTAGTTGTTTATTTTCTATTATTTCAGTTTCATATACTGTTATCTGCAGGTTTATTTAAAATTATACAACACACTTTTTCTTTTTCTCTACAAACGTCTGGGTTTAAATTTAAAATTTACACACTCAGCACACACACCCTAAGTGAAGAAGAGCTTGGTTAACACCGCCAAGCAAAGACTTTAACATTGTAATCAATTGATCTTGTACCTCTCCGCCCTTGTTTTGACATTGTAATCACTTGATCATGCACCTCCTTGCCCTTGTTGGTCTCTCTTCCATTTGTTCCATGTTTATGCCTTCATCATTGCACCACCAAGGCATTTATCCTGGAAACTTCTTAGCCTTCACCCTCAGTTTCCGGTAGGAAGACTTACTCCTCCTCATAGGATTCGATTTAGTCCTCTGAGTCCACACTCCGACTCCTCTTCTGGTTCATTGGGTTCCCCTTCTAGTTCCGCCCTCTTTTCTCCCCCTATCACGTTCACCATGTCTGGTTCAGGACCTGCCACTGGTGGTAGCCCTGGCCCTAATGCTGGGAACCACAACCGGAACTACCCTGACTTCTCCCTTACTCCCCTATATGGAAGGCCTCAGTCTTCCTAATTTTAACCAGTTGATCAATAACCCTATACACCATGACGTTGGCTGGCCTGCTATGCCAACCAAGCTCCCTTATAACATCCCCAAGTTTGAAGGTCTTGCTGGAACAGATCCTACAAATCATGTTCAATATTTCCACATGTGGTGTTCATCTAATTCCATCACCGATGACTCTATCCATCTTCGGTTGTTCTAATGTACGCTTACTGGCGAAGCTTCTAAGTGGTATGTTGATCGGGCCTCATCCTCTCATACCACCTTTACGACTCTTGCCCGTGCTTTTCTGTCTTATTTCTAGCTTCCCCTCCTTTATGACACGGGTACCGAAATTTTGACTTCTTTCCGTCAATCTTCTGCGACTCGCCTATCCCATCATGTACAGGAATGGCAGAGAAGAAATAGCCTATGTTGAGCCCCTAACTTCGAAGACCGTTTCTACATGGACTGGTTCCTTAGATCCCTTTTGCCTGCTATAGGCAAAGATGTGGCATTGAATTTCCCTCAAACAAAACAAGTCACTATCCAGATTGCGTTAAAATATGACCTGATCTATGCTTAGTTGGGCTATGTTTATACCGTCTCACCTGATCTCCTAAGATCCAGTGGTGCCAATGCACCGAGGGCATCTCATGCTGCCGACGGTACTGTGGGAGCTCTTTCTCATCCATACACTCAGCCTCCCATGGGCTATGGTTTCCTTCAGGGAGGGGCCAACACCTCCAAAACTTTTCCCCCTCCTAATAGCATGTATCTAGGATATGGCATGCCTACTCCTTTTTCCAACCATGTTTAACACAATGTTACTCAACCTCCTTATTATCCGTATCTGCAGCCTAGTGCTCCATCTCCTCAAGCATTAGCACCCCTGTCTCCCTTGCCTTCGCAACCCCTACAACAGCAGCCACTGCCCCCTCAGCAGCAGGTTTATGCACAGTAGGGTGCGACTAATCCTCCTACTTCCAAAAATAAGAGGAAAGGCACTCAAAATCAATCTGCCCCTGGTAATCCTGGACCTAATCCCCAAGGTAATGCACCTAACACTGCTAACCAGCAATAGGGCACTCAGCCCAAGTAGGACAGGCATGTTCGCATGAATATGCCTTGTTCATGTTGCGGTGTATATGGTCATTACACCCACGATTGTCCCATTTTACTACATATGCGGAAGATGTGGGAGACTCAAGCAGCATTGTGAGGATAACAAGCCTCCCCTTCCATCCTTCATAATGTTGCGCCTAGTCAGCCAACTGTGTTAACTAATCCTTTCCCTCAACAAGTATTCATGGCTACCCAACCACCTGAAGGTTAGGAAAACACTCAACCTCCTCCACCTGCTACCTTCGATTACCAAATTCTAAACACTGACCAACCCATTATCGTTGACCTCAACCTTCAGACTCTGTCTCATCAGTACAACAAGCATCCCGCTATGTCTGCCCCCGAGCCCCCTTCTTCAGGTTATACAGAGCCTCTTTCAACAACCAATGGTACTTTGCAGATCCCTCAGCCGAAGGTGAAGGTTCATACCAAGATCCCTAAGGGACCATTACACCAAAATGTTGCTTCTGGAAAAGCTTCCCATTTGTATAGTATAGTAGATGATTTGGCGCAATCTCCTATTTCCATCTCAACACTGGAACTCCTCCAGTCATGCCCTTCACAAAGAAAATATCTACTATCTACCATCGATGATGTAGATCCTTCATATTATCAATTGATCATCTTCGATGTTGACCAGTCATAACATCCTCCTCTTCTTGCTTCCATCGCCTTCCAAATCCCCGTCAAGATCTAGAACACCAATGTTTCCCATTGTATCATTGATGAGGGGGCATCCACCTGTGTGATTTCCGATTCAGTTTGGAAGAAACTTGGATCACCTTAGTTGGAGCCTTCCACTATCACTCTCCGAGCATGGGATGGCCACTCCTCCAAGCCCATTGGCATGTTCCATAATTTTCCTATTACTCTTGTGCGCAAGACTATTTGCATCGACGTAGAAGTCATTGATGCCCCCGTAGATTACAACATTTTATTGGGTCGTAGCTACACCTATGCGATGTCTGTTGTACCATTTGCGGTTCACCGCAAGATGTCCTTTCCCCATAATGGAAAGATAGTCATCATTGACCAGTTGACATATTACAAACTGAAGTCTCAGATCTCCCCTGAGTCCATCATCTCTTTGGTGGCTAATAAGCAAATTGTCGATCCCTTGACCAATGTCTCACCTAGAGTCTACAAATACTCCTATTTGCTTGGTACATTATTTGGTCTTCCTCCCCCTGGCTCTGATCCCAACTCATCAAATGTTTGCATGATGCAATCATATCAGGCTTCCCTCAAGTGGCCCACTTCGGCTAGTCAGCTGCCCCGCCCTCCGCAACCTGCTCCTAGCACTTCAATTAAACCTTTTGGAACTCCTCCTCTTGGCCCTTCACCTATAGTTGGTATCCATGAGCCCCTCTACCCCCATGGAACGGTTCCTCCAGGCCTTAACCATCTTGAATCCATCCCGCCTGGCCATTACCGCTCCGGTCATATATCGTTCCTAGCTCCCCCTCCTGGAGTGTTCTCGGTACCTTTCATGGCTACCTTATCCCTTCCTAGCTTGACCCTGGGGATTCCCATCTGGTACCTTGATCCCTTAGCCACTACCCTGCTTGGTCAACCCAAACCTTATCTTGCTTTGACCCCAGTTCAATCGGTCCACATGACCCCTCCCGCTGCTACTCTGCCTCTGCCACCTCAACAAGAACCTTCTCCTATTGAGACTGCTTCGGGTAAAAAGGGCAAAGCTCATAAGAAGGCACCAAAAGATAAGGCTGCCCCGACTGACCTTGCTCCTCCTTAGCCTCCAAAGCCTTGTGCTTTGTGTGATGTCATCGGTCATGCCACCCATACTTGTCTTGAGTTGCCTTGTATCAAGCCCATGGTTAACGTTGCGTTCCCTGAGTCTACAGTCCCTGAAGCCTCTGTTTCTTCCTTGACTACAACCAAGAACCCTAAGACTATTCTCACCAACCAAATTTTTTCTTTGTGTGATCTCCATGGCCATTATTCCCACCATTGTCCCCGCCTCACGCATTACTGTGCATCTTTGGAGGTAGTTCGAGAGTATGAGATTGAACAGAACCAGTTCGCCTCTCCCATCCTTGCGCAATATGCTTTCAACCAACTTGAGGATTTACCCACTCCCATTGACATTCTCCCTCATGATGTTTAGATGATGGAGCCTGCGGCCACCATCCTCTACCTATCAGCATCCATGAGACCCTTGGTGGAAACTCCCTTTGAGACTTCCCCTTATGTTTCGCTCGACCTCCCTTCAGCGATCACCCTGGGCTCAACATCAGTAGATCCCTTATCTTCTTGTTCTTCCATCATCCCCCATGACGATGCACATGTGAACCTTTCTTCTCATGATGATGAGTCAGGTTGCTTCGCCACATCATGTGGTCTCCCTTCCTCCAGTCACTCCATCTTATATTGTGATGATGACATCATGGAAGCCTTGTGCACCCATGACTTCATCTTTCCTGCCCATAAGTGGAAGGGCACCATCTATTTCTATGGTGACTTTTGCAGTCTAAGCACAAGCTGCCCACAAGGTAGCTCCCACACACCACCTTCCCGAAGTTGTATGGGCAGTAGACATTCTACCCAAATCACTCCCTCTCGTAGTGTTTGTTCGATTTCTACTTGGCGATCAAGTTGCCAGAATTGTTCATTATCCTCCCGTTTGTTTTCCTAGGGCACATTTCATATGGACCTCCCATCCACACCTTATATCGGTTATGCCGATGGTGCAAGTCGCTACTCCTAGAATCTAACCTCAGTAGGTTGGGCCATTTTCACCCCCTTTCATTTGCTTGTTTTCTCGAACAGTGTATGAATTGGTACTACCACCAATAATCAGGACAAATATGATGCAGTGCGAGGTTTATTAGCCGATGCCCTTTCCCATCACATCCTCCACCTTTATGTTCGTTCAGATTCCCTACTTCTTGTCATGCAATTGAATGGTGTATATCGTGTGCATAATCCTATCCTTTTTAGAAGATATTTACGAGTGAAGCTTTTAATGTGTGAATTTGAAATCATTACATTCAGTCATGTACCTAGAGCAAAAAATCACTATGTAGATAGCATTGCAAACAATTTTCTATATTGGAATTTAACACAAGACAATAACATAAAATCATCAAAATTATGCATATCCATAATGTGTCGTATAACATGTTTTAGAGTCCATCAACTCTAATACATATGACATGCCCATAACTTGTTACAAAAACACAAAAACTAGGGGCACCACTTGCCCTTACACACTAATCACTATCTGGAGGATCCCGAGCCAATGGCTCTACTCCTACAGCTCGTAAATCGCACATCCCCTGTCCCGCCATTGCCATGCACCGCATGACCCCTCGCCACTTCGAGGGTAGACCAATACATGGCTCTATGTACTAGTCATCTAAGTCTTGACAATCGCGCTATGAAACACTGGTCAAAATCCTCTTAGATCTACAATGAATGTCCTCCAGGAGGGCTGTTGCATCCTCATTTTATGCCGCTCTCAATCCACTAAGTCCTGTAGCTCCTGATACTACAGGTCATCCCATATACTCGGCTGGTTTTACCGGTGCTGTATCTACATACCAAAAGTGAAAGAATCATTACCATATACAATATTCTACAATGCACATAAAATATTAGCCACTTGTCACTTACCATCGGGTCCCCATACTCAACCAAGCAGTAGTGGCAAGTCCGTGTCTCCATGATAACTCATCCCTCTATAGGGATAGTCGTCTATGTACAATGGCATATGATCCCAATGAGCAAAGAACTCGGGTCAGAACACCTATCTGACTGCCCCACCTCCTCCTCTGCACAGTAGTCACCCCCACCAGCGCATCCTGGGCTCCCTCGGGCCCCCGTCCTAGAGCTATATGCAAGGTCAAAGTGTCAAGATCTTCTCAAAGAAGAACGAGCACAACGCTATACCATATGCACAGTCATGGTTCACTTGCTACTTTCATAGCGACAACTGTCGTTTCAGTGATGATAGCATCATTTGGGCCCACCCATAGTAGGTCCGACTCAAAAAATTATCCACAAGCATCATCTACTCTCCAGTGGTATGGTGGAGTGCCTGTTTTCCCAAGATCCACATCATCGCTGTGGCCATAGCATGGGTATCTAACCTCTCTAGATCCCTGATGGGTATCCATGTCCCCTTGACATGGAGACCTCGTCGACAATGGCGCTCTACAAACTCCATGATGTTCCGCCCTTGCGGTAACATTAGTTAAGTATTCCTGACCATCCCAAGTGGTGGGAGACCAGTCAGAAAATATATATCCTGAACCATCAACTCAAAATCTGGGCCAAAAAAGGCTCTCCAGCTCTCCTCAGAGGGTTCTCCACAAAATTCAGAACCCTAAACCTAACCAATGCACTGCAAACACCATGATCCTCTCGGATCTCCGACCATAATGTCTCTAGGTCTCTCTCTCTCCCTAGTTGAACTGAATTCTACCATATCTACACAAAACCATCATATTTTTCAGTGTACAGAAAGGAAAGACTACTTTTAACCACGAAAACCCAGCGCTCAGCCAAAAAACAACACAGAAAAACCCCTCTCTGCCAGGTCGCACTTTTCAGGAAAAATCCTGGTACAGGTCGCACTTTTCTACCCAAAACCTGCTACCCAAGTCACAGATATTGCCCCAAAAAGTGTGACCCGACCATGAAGAGGAGAAGGGGCCTGTTCCTAAGCTCTGGGAACCTAAAATGAACTTTCAATCCACTAAAATGAAAGAGTAGGGTTAGGCCTCTTACCTGCAACTGACAGATCTCGATTCAAATGGTCGGTTTGTCCACTACGATCACCGTAAGATTTAGGGCCTTCTCCTCTCTACATTCACCACATCTCCACTTGCAAATGAGTGAATTTGGGGGGAAAATTCCTTATTAAAAGAGAAACCCCTGATTTTTCTTTCACTTGCTGCGACCGAATCGTAGCTCAGTTTGAAAAACCATCTGTACCATTGGATATCTCTCACTGAGCTCTCAAATGGGTATCTGTTAGTTTTTCGTGATTTGATACTTCACCAGGACACATTTTTTCCAAGAAGGGTCACTTCACCACTCCTCAAAATTGAATTTCTTCGCTTATAACACTTGTACTTGGGGCACCACTTTTCCTCCATACTTGTCCTTGATCATGTCAATTTTCATCGTGAGTAACGATCATGTACTCATGTTTTTATGGTCCCCATTGGACCTTTTCTATGTGGCAAAATCAACGAGTTGCCCTTGTTTAGAGCATCCAAGTTGACTCATCATCACATCCATGGAGTCTATCCCGAGTCCCTTTGTATCCTTCTATAGTCATCCATCCTTCATTTCTTGGTTCCTCTCTCGTGTCGCACATTATGGCCTTCAGTCCTACTATCCCCTATCCCCTTTGATATTGTGTCAGTTGCTGCCAGGTCATCCATGCCCTTTATGCTCTAACAAGGCAAGTCATACATCCACAACTCAATACCCCCCATTTCATCATCATCCATGGTGTTAGTCTATCAGTCACTCTGATATTTTCTCTCATGCCTTAGTTGAGGATCCCTTATTGCCTCACCTATGGTGAGCCTCCTTCTGTCGACATTAGATCATTCATTCCAGAAGACAGGTCTAGAGGGCACCGTACCTTGGTTCCATCTTCCACTCTTGTTCGACACCTCAGATCAGGCAAAGAGACTCCTTACTACCCTTTGACTTGATTGTTTCTCAGCTCCAACTCCGTATAGCATGATCGAGATCCCTATACTTGATGGTTCAGTGATGCAACAGATTGTATCGAGGATTCCCAGGTATGTGTGAGATATTTCAGACCTCATGAGGGGGTGGCCCTTCAAGTAGCCCCCCACATGCCTGGATGACCTCTTCATCATAACCTTTGATGCAGCTCCGTATATTTGACGATGTCGGCCTCAGACGCTTGCAGCGCCTTTTAGTTTGCATGTATCAGTCAGATTTTCAAAGCCCTTTCCTGTTTACAGGGGCACTTTGGTTATTTATATCTAATCTACTCAGATATTATTGTATAAGTCCTGGCTGTTATCCCAGGCACAATATGTATGTGGCATTCATTATCATATTTTTATCTAGCTCATGTTTATGCCAGCATGTACTATATAGTTTATTCCCTTGTTTACTGGATGCATTATTCTTTGTACTTTGTCTTGGCGGGCATAGGTATGCCTCCCCCGCCACCTATAGCATAGGTACTCACTCATAAAAGAGACTTGTTGCACCTGTAAGTCTCGCCTCCTTAGGGTCTAGTCCTCTAGTGCTTTGGTCTACCTTATATTTCTCTCTCTCTGACTTCCCCTTTGGTGTCTAGTGATTGAGTTCTTACAACATACTTTGGTCATACGATTAGCTCCTAATGCTCCCACGCTAGGGGGCAATCTGTTACACCAATTTTTGGTCATCAACCTGTTACTATTAGATGTACCTAAGTACACCATGTAAGACTAATTTTACCCTAAGTAAAATTACTTTCACTATGAAAAATAACTTAGTAAACCACATTTATTAAGTTGTTTATGGTCTAAACAGGAAACCCCATGAGGGAATATTAAATAAATCCAAATTTGTTTGATTTTCCTCAAGGAATAATTAGTTAAACAATAGTTTAATTAATATTTCTGGTCATATTCAACCCAAAAAAAGAAAATTAATTAGATAAATCACTATTTATCTTATTATTTTCTAAGAATAATTATTTAAACCTTATTTAAATAATATTCCTTGTTAAATTTGACTAAATCATTTATAAATAATTAAATAAATCATTATTTATTTGATTATTACTCAACCACATCCTTAAAATAATAAATAAATCATTTATTTATTTATTTTTTACAAGGGATTTGACTAATGTCATAGTCTTTTTCCCTCTAACAAATATAATAAAATATTCCATAAAAGTTGGATCTTGATTTGGTTAATAATATTTTAATTATGCACCAATATCTAGACTAACTCAATATTCTGTTATAAATAGAAGGGTTTTTCCACTCACTCACTAACTTTTGTTGCCTAAAGATCACTCTGGATCTATACTTTTGGTCTGACTTTGATCCACCATCATTGTCATATTTTGCTACCATTTTTCTTGTAAACTCTCTTTGAGTTCCATTTTTTGTCTGGGTTTTCTACACCATTAAGAAAGAGAGATTTTAGTTCTAAAGTGCTAAGCACTTACAAGAACCCATCTCATTGAGGGGGACTGGTAACATCTTTCTATGTTCCCTTCCCAGGTGTCAAAAAATACAAAAATTCTTCAAAACAATCTTGTCTTGTCTATTGGATGCATGGAGCAACTCTTGCTTTTATTTACTACTTAATATATTTTAATGCATAGATCTAGATTTTGCAGCATTTATCTTGGTCAACTAATTGTAGATCTAAAGATATTGGCAACAATCTTTGCTGTTAGGGATATTTGTTATGCACGACTAAAGTGAGCCTTTTTCGTACGCTTGCGATTTAGATTCATACTAACACCCGCAACATATGTTATTTAACCTACGATGCAATCATGCCATGTCACATCGCAATCGTAATATCTTAACCTTAACTTCCACCGCTCGCAAGTTATATTGTTTGTTTCACGATGCGATATTGTAGCAGCACATCACAATCGCACAAATTTAAGTTTTCTCGTAAAGCACCCACGAGTTAAAAGTTGATATCGCCGAAATGTGATAAGGGTGTGGATGCGATGAGGACTTAGAGCTGAAACATATAAATTTTGAAATCCACCCTTTTGTGTTTTGAACGTGTTTTTACGTGTTTTCATGTATAAACTGAAATATGGTCTGTGCACCGATTGAATGAATAAATGGGTCTTTTTGACAGCAGAAGGATGACTGGTGCTTAAACATCCATGCAACATTGAATATCTTTAGGTTTTCAGGCTTCAAGCATTTGTATTAAAGAAATGTAATTTTATATTTTTACTGTGAAGGAATAGAAATTGAAATTTAGTTCCTCTCTTGTTTTTCCCTCCGCCTATCTATGTATCTTTTATTTCCATGAATTTTTCCATTCTCTATGTTATATGGGAAGCATCCCTCTATGTTTTGTTTCATTCTATATTTCCAATAGGAATGACATATCCATAATTCTAAAGGGAGACCTAGAATATTATCCCATACAACCTTTCGCTAGGGAGATGTCGAGATAGGATCAAAACCAACCTACCAGGCTTGTAGAATCAAATAACCTCTACCTTTAACCCAGGGAGAGTGGAGAATGGGTTATACATCCACCAGAATTAAGAAGTTATAAAATACCCAACGATTCTGAAGTAAACTGATATGAGGCCGGAAGATCCAGATATTCGTCATCCACTGTTTTATCTGCTCACTCGAAATATGCAGAAATTTCCACCTGCTGAGGAGGGCATGGATTTTTAAATGATCTAAATTATCCCAAAATGTCCCGGGTCACATGGTTAGGGAATTCGGAGCGTCATTCACCTTAAGTAGTCATGAGGCTTTTCTACCATGATACCTCTGAGGGAAGGTCTGAAAATATCCCGACGAGAGGATACTAGGAAAAATTCCAGACAGAGGGAAAGAAATGTAGTTAGACATAAAATGAGGTCGGGTATGTGCCTCCGCTTCGATTTCAAGAGAAATATTCTCAAAATATGGAGACGGTGGAATATGTATGATGGACAAGTGTCAAGATCAAGAAAGTCCTAAAAGTCCTACCAATGGTGGAGACTGATTTCGACTTTGACCTACCGTGTTAATGGAATTCTGACATGCACTTATTAGAGTTGTTTATTCTCCCACGAAAATAATCTAAAAACCAAAAATGTTGTCGAATTTATAGAAAACCAGTAAAATTGATTAGAAAAAATTGTTCCTTTGTGCTCCACTAATTTCCTTCCTTCGCATTCCTCTGGACTCAGTCTTGAATTTATAGATATTTGATTCTTTGATATCTGTCGTGTTCTCCTTTGTTCGCCTCTGGTCTTCTTCCCGCAATATTTGATATTGGTATCTAGTCCTCTAGCTCTTACTTGTTCTTAAAAATTGTATATTTTATATTGGTATCTAGCCCTCTGGTTCTGACTCTTTCTTCCAGTCTACGCTCCATAGTCACCAGAGTATTCATTCTTACTTGTGCCATCAATGGCATCGTCAATAGAATTGTTACTTCAAATCACTGGTTGGTGGTCCCTCAAAAAACATAATTACACTCCTTACAAATCCCTGTGAATACCACCCTATTAAATTACAACATTTTTTCCAAACATACTTATTTATATACAATGAAGAACCCTTCTTCTATATGCAAAAAGACTTGATTTCCCGCTATGCTCACTATGCTATTGAAGAAGATCCTAGTTCGATATTTTTAGTTGCACCTGCTTGTTTTAAGAGAAGTTACAAAATATAATACCATGTAACCATTCTTTTTAAATGAGAATTAGTTATTGATTTTTTTTATTTTTTTTGAGATTTTCACATATCCCATAGAAAATGTGCAACATGAATAGCATACTAGTTTGTCAAAGTTAGCGAAGGATTATGGTAGAAGGAGCAGTGGATCATGATAAGATCTCATAATTATACAATTCTCATTAGGAGAGTACTTTTCTTTAGAGCTCAAGACTTTGAAAGTATGAAAGGGGTTCAAATTGTTATATGGGATATCCATAAACACGATATCTTTTCTATTTTTCAATGATTCAACCAAATATGTTTGTTGATTTTAAAACGTGAAAAAATTTATATTATTTAAAGGAAGTAATGTCATGTTTGGAAATGCGGGAGTTCTGCAGAATGAAAAGGAAGATTAGTGTGTTTTTATTGTAGCTATGGATATCCGAAATGAGGGAAATAATTTATATATTTCCTTCATTCTTTTGTCTCTGTAAACTTTTTCTTTTCGAAGGAGGAGAAAAAGAGGCCTTACCTGCAGCTGTAAATATTATTCGTATTCCTTTTGTAGTGATTTTTATGTGTTCGAGTTGTGTTTGTAAGATTTATCTTTATAATTTAATTTTAATATTTAATCAAATCAATATTTTTCACATTTATATAGCTTTTATTATTAATTTGATTGCGTTAAATGATTGCAAATTTGATCTAGTTCTTAAGCAATATTCACAAAAACAATGAGAATTTCTTGTATTTGTTTATTGAAATATTGATGTGCTTGCCATATTATTGTAGTTTGAATTTCTTCAAATTATTAACAATATAATAATTTTTTTAAGCATTAGATCCCCTTTTTAGATTATTCTTGGGACTAGGTTAGTTTATATTTAATAGATAATAGTTTTACATTTTATTTCCTTTATAATTTTTAATGTAAAATTCGTTAAAGGGGATTGAAATTCTTTCAGTTTTTTTAGAGGAAACAATGATTATAGCTTTGTTAATTTTCATTGTTCTTCAATTTACTTTTGCATTAAAAGTCAATTTTAAATTTTGTGATTCTCAATGGTTATTTTCTATAAAATTTAAATTATTCTTTAAATTTATACACCTGATCTCTTCACACTAGTTAGATTTTTTCTTTTGGTGAAGGCTTTAATGATTTATTTCTCGTAAGAGGAGGAATACATGGTTAATGGAACATAGAACGTATTAGGAATACCTACACAAAACGACTTGGATTATTTAAAGAACTTCACTTCAATTTGTCTCCTCCTATTGAAAAGTAATCATTTCTACCTGTCAACAAGTAGTTAAAGTGCAAAACTAATTCTACATATTAAGCCTAAGTAATCATGGCAGAACAAGCCACATTTGAAAGAGTTACAAGGTCTAAGATATATATAACAAAAAAATGCATGTTCATATTTTTAGGTGGAAACCAAATACACCATCGGTATATAAACGTATTAGGAATACCTACACAAAACGACTTGGATTATTTACAGAACTTCACTTCAATTTGTCTCCTCCTATTGAAAAGTAATCATTTCTACCTGTCAACAAGTAGTTAAAGTGCAAAACTAATTCTACATATTAAGCCTAAGTAATCATGGCAGAACAAGCCACATTTGAAAGAGTTACAAGGTCTAAGATATATATAACAAAAAAATGCATGTTCATATTTTTAGGTGGAAACCAAATACACCATCGGTATATAAATACCGAGGGTTTAATAACCACAAACAAATAAGAAGAAATGCAAGGCTATTAAGAAAAACTCCAAAAATGTTGTTTGGGAAAAAATTAGAAGTTCGTTAAATACAAATAAGTCTACCATACTAAGTAACCAAAAAATCAAACTAAATACTAATTTTTATACAAATAATTTCCTTCTACGGATAGAAGCGAACTCCCTAGATCTAGAGGCTTGATCTAGAAACAACATAGGAAAAAATACTTGTGTTTTCCTTAGAGAGTTTACAATACGAATGAAAGACTTACCTGTAATTCAACGTAAGCTCTCCTCTTGTCCTTTCTTGTACACTTTAGCTGCAAGTTCTATTAGTAGAACCTGCAAAACTACTATAACAAGAAAAAGAAGTACAAGTTTTTATAGAAACAATTTTCTTCTGTTGACAGAAGCAAACTCCCTAGATCTAGTGGCTTGATCTAGAAACAATAGAGAAAAAAAGGAGTTATTGACCTAGATGTCTTTCTCAATTTTATTAGCAAACTCCTCTAAAAAGTGAATTTTATCTCCAGATCTATATTTGCATGACTTTAGATAAATGGATAGAAAATTTGAGAAAGCCTCATCAATTTTATAATCATCAAAATTATCCTAGTATTCTTTAAAACATGCAATCAAGATAGGTTCTACCACATACCCTATCATCTTGGATCAATGAGGCCAGTGAATCTTCTATTTAGTTCTGAGTTCTTTTGATAGTTGGAGTCACCATGAATTTCTTCATTCTAGATTCTTCTGCCAGTGTAGTCTTTGGATCAAGTTGAATTTTGTGGAGTCGCCAGGTGGATGATGCACAACCTTCTTGTGCCTGATCGTTATTCACCATTAACAATCAGATTTAAACTTTTTCGATTTTTCCCAGGGAAGATATGTCTTTTCGATCCCTGGAAAAAATGCTAGTATGTTATTACTCCACCAGATTCCCAAGGCTGAGGAAGGAATCCCAACAGAGGTAACCACAAACCAGGATTTTGACTTGATATCTAGCCCTATCAAGCTGGAGAGGGCTCTCTCCAAAAGGGTCACAGCGAGGAGGGATAGAGAAATCAGGGTTTTAGGCTAGATAACGAGTACAAGGGGTTGTTTCTATTTTTGGTTTGGTTGGGTAAATCAGTAGATAATGAAAATAGATCAAGGAAAGTCTAGGTCAGGGAAAGAGACAAAAAGGGTTGCAGGGATGAATGGGGAAAGGTAGGTGCAATATCAATCACATGAGGAAAATGGTTATGGGATGGTTTAGCAAATGTAAGAAGGTTGAGGGAAGCATAGAAGATGAATTTATCTCAGAAAGAAGACATGAAACAAATTATGACTAGTTATCCAAAACAGAGCATGACTAGCATGAATTGTGAATATCACACTTATAAAAGATCATATCATAGAAATCGAAAGGAAATAAACAATACATTCACACATGTAACTAAAGAGGAAACAATTAAGAACATTTAATACCACAGGTATCCCATAAATATATCTGCAACTCCTCTTGTATTAATGGCCAAAACTAAATACAAAGTCTTCCTGATCCACAAAGCAAAATGAAACTGATTACAACTTCCCTTGTCTGAAAATGAGTAAAAAATGACATGATATAGGCCTCAAACAACCTCTCCCAACCTCAAGGGTCGAATCCATGAGAGGAGGAGCTAATCCACCAAAGTCTGAACTGAAACCTAGAGTGTAGGGTGTTTAAAGTGACTCAACCCTAAATTTTTGAAAAATGATTCATTACACCTCATCATGAGTTTTTAACCTAATTTATTTACCATACGTATCAGTAAAAACATGACAGTTACATTTACATCATCAATTACATGAGGTAAAAACATGATTCCCCAACGTAAAATTCAAATTTGTAGAAAAACTTAGAAAAAATCAGTCAATTGTTAAACGCGCAGCGCCATTTTATCCCCAACTTGTATGTTGTTTTTGACTGCCTTCCCAGTGTCAAAATTGGCTCCAAGATAGATTTTTGGAAATCTGGTCAAGTATTTATTTCATATCCGTTTTCAATTTGCAAAATCAAGGTCATTTTCCCTGTTAAAATGCATTTCTCCCAAGACTGGTCAAAAAGTACAGAATGAGGGTGCAAGTGTAGAGTGTTGTTGCATGCAACTTTTGGAGGCCTTCCGCAACTCCAAATTGAGCTCATGATATCTCATTTGAAATCTCTCTTTGTGTATTTATCGTTGGACTCTTAACAAAAGTCATTTGGAAATTCGAGATAGGAGAAAACAGTATTTTCCTAAGGTCGCTCCAGAAGTGTAGCGAAACTCTTGTAGCACCTTTATTTTTGACATTTATCTCAAACCATGAAACTTGTGTAAAAAATGAAGGATTTTTTTATTTTTTGACCTATGATGGAAAAAAAATTTCTCACCTTTGTCAAATTCATCGTGTTTTTGTCAAAAACATAGTTTGAAGAAAAATTGGCTTTATGTGTGGCAAATGATTTGTCCCTTGGAATGACTTCTTGAAAAAGGGTGGACACGTGGTGTTTATGAGTTTGGAATGGCTTAATACTTACTGAAATTAACTCCCTTATACCTCCTCTACTCTTATGTCTCTGATTCCATAGCAAAGGCTAGATCGGTGGGAGAGGAAATTAGGGTTTTGTGTAGGAAAAACAGGGGATTTAGGACTACCTTGTAGAGGGAGGGGAATGAAGGGGTTAGGGGTTGTCTAAATTCTTGGGGAAATTTTGGGGGATAGGGAAAGATGTTAGAGAGTAGAGGAAAGTGTAATTTCAAGGATTAACTGAGGGGAAGGGGTCCAAAATGGAAAAACACAGACCTCGTCTCGAAAAGTGTTAATTGTAGCAATAGGCTAGAGCTTGTGGAAAAATGATAATTTTTAGGGATAGGAGTGATGGGAATTGTTCAAATTCAATCTTACAATTTTCAAGGTCAAAATCACTTTTTGGAGGACTTTTTCTAGTTGTGTGATATCACACGATTCAAAACAGTGTCTGATTTAAACATCACATATGAGAAGCCTCCTCATGACAACCAAATTATTGAATCGTTTGATAATCAACAAATGAATTTTTTTTTCTATGCTGCTTTTTGGAACAGGGTCTCCTACGAGCTGCGAAACTAGTCCATTTTGAATACTTTTGATTAGATTTAGTCTAGCGCAGGGGTTTTTGGGTGGATCAAAGCCCCGAAATCATTGTAAGGGGTAAAAGGGTAAACAAGGGGTCTGAAAACCATGGTTTGTGGACCATAGGAAATTCTAGGCTATATTATTATCAATAGAGGAACATTTTGTATTGTAAGGTAGAGAAATGAAGAGCTATTGATGCGAATTATGGTTTAAGTTATCTGTTTGGGTTTTTGGGGAAAGGACTCCTACTTGCTGTGTGTGTGGAGATCCAAGTCAAGCTGTGTGTGGACCCTGCCACTGTGTGCACATGCTAGGAAGGGAACTGTAAGAAGTAATTGATGAATTGATGAATAAGAAAGGTTGATAGAGAAATGAATCTATGAGTACTCTTTGTGTGAATCATTGGTAATTACTGCATTGTGTGTTTTCTGTATTTAAGCTGTGAAGATCTATGTAAGTGTGTTATCTGTATCTGGATCTGTTTTGTTCTATTTATGCAATGTTGTGCTACTGTCATAAAAGAATATAATTATAGATCTAGCGCATGTGGATGTGAATAGAGACCTACTTGGCCCTACGCAGAATAAGGTGATTTGGGTATCACAGGGCCAAACAAAGCTCTGCTTTCCTTACCTATCCTTTCTCAGTGTGCGGAAACCTGGTTCCAGCACCCACCCATACTAATTCGGGTGAGACTTTGACCAGCACAAGTAGGTCATTGCTAAAAGGGCCAATAGAATATGGGTTTTTTGGCAAACCTTGAGCTCCAAACCTGGGTCAGGACCCTTCGAGCCAACAAATGGTTTCGTTGCTAGGACTTGGAGCATTTTGAGGAAGTGATCAGGTTCTCATAAGAGAATACTGAAGATCTAACATGGAAGTGAATGAGCGCTACTCTGAATGAAAGTACAACACGGAGCGGTAAGTACTATCGAACCAATCAAGAAAAGGATCACTCTGCCTACAACCCACTGAGAAGAGTAACTATGCAAGGTCCACCAGTTACCCCAATGTCAAACTCACGGGAGAACAAGCCCTCAATCGAAACCTCGTTAGAAGGAGACATGGTAGTACACTTGAAATTACCTACCTTTAAAGGCGCGGCCGATGAGGACATGGATCGTTTTTGGTTCGTGTCCGACTCGGTATGGACTGCGTAGGGGGTGGTAAGCAATACTGTGAAGAGAGCACAGTTGTCCCTGGCCTTTGAAGAAAGAGCTCTAGACTGGTATATGCGGTACATATCTCAAAACAGGAGCGCATCTCTTCAAGATATTAAGGATGCCCTAAAAAAACAGTTCCGTAAGCCAAAATATTACTCTCAGTTGGTAGCAGAA
Source organism: Pinus albicaulis (assembly GCA_034641835.2). Lineage (NCBI taxonomy): Eukaryota > Viridiplantae > Streptophyta > Pinopsida > Pinales > Pinaceae > Pinus > Pinus albicaulis. The sequence continues at coordinate 1,725,128,610 of CM076578.1, read as the reverse complement.
GTAAAAGACTTCAAGAAAGGTGCATCTAAGTCGGTGTGGGAGGCTGATTATTGATTGAAGAAAGCAATCAGGGAAGGAGGGTTCAAGTATGACGACAGACAACACACAGAATGGTTCATTTCTATGTTGCTACCTCACTTACGTATACCAATGGGCCACGAGAGCTTCGAGTCACAGGAAAAAGCCTTGGAAGCTACCATGAAACTTGAAGCCATGCCCAAGGACGACACATTGGGGGGAGTACAACAAATTCAAGAGTAGCAAGGAGCCATGCACATAGAAATTCAGAACTTACAGATGGAACTGGGAAAAGGAGCTACCGTAAACCTCTGGTGCATACGATGTTGGGTGTCTAGCCATATAAAGGACCAATTTCCTCTATTGATGGACTACATGTAGGCATGAGGACCTAGTCTGCTACGCCCTAGCTCCAGCGGATCTGCACTATGGTGCAATGATTGCTGGGTAGCAGGACTACATGATACGACCCAGTGCCCTCGGCTAAGTATGGGCGAACTGAAGCAATAATGGTGCAAGTTCTGCCAATCGGTAGGGCATGATGAGCATAATTGTCACACGTATGACTTGATTGTAGATCGAGGAAACCTCTATAGGCTAAAATCAGACCCTGTGTCACCGAGATCCCCCGCTAACTTTGATGGCTCCCCAGCAAGGGGCAAGGGAGGTTGGGGAGGAAGTGCAAGACGGGGGCAGGGGCAGCTGATTTGCTATAAATATGGAGAGGTAGGGCATTTCGCAAGGGACTTCCCAAATCCCACCAGGTAATCCTACAAATATTGGCGGTAGCTAGACCATGAGATTGAAGACTGCTTGATCCTGATATCAAAAATGCAGGAAAAACAACCCACCCCTACGCAGAATGTGCAAAGAGTTAAATCCGAGCTAAGGAATGTAGACCCAAATGTGAAAGTCATGACACACAGTGGGATGGTCACCCAAGGAGCCAAGGAAGCGCTTGCTAGGGATCCTACGACCTCTTTGGAAGGATTGAACATCGAAGGGTAAGAAACACTATGAGCTCCTGCACAGCTGCCGATGCACCTCAAGATAAAGGAAGGGGTTGAGCCCTTTCTGAAGGCATGTCTGAAGCTGCTAGGTAACCCACACACTGTAGAAAACCCTCAAGTATTACTGCATAGCTGTGCAGCCCGGCCCAATACAATTCCTGGGACTAAGGATGTACACAAACTATACAGCTTTAAGAAACGCACCAAAAGAGAAATGCAGTTGACTGCGCAGATTGGCGACTACGAGATGGATCAAGTTATTATTGATCTTGGGTCAGATGCGAACGTATTACCAAAGAAAACATGGCAACGAATGGGAGAGCCTAAATTGGAATGGTCCACCATCCAGCTGCACATGGAAAATCGACAGAAGATCATCCCTCTGGGAAGGTTGCCAAAATTCATGGTAGATATCGCAAGAGTAAAAGTCCTAGCTGACTTTGAAGTCATATAAATTGTGGAGGATGCAGATTCTTACCCTACACTCCTAGGACTGGACTGGGCTATAGATGTGGGGGGTGTCATCAATCTCAAAAATCGCAACATGGTGTTTGAGAATAATGGTACGCACGTAATAGTACCACTAGATCCCATCGAAGGTGTGTGGTATACAGAACCAGCATACGAGGAGGAGGAAATAGATCACATTTAAAAATTGACTACGCAGGACGAAGACCAGGTTAACCCCATATCAGACAGAATACTCTGTTGGGAGAAGGATAGTGAATGATTTCTGACCCTGATGGGGAACTGGAGATTTGGCAAAACCAGTTACACGATGTTTCAGCGCTGCAATGCCCTCGGGTCGCGAGGGCCCTCTACTGCATTTCTTCGGAGGTAAGAGATCTGCCCCACTTTGATGAGTCTGGTAGCATCTAGGAATTCCTAAAAACACTGGAAGTTAGGGTGCCAAGAGAACGACGGCTCTGGGTCCTTAATCTGGCTATGTGTGGGACACCTGCACGATGGTGGGATACCCACAAGAAAGCATTCCCGGATTGGGAAACGTGTCAATATAGGATGATTCTGCGATTCGCCCCTCCATCTGACGTACACACCAAGATATTCCTTGGACCTGGGGATCCCCGCGCACATCTGCATGCCTGGATGACCAAATGGTCCGACCAAACTACAGAAGAATGGGTCCATCTATTTTTTCATGCCTTGGGCCCTATCCTTTCCGCTTCATACTTAGATGCGGAGTTACACTAGCATACCCGCCACTGGGACATACTAAAAGAGGACTTTATAGGAAATTTAGGATTAATTGGGGGGACGAAGATGCTTGACGAAGCTCTGCAGGACATCGATGCATTTTTATTTAAGAATTCTCACCACCACACAACACCAGTGGTCCTGACATGGGAAGCACAGATGCAAGACATAGTCAACTGCTGGAGCTTGGCGATTGATAAAGAAGAAGATAATCCTCGAAACATCTATGTTTCAGAATCTGAAGGGGAACGCACCATTATTGGAACCTCACTACAGAATATTGATGTAACACAATCTCTCAAGCTACATGGAGTTAATATTGGGATGGAATAACACCCTAAGTTGGCTAAAATTGCGGACTATTGGGATGAAGGAACCGTAGGAAAAATTGCAGAGCTACTTACGGAGTATCAGGACTTATTTTAGACAAAATTTCTGAGCTCAAAGGAATCACCAGGGACCTATGCATTATGCACATCACTCTGAAACCTGAGGTGCACCTGGTCAAGTAGTGGCCTTATTGACTGAATCCTAAATATAAGAAAAAGGTCAAAGAAGAACTGGAAAAAATGCTTGCTACAAGTATTATTGAACAAGTTGAACAATTGGATTGGGTAAGTCCAATGGTCATCCAGGAGAAGAAGACAAAGGGGGAAATACACATCTACGTGGATCTATGCAAGTTAAATGATGCTTGCATCCATGAACCCTTCCCTACGCCCTTCTCTGATGAAATCCTTGATAACATGGGTGGACAGGAGGCCTATTCCTTCACCGATGGATTCTCAAGGTACCACCAGATCCGAATTACACCTGAAGATCGCAGTACGACTACATTCACGATCGAATGGGGGTCCTTTTAGTATACGGTCATGCCCTTTGGTCTCAAGAATGCACCTGCTATTTTCTCAAGGGTCGTAATTTCTGTATTCAAGGAGTTTATTCATAAGTTCCTAGAGGTTAATTTCGATGACTGGATGGTTTTCGGCCTGGTAAAGGGGCATGTCTCTAACCTACGATTAATGTTGGATGCATGTCGGAAGCACCAGATTTCCTTGAATATTAAGAAGTGCATATTCTGTGTACCATTCGGAATCTTTCTCGGACACATAGTCTATCGGCAACGGTTGATGGTTGATCCTATGAAGGTAGCCATAATTATAAACCTTGCAATCCCAACAACAGAAAAATAGTTGCATTCTATTCTTGGACACATGGGCTATTACAAGAAATTCATTCTGGGGTACACCCTAATCACAGCACCAATGGAAAAAATACTTAAAAAAGATGTTTCCTTTTTTTGGAATGATGAATGTCAGAAGAGCTTTGAACTACTCAAGGAGAAGATGATCTCTACACCCATACTAATATTTCTTGATTGGTTGAAGGAATTTCATGTACATGTGGATGCGTCAGGTATCGCCTTGGGCGCTGTCCTAACTCAACTTGGAGAAGGATATATTGATCACCCAGTTGCCTTTGTGAGTCAGAAACTCTCGGGCATAGAATGTAACTACTCTACCAGTGAGTGCGAAGGATTGGCTATGGTATACGTGTTATAGAAATATCGGCACTATTTACTGGGTGGACAATTTAAAATTTTCACTGATCATTCAGCTTTGAAATACCTGGTCAACAAGCCTGTGTTGGGGGGGGAAGATTTTCCGCTGGTTATTGCTATTCTAGGAATATGATTTTGAGATCATCGTTAAGCCTGGAAAGTCGAATTTAGGCCCGGATCATGTATCTTGCATCGAAACAGGGGAAGAACCTACTAACTTGGAGGAGGGCTTACCAAATGCACAATTTTTCACCATTAAGGTGGTTGACGCACACTTTGATGATATAATTGAGTTCCTCACTACAGGCATGGCCCCTGCAGAATATTCGATGCATCATAAGAAGGAGTTGGTTACTCGGGTAGTGGACTTTATTATCATCGCTGATTACTTATACAAGCTAGGAGCGAATGAAATACTATGCAGATATGTCCTGGAACATGAACGACCTACCGTTTTAGCATAAGCACATGAAGGTGTCGCAGGAGGCCACTATGCAGGATGAGCAACGACACAAAATATTTTGAGGGCTGGGTTATGGTGGCCTACCTTGCATCAGGATTCTTACACCTATTGTAAATCATGCGACACGAACCAGTGAACAGGATGACCCTCATGCTAAGATGAGATGCCATTATAGCCTCAAGTGGATTTATAGGCTTTTGAAAAATGGGCCATTTATTTTATAGGACCCATCAATACGCCAAGCAAGAAAACAGGTGAGCGCTACATTATTACCGCCACTGACTACATCACTCGATGGGTTGAATATTCACTGAAACTAAAGTAAATAGAAGGAGGTGGCTAAATCTGATGTAGATATGAAAGAACTCCTCCAAAAAGACTCTCTCAATGAAGGGTTGATCCCTTCAACGGAAAGAAAACTATTGTTGCTGAGGAAACTGCTGCTGCTAGAATCTCCTACTTCTGAGCCACAGAACCATGTGTGGAAGGATGTTAGAATGCTCAAAGTGATCCAGGATTTTAACCACAGATTCTACTCAAAAAACCCAAAAAACCCCAGAAATAGTCTGGCTAGATTTTAACTTTGGATTTTCGGCCATTTTTGGGTTGCCCACTGCAATAGCTCAATAAAATAACGCAATTCCCAGCTGAAACTGTGTTGTAAATGATGGGTATAGTTTGGCCTAATGCCAAAGATCTTAAATATGCCCAGGAACCCTCCTTGATGATCTCCCAAGAGGAGGAATCCTTCCTCCTATGGAAAACTAGCTCAGAAAGTGGGTTTCTCAACCCTCCACTACAACACCTTGCAACACAACACAAATATGAATAGAAAATGCACTGTAGCTGAAGGCTGAAGCTTGGCCAGAATGCTAGGATGTGGAAATTATAGTACAAGACTCCTCCAAGAGCTCCTCAATGGAAGAGGTGGAATTCCCGATCAGGAACACCCGGTGCTAAACAACACAACAATCTCAACTAAACAACTGAAGAATGCAAGAATTTTAAACAAACCAAAAACAAAATAATAATCCAAAACATAACCCCATATGGTTTCCATCATCTTCCTTATATATATTATGAGCTTCCTTGCCTTTGGCCCCACTCAATTAGGTCATTTCCTCCATGCAATCCATCTCCCTCCAAAACTATGTTATTCCTCATTTAATCTCCACTCCTCCATAACAACATTGTTGACTTGGTAAAATTTGACTATTTCAACATGATCCAACCCCTGTTCATACTCAAAGGTGCTTTATTTATCTTATTAAAAGGCATCTTTTCACACTTGAAGTGGTTTTATTGCTGCTTAGGAGATTTAAGGACCTCCCTATCCACTTATTCACCTACCTAGTGAAAACATGATCTATAATATTCCATTTAGCTAAAAGCTAAATTTTAGGAATATTACAGTCCTCCCCTCCAAAATTTTTCTTGTCCTCAAGCAACTGTAAAGGTGGAGCAAAATTCCTCCCCTCCTCCTCTTTTTGCCTCCTCATCAATAGTTCCCCACCATTGCTCAAAATAATCTGCAATAAATCTGCCCTCCAAAGGTTTTCCCAAGTATGCAAAACCAAATGGCTCACATCATGAGAAAGTGGAAGGTGTAAGTGGGAATGTTCTTGCTGTCCAATGGCCTCCTCAAGGTAGGAGTGATGAAAAGCATAGGGGATATCATTCCCAATGAGAGACTCCCATCTCCATGCTATCATCCAAATGAAATGAATTACCTTCCAACATGGTAATTCATAGAAAAGTTCCTCCCAATTGTTCATGAGAGGCATATCCCAAGTGCTCAAAACAATCACATGGCCTAGCTCATGAAGAAGCAAGTGATACAATATGGTGGCCATATCATCTACCATTCTCCTCTTGAAGCATGAAGCATAAAAGGTGTGGGAAATTTCATTCCCCACAGACACATCCAACCAATGTGTCTCTCCTCCAAACATGTCCCCAAAAACGATAAGAACAACATCAGCATATGAAATCATAATTAGAATCATGCTAGCTTCCATATGAAATAAGGGAGAAGGAAAATGGTCCCTCATGTGCAACCATCATAGTTTTACTCTTAACTGCATTAGAAAATGGCATGATGTGTGGCTTCCCAACCACTTGTTTGATGCCACAATCTCCTCACAAGTTTGGAGAGGGTGTATGGTGTATGGTGCAAATTGAGCATACCCTGCATAATATATCATCTCCCCAAGACATCCTAGGGAGTGGCCATCATCAATGTTTCTAATGGCCTCAAGTAGACCATGAAGTCTAGAAGGGAGAATGCTCCTTCTTGGAGCAATTTCCCACACATACATGGTTAAGGAATGCACATATTCATTATATAAAACATTATGCAACCAAACAGTATCCTTACCATATGCTTTTCTCATGCAAATGGAGTGGCTCATAGATAAATCCCCTCTCATTATCAAAGAGGAAAGAGGTGGTTGTGATAAATCCCCCAAAGAGCTATGTATCTCCTCCATCTCCACATGATCCATGCATCTCCTCAAATACTGATATATCTCCTCTTCAAAGCCTTCCCAAGTGTACCCCTCCATGATGGTGTGGTATGCTCTCATAGAATAAGTGTGGCTAAAGAGAAGATATTCATGAGCTGCTTGTAGTAACTTCTCCTTGAGCTTGGAAGCTCTAGATAAGAATATCCTACCATGATAGTAGATGACCTCATCTCTGACTGAATATCCCTCCTCATGTAGTTGGTCATCAAATATCATACAAGTAAAAAGATCCTTGGAATAATCCACCAACAATTGGGATTTCCAATATGGATCTATCCTCCATAGTGACAGCGTTGATGATCTATCACAAAGAACATCTATCATATGGATATCCTCCTCTTTGACATCTCCCATGCCAAAGGTACAAGTTGGAAGGCTTCCATCATTTCCATGTTGCTCCTGCCACAACGCAAAATCTGAAATGAGAGTGGGTAATGATGATGTTGGGAGAATGCCTCCCCTCTTCTTGAGTCTACCCAATACTCTCAACGCTGTATCAAGTCCTCCCAAGGTCCTCACCCCTCTGGAATCAATGAGTGGTGCAACCAAATGTGAAGCATATCTCATCATCCCCTGATCTGGTGGCCTCCCCGGTAGAATGCCTCCATTCAATGAGACATCAATATCAAGAGTAGACTGTATATCATTAGGGGACTTCTGATGAGAGTGGGTAATGATGATGTTGGGAGAATGCCTCCCCTCTTCTTGAGTCTACCCAATACTCTCAATGTTGTATCAAGTCCTCCCAAGGTCCTCACCCCTCTGGAATCAATGAGTGGTGCAACCAAATGTGAAGCATATCTCATCATCCCCTGATCTGGTGGCCTCCCCTGTAGAATGCCTCCATTCAATGAGACATCAATATCAAGAGTAGTCTGTATATCATTAGGGGACTTCTGATGTCTAAAATGGGCCTCCAAAGGAATATGTACAATCAAAATTCACTTTATGAGAACCAATCACAGTTTAGGGGATGACATCATCCCTAATGGTTGAGGTGGCATTGTTTGAGTTAAAGGTACTTACTTGACACATTCTAAATGGTGGATAAAAACTCATGGTTAACCATGGTAGTGTTCTAAGTACTTTTAAAGTCAGAGTAAAGTACTTATAATAAATGTCATTTCACACTTTTTGAATAAAAATATATTATTTTCGTTTCATATTTCTTGAAAGAAACAATGCATATCCGTATACATTTATTATATAGTATTATATTATTTTTATATAGCATATTAATTACATGTTATTATATAATTTAAATAATATAAATTTTAATTAATATCATATAACATAATTAAGAATTTATAATTTATATTTATATTTGATTTTAAGTTATTTAAGTACAAAGGACAAATGCATTAGTTGTTCAATGATAATGATTTTTTCTTGAAAATCTCATTCTTATTTATAGTCACATCAATACAATTTTTTTATTAATTTGATTTTGGTACAACTTTTGAATTGAATTGAACTATGGTTACATTGATTTTGGTGCAAAAAGTGAATTGAAAATTCATAAATATTATTTTATTGGTTTAGCTATTATTTTATTATTTCCTTAGGAGGTCCATTTTAGACCTCAAAATTCCCCTAATGATGAATGGATAACTTTGTCCTTGCCCTCACTGCGCAAATCAGTCTGCCTCTTCTGTGCATCAATCTTCTGAAATAGATAGGGGTGTGTGCTCCTAATCATATGATGTTGACCTTCCTCCCTACCTTCTCATTTCATCTGCAATGTTTCACAATCTATCAACAATGCACATGTTGTTCATGGATTGTGCCTTGATCTCCGCATAGGAAATCCTTAGGAACTTCTTGCAATGATACAAGAATTCCTCTTGTTGGAGAAAATGCTCCATCTACCTCTGCATGAGGTGCTAGATATGCTCTATATTTGACAGCGCTGTTGCCTCTAGCCTTCTCTTCCTCTTCAATGTTAATGGGTAACTTTTCAATAAGAGGATCCTCTTTTGAAAAAGGGATCTCCATGCCCACTTGTCCAAGAATATGAGACAAATATCTTTCCTCTAGCAAAGTATTATGCAAGATGTTAGCCTCTTCAATAGTTTTCTGAAGTGGAGTTACGTTTATAGGTCCTTTCAACCCATGCAAAATTTTTGTTTGTTTTGGTTTGTTTAGCTCCATCAAAGTTGTTTCAGAATGTTTTTCATCAAACCTTTCCACTAGTCTCCTAGTGAAATTTGGATAAGTAGATGTATTTGAATTTTTTAAATAAAAGGACTCAAATATCCACCAAGCATAGGCCTTACCTTCAAAAGCATTTCTGCAACTTTGACGGCTTCATTCTCTGAAACTTGGTGTTGCTGGAAATAGGTGTCTAGATCCTCCACCCAATCCCTAGCTGAACATTTAGGTGAACCACAAAAAGTAGATAGAAAGAATCTACCCACATCATGCTGCTGGCTCCTTTCCTCCTTGATCTTGCAAAACTCTTAGAAGTTGATGTGACCCTTGAACCTCTTAGTTTGAGATTCATATTCTTGCAAATAATTACTAAGAGTCTCCATCTTTGGCATTTCTTCTTCTCCCATCTCCCTCATAGTAAATCTGGGCCTATGACTGCATTGTGAATCATAATGTGTGGCTGCATGCTCACACCCATCATGAAAAAATCTAGGGCTTACTTCAGATTCAAACCTTTTTTTAGATTCCCTACACATCTCCCTTCTCATCTTATTGCTATCTCCATGAATGTTCTGCATAGTTTGAAAAAGAAGCTTTGAGAACTCCTCTTCCTCTCTTCCTCCAAATAATGGAGTCATGTCTCTGTTTTTCTGTACATCTCCTCTTTTGTTAGAAGCTTCTCCTTATGGTGACATATTGGCTAAATGCACAGGCTGAGCCAAGATTATGCTCTGATACCACTGTAATATTCTCAAATGGGGAAGCAACAATATATGAACACAATAGTGGAAAGAACAGTGAATTAATCAACACACCATGATATGAGCCAATTTTACAGCCATCTTATTAAACCTATCAAAAAATAATAGGCACAATATCTTGAGGATATAATCACTCAAGCAATAGAAAAGAGACCTTCTCTAAGCAAATATGTCAATACATGTAAAAACACTGCCATACAAGTGCCATGAGCCATGACAACGTAGTTTTAGGGCATAAACTGCTGCATAAAGATAAATCAATGTAGATCTGCCGTAGTATAGCTCAAATAATGCTAGGAGTGAAGATCTAGCCTCCTAAACACCTTTCCAAGAGAACCTGGGAAGGATTTCTGAAAATACACAAGTATGAATGGTGGATCTAAAGCCCTAGGGATGAATATTCACTGCAATTGAAGTACATAAAAAGAGATGGCTGAATCTGATGTGGATATAAAATAAATCCTCCAAAAGGACTCTCTAAATGAAGGGTTGATCCCTTCAATGAAAAGCAAACTACTGCTGCTAAGGAAACTGTTGTTGTTGGAAACCCCTACTTCTAAGGCAAAGAACCATGTGTGGGAGGATGTTATCGTGCTCATAATGATCCAATATTTTCCCCACAGATTCTACTCAAAAAACCCATAAAAACCCAGAAATGGCTTGGTCAGATTTTAACTTTGGATTTTCTGCCATTTTTGGGTTGCCCACTACAACAACTCACTAAATTAACGTAATTCCTAGCTGAAACTGCATTGTAAATGATGGGGATAGGTTGCCCTAATGCCAAAGATCTGAAATATGCCCAAGAACCCTCCTTGATGATCTCCCAAGAGGAGGAATCTTTCCTCCTATGGAAAACTAGCTCGGAAAGTGGGTTTCTCAACCCTACACTGCAACACCCTGAAACACGACACAAATTTGAACATAAACTATGCTATAGTTGAAGACTGAAGCTTGGCCAGAATATCGGGATGTGGAAATGATAGTACAAGACTCCTCTAAGAGATCCTCGATGGAAGAGGTGGGATTCCCGATCAGGAACACCCGGTGCTAAACAACACAACAATCTCAACTAAACAACTGAAGAATGCAAGAAGTCTAAAATTACCAATAACAAAATAATAATCCAAAACATAACTCCATATGGCTGCCATACTCTTCCTTATATAGATTATGGGCTTCCTTGCCTTTGACCCCACTCAATTAGGTCATTTCCTCCATGCAATCCATCTCCCTCCAAAACTGCGTTATTCCTCATTTAATCTCTACTCCTCCATAACATCATTGTTGACTTGGTCAAAGTTGACTAGTTCAACATGATCCAACCCCTGTTCATACTCAAAGGTTTATTTAGCTGCTTAGAAGGTCTCCTTTCACACTTGAAGTGTTTTTATTGCTGCTTAGGAGATTTAAGGACCTCCCTATCCACTTATTCACCGACCTAGTGACAACATGATCTATAATATTCCATTTAGCTAAAAGCTAAATTTTAGGAATATTACAGATATTAAAACACAAATTTGTGAGTAAATAGTTACTGAGAAATCATAATTCAACCCATAAGAGCAAAGGCAAATAATAACATATAATTGAGACAAATTACTCATATCGACAATAGTGTACAAATATGAATAAAATGACACATTCTTGCTATCATAAAATGAAACTAGTATTTAAAACAATAGTATTATAAATAACAATTTATTGAATCCATTTTTTTGGCATTGGTCTCCACTAGTCCTTTACAATGCTTAAACTTCTGCTTTTAAAACAAGAGCTACAATAGTACAAACTTCGTTCTCCTTACATAATTCAACATGCTAAGGAAAAATCTTCAATAATCCCTAGATCTGAGTTTTCTCTCTACCCTACAACTCTAAATCCTCTATACAATAGTTCCTTCAAGAATTCCTGAATTGCAGAGAAGAGGAGCCCCTATTATATTCTACAATCTTCTATTTATAATATTTACAAAAGGATTTCTTAATAAGTAAGTTTGTTGAAGATTGAATCTGCTCCATCAATTTCCATTGGGTCAAAATCATATTCTTCAATTGTTGGAGCATTTTCATTGATTGATATCTTCTTTTCCTCATCTCTTCAAGTATTTTCCTACAAAAACAAATCAAAACAAAATTAAAATGTAAAAATAAAATCAAAATGTCAAATCTCGAATTTAAAACAAATCTAATTAAAACTTAATTACATAATTGAAATAAAATAAATCTAAGTTTTTAGTTGATGCATGTGATGATCTAATTGGCCAAGGAGAACATAGAAGAATGGATCTGACACTGAGAAGAAGTCGTATACAAATTAAAATGCAGAAAATAAAACTCAGAAAATTAGTTGTTTAAAAATTTTGATCTTGATATTCTACTGAATTTTAGACCTAATAAAATATCAAATATGGAAACAAAACCAATTCAGGAATAGTCTCCATGATTTTATATATCAAATGAACCTACATGTCTCTTATATGGCCAAGTAAAACTCCATTTATGAGCTTCCAAATTTGGTATATAAAAATTGACATAATTCTAGAATTTCTATTGCATGGGCTAAAAATCAGCAATTTTAAATTAAATTCTAATTCTAAATCATATTATAATATTTAATTAGTTAATACTAATTAACTGAAATTATATCATTAATATAATTTAGTTACAATATAATTCTAAATTTTATTATAATTATCTATTAATTGTAACTTAAAAAATGATTTTATAATTAATTAAATATTAAAATATTATATTAATATTATAATTTAAATTATATTAGAATTATAATAAAAAAATATTACAATTAAAATATAATATTAATTATAATATTATATAATATAATATATATTATAATTATTCATGAATTCAAAAGATAATATAAACCTTGTGAGGGTGAGGGTGAGGAGTGATAAAGAGTGGCGAGTATGGAGTGGTAGGTGGAAGTATTAAAGGGGATTGAGGATGGAGTGATAAGAAGGCTGAGTGGAATACGGAGGTGGAGGGATAAGGTGACTTGAGGGTGCGGTAAGGGAAATGAATTGGGAGGTATAAGGAGGTCAAAATTTTTTAACTTTGTGCATAAAACCAAGTCATAATCAGAGTTCGGCATTTTTTCTTTAAAATAAATAAAATATTTGTGATATGCAAATTGTGATATATCGAAATTGAAATGTCACAATGCACTTTTATTTTGACTTTTTTAAATCGGTTTTTTTTTTAATTTTGGGATTTTTGGAAGAGAGAATGTGGTGAGAAGTGGGTCTCACCTGAGATTAACCATCCTACAAATTGAATTTCATTTATTTTGCAATTTTGGGGTTTTGGGTTTGGCAATTTGTTTTAAAAAAATAAGTTGGAGTAAATTACCAAGATCCCGACACGTGCTCTCGTTTATTATACAATTTGGTCGGGTCATTTTGTAAGTCCGTTAGTGAAAACTAAAGAAATAGTAAAAATGAACTAAAAATTAATATCCACAATGAGTGACTATTTTAACTACAAAAATTGAAATATTGGTACATTTTGATCAAACTTCAAAAGAGTGCCATTTACAAACTGGTTGACCAAATGGAGCGAAACAAATATCGTTGGAAAGCTTACTAAAAATCGAATTCAATGAAACAATCAAAATAGAAATCCGATAAAAATAAAAAATGACAAAATTTTAAGACAATTAACTTTAATGAAAACTATAAAAAGTATTTAGCCAAACATTAATGGAAAGGGTCCCCATTATTGAAGTAAATAACTGAAAAATGAGAAGTGTTGGGTTCTCCCTACAAAATGTAGCCAGACATAAGTCCACCACATGCTTTAGTATAACATTCATTCAAATATTTATTGGCCTCCTTATGAGTGAGGAACCATCAGAAGATTGTATCGACACCACGAAAATAGAGATTATCACCAATTATGATATAATTACGAGCCTCGTAAATAATGTGACACCAATAAGAACAAGATATGTTCAACTGAAAATTTTGGGTTTAGATATAAATGATTATATCTCCATACCAAGGGTTACATTAGGGGAATTTTGAGGTCTAAAATGGGCCTCCTAAGAAAAATGTACAACCAAAATAAAATTTGTAAAAACCAATAGGATTCAAGATGATGATGTCAACCATGGGGGATGATTCACCACTTTTTAAGTAAAAGGGTAACAAGATTAAAAAATAATAAAATAATAAAAATACGTTTTCAACTCGTATTTTCAATTTATCTCCCAAAGTTTTTACTCAAATTTCAAGTGGGAGTACTCGTTGGATGCAAAATTTAATTCCTCATCCAAGGAATACCCATGTTTCATACTTTCGATGGACCTTGCTAAACGAAGAATGAAAAATACATGAAAAAACATGATTGCAATCACGTTTTTCATGTATTTCTCATTTTTATCTTAGTAGGGTCCATTAAAAGTATACAACATGGGTACTCCTTGGATGAGGAATTAAATTTTTCATCCAACGAGTACTCCCGTTCAAAATTTGAGTAAAAATTTTGGGAGATAAGTTGAAAATATGAGTTGAAAAAGTAGCTTTTTCTTTTTTCCCTCTAAAATTTGTAGAAATTATATAAATAATATGTTATATGTCCAAGATTCTCTTGATCACACACTATTTTAACTTCATGCACAATACAGAATCTATTCCACCATTGGTCATCACATGCGGAAATTAAATCAATTGAAATTCACACATGAAACCATAAAAAATCACACACATTAACACAATTGTTTTAAAGAAAAGCCTGAAGCTGAAAACCCCAACTATGTGTATATAATATATGTCATAGAGATCATGTAACAATCCTCATACAAATTTGATCATATCAAGCTCTCAGTACAATACAATCGCTACACACTAATCAGGCCCGATCTTGCAAATCCATGCACCGATCTTTGGCACTTGCTAGCCTGCCTCTACTGCGCAATCCCTACTGAAGAATGGCTCTGAATGAACTTGAATTGCTCCAGCCTTGCTCACGCAATCCTCATTGGCATCTCCACTGAGTGTTGGATGAAATCAATGCATCACTATTGTCACAACTGATAGTCTATCTTTCCCTTTCACCTATCTCTCCACTGGTCTCCACTGAAACTGCCATGCACTGTAGTTAACTGATGTATTCTTCAGTTGATTAATGAGTTATTATTTAATCAATTAGACAAGATACAACTAGCTCAATTGTGTCTAACCGAGTTAAATTGAACAAAACTCCACCAACTACTTCTATAACTCCACCAAACTTTGTCACATGAGTTCTAACTGAATTCCTCCATGCATTAGCTCTAGTAAACCCTCAGAAATAGTGTAATTCCTTCTGTCAGCTGCTGTGCCACATCTATGCACTTAACTGAAGTGCTACAAGAGAATAATATAATTTTTAGAGTCCAAATATTATTAAGAGCTAATAATATTTGACATATCTATTTTTAGACTGGAAATCTAAAAATAGATTCCGCCCAATATGTCTAAAAATAGAAGTCCATCTATTTTTCCAACTTGATCAACCATCCACAAATAGCATCCTGCAACTCATAGAATATGATCGACATGTCTAAAAATAGACATAGTATAAAAATAGACTTTGCACCAAAAATAGCCTACGAGCCCACTTAATGAAGGCGACTCTTTTCACTAAGCTCATCACCTTGTTGTATCTCAACAAAATTTGATGATGTCATCAAATCTTACGTTATTATTTCCACTATTATTTTATAATTTCTTTAGGAGACCCATTTTAGACCTAAAAATTCCCCTAATGGAGGATTTGATCTGAAACAATGATTCTTTAGGAATATAATCATCAGTTGTTGATTCTGACTCAAAGGAGGGAAGGTCGTAGATTAGTTTGACAAAGAATAAATATTTCTGAGATTTGGATTTCATAAACTTGAAATAAAAATATTCAAGGATAACTATCCATTTCGAGTATTTTACCCTTGTAATTGATGTGAGAAGATGTAGTTCACATGGTTACGGTCATAAACCACACGAGTCTTTTGAAGCATAATATAGTGGCAAAATATTTTCACAACTTGTATAGCTGCCAAAGATAAATTTTTGACACAAGAGTATTTTTCTTTAGTATCAGTCAAATTTTGGATCAAATAATATATAGGATGTTCTTCACCTAGGTCATCTTCTTGTAACAACACCATTATGATGGTAGTAACAACTGTAGTAAGAAACAATAAATATTCTCGGTTATAGTCATGGAGATATAACAATAATGCTTGGGCTAGGACATCTTTCAGAGCATTAAACACTTTTTGTGTGGTGTTATCCCAATGGAAGGGAAACCATTTCTTCAATAAACAAGTGAATCATTTAGTAAGCTCTACATAGTTAGGGACGAATCTACGTATAAATTTAGCCTTCCCTTGGAGGCATTGTAACTGAACGAGTGATGAAGGAGTAGGAAAATCAAGGATTTCCTAAACTTTGAGAGGATCAATACTGACTATTTTCTTAGACACAATGAATCCTAGAAGTCGACCATATTGAATGCAAAAAACAGTTTTGTGTGGATTTAAGCATATGTTATAATACTGAAATTGTAAGAAAATGGCTCAGAGATGCATGAGATGATCTTAACAATGTTTAGAGTGAGTATGAAAATCATTGAGGTATGGTTTCTATAAGCTTGATATCGTGAAAAGCATAATTCATATCCCCTTGGAAAGTGGTGGCTACATTCTTCCGACCAAAAGATATTTTGTGGTAGGAAAACGTACTCCATGGAAAAATGAACAGAGTATTATGCTAGTCGTATGGGAGTAGGTTTATTTGATTATAGCTAGAAAATCCATAAACAAATAAATTTCATCACCGACACTGCAATCATTGATTATTTGGTTGATAAACAGGGTTGGATATTTATCTTTGCGACAAGCATGATTAATATCTCGGTAATCGATGCATGCTCAGATTGCTACATGTTTCTTCATTACATGATCTATGTTTAAGACCCAGTTAAAGGAACAGGGTAAATAAAACTAGCATGGAAACACTTTTCGACTTCAACGTTAATCGCGGAAACTTTCTTAGGGTGGACTATACATAGACATTTTCTAATTGGCTTAGCATTTGGATAGGTTTTTTATTTCGTGCAACATTCTGTTTGGGTCAATGCTTGACATCTCTTTGTATGTATAAGAAAACATGTCTCAAAATGCTTGAAAAATGGCCATGTAAATTTTAATCTTGTCGCAATAACAAGAGGCTCATATATGGACATTTTAAACAACGCTGGTTTGATTGATATATCAAGGGGAATTTTCCCCTCAATATTGGACAATTATTTCTTAGAATCCACCCCATAAAAAGAGATGGACTGTTGAGGTATGTCAATGGGCTTGGTTGAGAAAAAGTTTTTAAAATGGGTCTGAAGAGTTTCAGGTAAAAAATAGGAATGATTATGACTATTGTCCCACAGTGTCTCCCCTAGCATCATGATTTCCATGATCCTTTCATCGGTTGAAAATATGTCGTCAAAATGGTCAAATAGAGATACTAGACCCAAATATTGAGAGGGATCATCAACTAGATTTACCAATTCATGCATTTCAAAATTTTCTGAACAAGCCAATTGAATAACTTCATAAGATTGCTCAATGGGGATGAGCGACATACGGTCACTGAACGAGTCAATTTTGGAGATGTCAGGCATGATCCATGGATCATATGGAATATTCCCCAATGATATCACGTTGATTGTAGGAACCATAGTAGAAACGTTAGGAGCAGAGAGTGCGAAATTTACCATTAGGGACGAATCTTGAATTAATCCTACTCCAACATGTTGAATAGTGAATGGGGATTTACCCACAAGAAGTATGTTTCCAGTGGTTTGAGAATGAGCAGAAAAGCCAACAAGTTAAACTATGGCTACAATGCCCCCTAGTGAGGGAAATAAATCATCCTAACATAGGAAGGTGCCACAGTTTCCATTGGATAAATCCATGGATGTCCAAGTAATAGGTAATAATCAAAGTGTCCATCAATTACCTCAACTTATACCAAGAGTGTTTTACTGGCTAATTCAATTGAAAAGGACTTTATAATATTGTATGGTTTAAACCCCCTCCTATCGAAAGCTTTAAGAGTTATCGATGATTTATTAAGAAACGAAGAGCCTAAATATTTGAAACATGAAAGCGACATGATACAAGTGGAAGCACATTCATCCATGATGGTGCACATTACATTATTGTCTCTAACAAAAACTTGAATCATGAATAATAGTTGGGGTGGAAGTTTAGTCACATAATTATCATGATTGAACACAACAAAGCCAGAATATAAAGGATCTATTCCTCCAAATAGATTCTAATAGAGAGTTCTTTTGTGAAAGATAATTTTTCAATACTTCAAGAGATTAAATAGGTTAAGGATATTGAGTCAAATCCTCAACTATGTTATAATTTTGATTCTCTCTCGCGTGGGGGTTAAATGATGATTTACGAAGAACTCCCTTTGGTGGATATTTGATCATCAATTCAATAGCGGGTTTCTCAATTTGGAGAGGACCGTACGTGGGTGGAGTAGAACTAGAGAGTTGATCAGTAGCCTATCCATTAGAAGGATTCAAATTACTATAATTGTTATTTAGAGTATCCACTGATACATATCTTGGACACATGAATATGTTGGCATGAATTTCAGAAGAGGATGATGGATCTTGGGAAACCATGTTTTTCTCTTGGTTTGGAAAGGGATCTGTTAATATGACATGTGTATTAGATGATGATTTTAAAATTTGATTAATTTATGCCTAGTGTGGACCATGCCTAGTAAAATTTTCTTCATTAAAAATAAGGCAAGGGTAATGTGGTTTGTGTTTTTCATCAGGAAACTATTTTTTTTGTTTTTCCTATGGAGGCTTATTTTTCTACTTCTTTCCTTTACCCTTCCTTTTAATTACCAATTCCAGATATTTTACTTTCGTAGATTGAAATAAATTAATCTCAGAAGTAGTCATAGAAGTAGTAGGAGATGGGCTTTGATTAGTCACAATAGGAATTGAGTTTTGGTTGGATGAACCAGAGGATTTATTCATTACCTATTCAGTGACAAAACCAATCATGCCAATAGAAACATATGATTCCTTAGGGAGTAGGTGGAAGAGTATTATATGGTCACATAACATTAGGTATCTTGTCATAGAGCATTCCAAATTGAGTATAAACCAAATATAGATATTTGGAATGAGCTCAAATCTGCCTTTGGAAGCATCTTTAGTTATAGAGGTAGTAAGGATTTGGTAAACCATTCCGCCAACAATTGATCAGGGATATAAGTTTTGACCAAAAGACAACAAAGCATCCACTCATGTATATGATAAAAAATATGATTAGAATCAGACTTCTTCAAGGAGGTAAAAATATCAATACCCATTTCATAGAAAATGGGTAGTTGGAAATGAGTCAAAAAGGATGTTTCCAATGCACCAAAGTTTTTATATGAAGCTTTAGGCAGTTTGACGTACCATTTCATGATAGGGCCAGTAAGAGTTGTTTGAAAGAGTTGTAAATGAATATATTCATCATTTGAAGAATTCGAGGAACACCATAAATGATAAGTCATGATATGGTTTGACGAATGTTCTCTCGGATTTCCATTAAATTTTGGAAATTCACTTGGTAACTTTGTTGGAATAGTCGGCCACTAAAGAAAATGTTGTATTGGATCGCTGGTGAGTTAGGTTAAATATGGTAATTCTAATGTTACAATACAAGGAAACTACTTGTTGAAGTCCATTTGGGGTTTTTGGTAACCTTATGAGGGAATGTTAATTGTTGGTTAGGGATATCTAGGATAAGATGGAACGGGTTGGGCTACTGGAATTTTAATTCCACCTTGATAAGGATTGTTTTGGTAATTTGGATAAACCATACAAGGTTTTCCATTCTGAGGGAAGCCTTGATATTGTTAGAAAGGTTGACCTTGGAAGTATTGGCTAAGATAAGGATGTTGTATAGTTTTTTTCTAACCGAGAGGAGTTTTGGGTATTCCTTGTAAAGGTTTCCCCAATGGGATTTTCATCATTCCTAAATCAGGAAGACTAAGAAATACATCCAACATGTTATAAATAGGTTGAATCACTTGCACCTATGGAATGGTCTAACCAAGTGGTTAGATGAAGGTTGTGATGGACCCTAGGTAGGCTGGGTGGACAAGATTTGAGAAGGTCCTTGCATTGTTTGCGTATTTTGGACTTGAGAAATAGAATAAACATGTTGACTTATTTGTAATGTGACTTGGGAAGGTTGAATAAATGGATTTTAAGGTATATATTAAATGGGTTGAAAAGTGGGTACTTGAGGCATAACCTGAGCAGTTTGATAGGTCAATTTTTTTTTTAAGATCTAACTGAGTTGGCCAAAAACATGAGGGGTAGCATTCCAAGGATTGGTCGTAATTTATGGAAATATAGCACAAGTAGGAAGAGGATTACATAAGTTCAAGCACCAAATTTTACCATCTGATCTATGGATGGGAACTTTCTAGCAACAATTTTCCCCTTAGAAGAAGGAAAAGGAGACAACTACCCCACAATGGGAGGGTATCCAAAATAAGACGAAGTAGGTTGTTGTGGATGCCCCATTCCAATAAGAAATGTACCATACTATTGTTGTAAATAATATTGAGATGTAATAGGTGTAATAAGTTATTTTATACTTGGAAATGATAGACTAGATAATATTCTAGATGAAGAAGGTAAATGAGAAGTCCATGGACTAGTCGACATGCCGAAAAAGGTTCTAGAAAATAATTGGTATCTATTTGGTACTGATTGAACATCACATAGATGTGTTTCTGACAAGGTAGAGAACATAGATGTTCTTTCAAATTCAATTGAGCCACTCATTATGGAAAATCTGAGTTGAGTAACTGTAGTCGATTCAGCATGGTTGGATTTCACAAAAGACTATGCAAGTGAGGGGAGCTCAAAATGGAATTGTAATGAGGAGTTTGATGTAAAGGAGATCAAGGTAAAGTATCAGGAGTAACAAAAGGATGAGCTTGATAAATAGGAGTTCCTCTTAAATGGATATGATATTGCAGTCAGGGTTCTTCCTCAATAATGTCTTCGATACTCAATAAACCAGGTGGACGTTGTTCTTCGTTGGTACCCAAAATCGAAGGTAAAAGATGAGATGAAAATAAAGAGATAGGGGTATAAATCACCAAATTTATTGGTTTAGTAGTTTTTAGTTCTAAGGTTGAATCACTTCAGGTTGTAATATATTTGAGTCTACAAGTTCAGTTTCAACGACTTCAAGTTCTAATGTTTCAACTACTTTAGTTTCAAATTCTTCAAGTTCACCAGTTTCTTCCTCAATAATGTCTTCGATACTCAATAAACCAGGTGGAAGTTGTTCTTCGTTGGTACCCAAAATCGAAGGTAAAAGATGAGATGAAAATAAAGAGATAGGGGTATAAATCACCAAATTTATTGGTTCAGTAGTTTTTAGTTCTAAGGTTGAATCACTTCAGGTTGTAATATATTTGAGTCTACAAGTTCAGGTTCAACGACTTCAAGTTCTAATGTTTCAACTACTTTAGTTTCAAATTCTTCAAGTTCACTAGTTTCCAAAGATGTGATTATAGGTTTAGTACTAATAGGAAGTGCTAACTTTGGCTGATTAAATTCATATGTGGTTTCATAGGGGGTAGCTTCCGATGTACCAACCTTCATAGTTTGTGTTTTCTTGTTCTTTCAATGACCACGTGTTTCCTTTGGAAGTAGATGAGGTGATATTTTCATTCTATGCAAGAAACAAGGGTATTGAGGGTGTTCTTCCATGGTGAATTAATTAATTTTAGAAATTAAAGAAAAAAATAAAAATAAAAGGGGTAACTAGGAAAATAAGGATCACCAAGACACTATGAACTGCAATATACCATTTCTAGTAGGTGCAGTAAATCTCCCCAAATGTTGTGTTTGATGTATCACATATAACAAGGTAGTCGAATTGGTTTCCAAGGGATGGTTTTCATCCTAAAGGGGACTTTGAGAATATACTCAAAGGTACATGGAAGTGAAATATGTGGTAGTGTTTTCTAATGTGTCTTGAACAATAGGAAGTGAAGTATTCTGATATACGTTTCATACATGGAGTGCCAACTGATACACCCGAGGGTATGTGGAGAACGATCAGGTATACTTACGTACATAGAATGTTGACTACCCACAGAATGTAACACAAACTTGTAATGAAAAATACTATGTTTATAGACGTCAAAACATGTCTTCTAACCTCGACCCACTATGTGTGTTGTTAATGTTCCAAATTCTCCTTAGGTTAATTGAATAAAGTTTAAAGCTGATCTATTAAATTTCAAGGATCAAGAAACAAATTCACCTAAACTCTTATGATGCAACTAGCATGATAGACAGATGTATTTTTTCATTTTATGAAGATCTATCTTAGTAAGGAGGAGCTCACAAATAATGATGTAATAATCAACGATGCAACAAACAAAAACTTCCTAGACTAGATCTTTTCAATTGTACTCTTCCAATTTAATTCAAGACCCTAAATGCAATGCTAGAAATATTTTTCCTTTATTTCTTTTTTCAAATTTTAGATTCAATGAAAAAAGAAATGCAACTAGATTATTGATCAAAATAAATCGCACAGATTAGGATTGTAATATGAAAAATTATTTTATCAATTCAACAATTAAGACAAGTGATCACAAACCCTAATTGATAATAAGAGAGAAAAAACAAAGAAACTATGATCAAAAGGTAATAAAAATCAGAATTAAACACACTACTGGCTTCAAAGAGATAAATACTAGTTCAAAGACTGTTGGCTTGAGGAGTGCTGACCTAGGTTCGGAGGTTAAAGTTTGCCAAAAAACCCCTATACTATTGGAGCTTTCGGAAATTACCTACTTTTGCAAGCCAAGGTCTCACCCAAAGTAGTACGGGAGGGTGTTGGAACCAGGTTTCTGCACCCTGGGAGAGAGTAGGTAATTTAAGACAGATTTGCATTGCAACTTATTAGGTTCGCACAGAGTGAGTCTATTCATAGCTCTTTAACAATATAATCAACACATAACTATAAAAAAGCCACTATCACTAACAGATTACATTCGCATCCATGTGTGCATTAGCAAATACCATCACAAAACATTACAATTGCATCTAATTCTTAGATCACATGTACATTCGTAGCTTAAATAAATATCACGGATGCACTTCAGTAATAAACATGATTAATCTAGATACCATAAAGATAATTTAAATATATTCTACATTCATTAGTATCCAAAAACCAAGTACAACACAAAACATAGCCCGCGCACACAGCCAACAGGATTCCTTACCAGAAACAACCCTAACATATCTTAACAATTCGCACATAGCATCAATCTTATGTCCTACTTTCCTACTAGACCCAACTATCTATCTATTTATAACATCATAGTCTTTGTTATCCAATGGTCCGCAAACCATGTAGAGCTACCCTTTAACCCATTACAAAACATTAGGGGCATTGACCCACCCCAAAACCCCTACGCAAGACTGATTATTACAAAATTATATCAAAAAAATAGGTTATGGAACCCCATTCCAACAGGCTCCCAACACAATCTTGTGACTCGTCCTGAGTCACAACAGCCATGGGGTTTACATCTTCGCCTGAAGCTGCTTTATCGCATCAACCAGAGGGGGTAGCACTCCTTCACTCTGTGCAGCAGCGTTTTGATCAATATCCACCAAATTCTACAAAGTTGCGCCTTCTATAGCAGCAGTGGCACTTTTCAAGGTCCGGTTCAGTTGCTTAACTGCGACATCCAATTCTTGAGAGAGCTTAAGGGCTTCATCATCCCATGGATTAAGGTGGTCACTGAGAACCTTATTTTTGTGGTGGATCTCTTCGAGATCATCTCTAAGTGTGTGGCTAGTACACAGTCGTGCCAGGCGTTGAGCGGGGACCAGTGTGGGCATTGTAGCTTCCATCTGCTCGAACTCTTCTTCCTTCTGGCGCAGCTCTTGGGTGATTTCACGCAGGAGAGGATCGCACTACACCTTGTTAGGCGGATAAATCATTCTTGCGGACAAGAAAGATCTACCTAGTATCACAAGGATAGCTAGAAACAAACAGGACAAATGTAAACTAATTTCTCTAGATTATATGTAATTAAGAATTTTCTATGATGAAGAAAGGACCTACCTGTGATCCAATGCTAGTTGATTTCTTCTTTCCCGTTGCTCCAAGAATTCTTCTCTTAAGATCTGAAAATAAAGACATGGAAGAGAATCAAAAGCACCTGCAACATATACTAATTCAAAAATTACAAATCTATCTTAATGATCAAGGAATTTAAGAAATAAGTCATTCAAGTAAACACATAAACAACTTATTGAGAAAACATGATCCAATTGTATTATATTTTAATAAAAGAAGGATTATTACAACCACGTTTTCCTTGATGTCATACAGGTCCTTCTAGGGTCCAGAACAAGTGTTTTCGTTTGGTTTGACAAGCCCTTCCACTCTTTGAACCAGCCTAACTATGAGTATGTAATTGTTCTCGCAGCTAGAAAAGAGTATGTTTCTTTAGTAATTCCCTTCTCTATCATAGCTACCAAGTACAAAGAAAGTACTAAGTGTATACAAAATGGATAGAGAAGTTTTACATATATCAGCATCTACACTTGAGACTGAACCAAAGCTTCAATTTATAGGAGAAGGAAAGTGGTTATAGCTCCAAAATGGAAGCGATAGAGTCCTCTTCTCAAGGTATTAAGTTCCAAATACCAAGGAATAGGCTCCTTTTATGAAGGGATGAATGTTCATGAATGGAGGGAGTGAAGCTTCGACCAGATAACGCCTTTTAGAAACTTCCAGCTAGGAGAATATTCGACCAGCTTGGCTTCTAGAATTTAATTTTTCGCTCATTTTACTTTTCACAGGGGTCTGCAGTTTTAATACACAAAATTTGTGGTAGGTACTGCAATTTTTCTTTACAAAAGGTGTGGTACAGTAGGTGATGGCTAGGAAAAGTGCGGAACTAGCTTTTTTATGGTTTTTATGAGCTTTTCTCGAAATCCAAGACTTGATTTAGGAACTTTAGGGTTTTATACCTCTAAGGGAGAATTATGTAGGTATTGATGAACCCATATAGACAATAAAATGTCATGGTGAAAAAATAATGTGTAACGCACCTTAGACCATAGCTACATAGATGTCTCCAAAAATTTTGTGCCCTCAGCGATCTGAGCTGTAATGGCATTGGTGGCCTCTCTGACCAGTGCGGCTCGCTGAGCTCTTACCTCAGGTGGAGTTTCTGGCTACAATTTGGCCTGCAATTCAATAATCTGTTGCTCCATCTCCATCTTGACAGTCTGAATATCGGTCCTAGATGCCTTTAGGGTGGCATAAGCCCTTCGATCTTGGCCTGGGGGGTAGAAGAATCCGCTATATCCTCATTCACATCTGCACAGAGCCTACTGATGAGACGTTCCAACTCAGTCTACTGCATGGTGGCAAGGGTGCATGGAGCCTGTGCCTGGGACACCTTGGAGGTTTTCTCCATGATTTTCTGCTCAGATGTATTGAGCTGCTGGTGCACCTGTCTGTCTATATGGTGAATCTCCTCAAAAAGGGATGCGCGAAGGACCTGCTATGGTTCATGCGAAAGACGGGCCAAATGAAATTTTACCTTTGCCCAGGCCTGGACTTGTGCTCCAAAGGCAAGCGGGCTCAAAATGAATGCTGCGCTTGGCAGGGGTAGAGGCGGCTTTCAGTTGTGATGATCAATTCACTACTGATTGTTGGGGGCAGCCTCGTCTGAATCATGCTTGTCTTCAGGGTGTTGGTTTTGAGCTGCAGGGCTAGGAGCTTAGACTAGAGTGTAGCGACCATGACCTTCTGCTGCTCTTCCAAAGCCAGCCATTTTTCTTCTGAGGTGAGGGTAACTACATCTGTGATCTGCTCCAGGTCTTCCTATATTAGAGTAGATACAGTCTCTCGAATCGGCCTTGTAGCCCGTCGTTTCTTTCGTTTGCCTTTAAGAGGGTCATTTGTCCACTTCGTATCATGCGGGGAGTCAACACCCTGTGCATCCAGACCCTTTGTGTCAAGATCTTGCTATGAATCCTGCTCCACACCCTTCTCATCGTCCTTGCCATGTCCTTCTGTCTCTTTGGTGGTATCTGGCGAGGTGGTTTTCTTGGCACTCGTACCTACGATATCAGTTGTATCTGATTTGAAGCCTAGTTTATAGTGTGGTGTCCAAGTGGAAATGAGGCGGTATATTTCCTCGTCAATGACCATATATGGCAGTGATACCCATGCTGGATCCTTATGGCCCCAGATCTGCACATTATGCATCATGACCTGGAATGCTGTGATTCTCTTATACTTGTCATATATCACTGGTGACAAGCGTGGCCGGGAGAGGATTGCTACTGTGAGATTGCTCTGAAATAGGACCCAAAAGACCTTATTATCCTCAATGTGCTACTCATCCTTTGAATCCCATAGATTGGCATACCACGACCCTTCACACATATCTGGCTCGAGCTCATGGAGGACCGAGTTTTTTGAGGCTTTCCAGGTGACTAACTCGATGAGGACCATCAACCAGGAGTAGCAGAATGCCCTTCCATGATCCTGGGCCTCATGCACATTCTCCTGAAATTCATTGCACAAGAACTGAGACTAGTTGAAGTAGACCCCTTTTTCGCAGTGGCCAACCAACTAAATTATATATGTGGGGATAGTGGAAACATGACATTTTCACATCATTTTGCATGCTAGCAACAAGGTGCCCATGTGTGCACCAGGGTCACTAATAGTGTTGATCATGAACCCCTTGGTATTCCGTTCAATGTGGTAGTCATCGAGCACCTTATCGGTGACCTGATGCTCATATTTCTTGCCGACGTGCTCCATGGGATCCAAACCCTTCATGGGAAGACTAGTAATTCAGTGAGTGAATGCTGCCTCAATGGGAATGTGGTCCTGGATCCACAAGCTTCCGTCATGGACCAGAGCTAGTAGTCGTCGCACAATTAGGTTGGTGATATTGTAGTTGTTAGCCATCATTATTTTTTTACATGTTAGTGATGACTATATCTTCAGCTGAGTTTTCTAGAAACTGATTTCCTTATGTCAATATGTCATCCAGAAAACCCTCCCAAAACTTTTTTCGCCTTTCTACCTATTCAGTCCACCCCTAGCAACATCAAAAAACTCATATCACAATCCTGTCTAGCTTCAGCCTTATTGACCTGCCCATCAGCCTTAAAGGGCAAATCCACATCGGTTTCAGAAGTCTACCCTATGTTAGGAAGTGGCGTTTAGGACATTTCACCTTTCGCAATCATCAAAAAGCCAAAAGGCCTCCATCTGCAGCAGACCTACCATGACTGATCCCTTAATTTGCAAATGAAATCGACAAACAGCCTTAAGTCACGCCACTCACAACCTCTAGATCTCAGCACTGCATAAAAGCACAATCTCAAGCTGACTAGTAGGTTTTCCCACAGTATTCTATGGTTCTACAAAGGCAGGAAATATATTTCATCTCATGGAGTAAATGTTTGAGTTTACAGTTAGAGGAACAACTGCTTCTAAGTGTAACTTGAGCCTTTAGATATGTCCCCAGAAACAACTAGCTATTCCTCGTGACTTTACAAAGCCTCTTTCCAACGTGAAAATCACAGTAAGAAAGGGTCGCCATTGTCTCAGCAAAATGGTAAATTGTCAAGGCCCAGAACCTCCTTCAATTACAAGCAGAAGGTTAGGGCGCCTCCTTCATACATAAGCAGAGGGCGCAGGCCAGTGCTGACTCAGAAGGTTGCAAAAGTCCAGGTTTGCCTTTACTGAAAAAATGAAACAATATCTTCAGGTTTCATAAATGTAATTGATGACCATAACAGGAGTATAGTGGAAATATGATAAGCTCAAAGGAAAGAGGAGTTTGGCCTGATAAAGGAGCTCATTTCAAACTTGCAAACCATATGAATTGTTGAACCTTAGAAGGGCCTGTCATCAGTAAACATCCAAATCATAAGAAGCCTGTTTTGTTCAAGATCAAATGGAATAGATGCTGTTTACCAATGCCATTACACAGGCAGAAAGAAAGCCCTTAGATTTTTCAAATACACTGACCTTCATAGTCACAAAGAGTTTTTTTCAAGTAACAGGTCATGAGATAAACAATCCAAATGATAAATTTCTCAGTCACCTTTAGAACAGTGTCACTGTGGCTAGGGTTTTCTTCTAAAAACACATTGATGCTTGCAAGTAAAGATGCTAAGATTGGTGTTTTTCAAGAAGTTTTCTTACCACCACATTCAGAGAAAGGCTGTGTCGAACATAATGGTCAAAAAGTCTCCGGACACCTTATCTGATGAAGAGCCTCCTCCATGCATGAGTAGGCCAAAGCCATCGGTAGTAAGGCCGAAACTCGATTAATACAAGAAAGAAGGAAGGATACCAAAGACCGAAACAAGGTCACGCAATAATGCATGAATGACAGTGCTGATAATGTAAAGGTACTGATACTCCTATTTCAAAGAACTATCTGTCAGGCTATACCTACAGTAGGAAAGAGGCAATATTGAAATATATGTGTGCCACTGATACCAAAAAGAAAACTGTCTCCTTGAGGAAAGGTCAAGCAACAAGACAATGTCATATACCAAATTACAGCTTTCAAATGTTTTGGTGCATTATGAATAGCCCTTCCTTGCTAACAATCACCAAGAGAGGGAAACAGTGAACATAGTTCAGTTATGAAATATTTCTATTGACAAAAAGGGGTTTAACACACTGATCAGAACAAAATAAGGACTGTGTATCAAAAAGCCCTGTTTTCATATTCTACAAGCTTGTCTTTTCAGATGGGAAGGCAAATGGGTACACAATCTTATGAACAGGCAGAAGAGGTTGGTTTTGATGAAGTTGCCACTGTTTATAAGTCTTAAAACAAACACGGTTGTCATCATTCCAAAGAGCAGACTTAGCACAAAGATACAGTATTAAATAAACAGTGGCAGAGATGTGGCATCATGAGTTTTCAAGCAGGAGATTATAATAAAAATGACCCTCTTTGGAGAACATTGCAGGTCATAAAGGATGCAGCCACTGGTACCTGTACCATTAGACACAGTGGAAAACATAGCCCCAAGATTATGGAGATTTGTTTTAGGGTCCAAAGGTTAGTGATGAAAGGTCCACCAAAGAAACAAAGCCGGAGGTTCTCTACCTCACACCTGTGCTAAGGTCCGCGATCTACATGTGATCAAATGATTGGCAAATCTTCAAAGCCAGTTTTGAACGTACCAAAGTTAAAAGGATTGAAGGTTTTTCAAAAAAACAAAAAACTCTGCAAAGAAAGCCAAACCACAGTTCTATTTTACCTTTTAAAAATAGAAATGACCGATTGATAGTGTTTTTTGAAAAACGATATAAGTTTGAAGTGTAAAAGTGGGAAATTCACTTTCAAGAAAACTAGAGTCAAAATCCCGTGCATCCACAGCATCAACAAGCGAGAAAAACCGAGCGAAAATTCACAAATCTGCACTCGGAGGCGGCGCGACGTGCCTGGAATTTGGCGCGACGTGCCTGGGCATCATTTTATAAAGGTTTTCAACACCGGCGCGACGTGCCTGTAGGTGGCCGCCCGACCGCCCGACTAGTCAACCCGACATGCCACCCACGGTGTTTTGGGCGCGACGGGCTGACTACAAAGAATGCCGCGCAGCTTCTAAAGATTCCGGTGCTTTTCAAGCTTCCTCCAAAGGATTTGTCCTCGAAATTTAAAAGGTAACGCTACAAATGAGCATGATTTTGTTTAAAGTGAAATAGCATACACAGAGAAACAATAAATTTTGACAAGAAGGGTGGGTGTTAAGTTTGAGGACAGCCTGCTTAGGACTTCAAAGCATCGAAAGGCAGAGGTTTACATTTTTGAAACTACAAAGAAAACTTTGTTAAATAGAAAGGCAGGGTTCTGGTCTTAAGAGAATGTCTTCACTTTGCTTCACATGATTGCCGATTGTGTTTGTCAAAATAAGAAATGCAACCAAGAGAAGGAATTATGACATACTGCACCTGTAAGGAAAGCTCACACGGGGCGGTCGCAATAGAACCTGAAACGCTGTGAAAAATCCTCGTCATTTATCACCCCAAACCCGTGTGATTGACATTCTTAACATAAGGTAGATTTGATTGATATACAAACAAAGGAGAAGAGGATACACTTGCACAGACAGAAGCTGTTAAATGGTTGAAAGCCTCCTTGAGCAAGGAGTTTGGTATGTTGGTGGACATCTAAGACTTCATAAAACAGAGTAATCATTGGAATTTCCTCACAGCACACTACTTAAGCAGATTTCTTTTCATTCACTGTATTCTCCCACTGTGAATTTGTTAACAAAGAGTTTCCAAAGGTGAACAGCATATTGAAGGACAGAGGTTGTTGATGGTTAAAGTTTGACGTTGAAGGCAGAGGTACACAGGTGATGTTTGATCTTTTAACTTCACAAGTAAAAGTGTCCCTCATAAAGCACTGTGTATTGTTAACCTAGGTCTGCCCTCTTTTTCACCATATTGTATCATTTTGAAAAGCTGATTGACAAAGAGACTCTAAGGATAACTAGTACACTGAAGGGCAGATTTCATTGATGGGATTCTAACTTTGGAGGCAGAGGTACAAAAGCAGTGTTTGTTTTCTTAAAACTTTACAAATGAAAAGGGCTATTTTCTAAAGGGAAGAGTTCTTGGTAATTGCATTTAATATTAAGACAGAGGTACAGGTGTAGTGTTGACCTTTGAGATTCACAAGTAAAGAGCTGGTCTTCCCAAAGCGCTATGCATTGATTTTACACCTAAACTAAGTCTTCTTTTTCATTGCACTACATTGTATCATTCTAAAGATTGTTGAACAGAGTTTTTCCAAAGGTGCAGAGCCACGTTCTAAAGGGCAGAGTTGTTGATGGTTGAAACTTTAAACATTGGAGGCAGGGGTATAGAGGTGTTGGTGGACCTTTTTAAGCTCACAAGCAGAGAGTGTGTTTCTTAAACCACTGTACATTGATTTTACATCTAACTTGGGTCTGCCTTTACAAAAACCATTTTGTATCATGTTGAAGATTTGTTAACAGGGATTTTCTGAAGGTGAATAGGGCCATTTTCTAGAAGGCAACATTGTTGATGATCGAGTTTAACATTGAAGCCAGAGGTACAAAGGTGGTGATTGATTTCTCAAAATTCACAAGTGAAAGGTGTTTTCTTAAACACAGTGAGCTGATATTTCACCTAACCAAAGAGTCTCTTTTCTTTTCCACTGTATGTTATCTTTTATAGAAATCTGTTGACAGAGGTATTTTAAGGTGAATGACCTGAAGAGCAGGGTTTTAATATTTGAGTTTTGTTTTGAAAACACAATTACCAGTGTAGGTTGGCCTAACCAAATCACAAGAGGGGTGATTGTTCAAAACAATACACAGGGAATCTACAAAGCAGTTATCCCATCTTTTACACATGGTACCATTGTTAAAAGTTTGCATGGCTGAAGTGCATACAGAGTTGAAGGACTGTTTTTAAGAAGTACAGAGGTGACTTATTCAAAGAAACATTGTTGCATCTTATTCAAATCCACAGTGTCCATATCTGTCCAAACAGTATAGTGGCCATTTTCAATCCAGCAAGGCATTGTTCATAAAAGGCAGTTGGTTTCTTCCAAAGCATAGTTAGGTCAAAATGCCTCCAAAGCAAGACAACAGGAGCAACATGACAGTGGTGAAGATCAGCAGAAGCAGGAACCAGAGGAGGATAGTGCTGAACAGCAGCAGCTCAGCAGTTTGAGCAACAGCATAAGGATGATGATCAAGAACAACAGTGTTAAGGAGCGCCCGACACGGAAAGAGAAGAAAGACATATCAACCCTTGATATTTTGGCTTCCGCTTCGGAGCATGTTTCTATGGACCCTTGAGGGTCATTCATGCCAATTTTGGACCTGTTTCGGAAACTTTTTGTTTTTTGGCATTTTTGGGGTTTTCGCCAAAAACTCATAAATGCGCCATCTCAGTTTGATGAGTCGTCAAGGGAGGAGGGTGATACCAATGGATTCCATAATTTCATGAGCAGCTCTCCCGCCGATTTTCGTGGCATTTGAAGATCATTCTGGCTTCTCAAATTGGCGAAACTTTCAAAATTTCATTTTGGGTACATCTCCGCCCGCCATATCATGTTCGCTTTTTCTGGGTTTTTGCACACAGGTACAGTTTTGAGGTACTTCCCGAGATCAGATTGAGGTAATTTCACTTGCGCCGGAAAGCAGACACAGAGAGCTTTCTAACGAGCCATCATGAGCCTCGTTTCGACACCAGGAAGGCTGCCATTTGCCTTCAGCAAGTCAGGGGACCTTTTTCAGGCATAAATATGAAGTATTTTTGTAATTTTTGAACTCCAAAAATCTGCTTTTCCCAAATGTGCGTTAAGCTATTTTTATCATTGGGAAATCATGTAAAGTCAATATAATTTCCGTTTTTAGCAGTTTTTTAGATTTTTTATGGGATATTTTGTGCCTTGGGCTTTGCAAAGCCTCAAGGACAATTTTAGATATTTTGACTTGGCCAATGGGATAGCTAGTTGCTCCATGAGGTTTTCCTCCCTCTAGCCTATTTATCCCATGGTTCTCATTGTAAATCAGAGGCTGAACTTGAGAGAAGAATTAATGCATTGGTCATATGAGCTTTGAAGAATACACTTGAGTTATGATGTTTGGATTGCCTCTTGGATGCTTTTGAGGAATGTTGAAGGCTTGTCGATGGATTCCTTGACATGGTAGAATGGTATAGTGCTTCTTAATGTTGTTTTGTCTTCTAGTTTTCACTCATATTTCATTTTTCTTGCTGCTATAGATCAGTAAATATTGATTTTGAGACATGCCCATGGAGGCACCTCAAAATTCCTGAATCTTCATAGCTTGATGTTTTCTTCTCCCTTAGTTATGCTAAAGAATTCTTAGCCGCTCTTTAGTAACCTAAGGTGTTGTTGCTAAGTTTTATTCATCAGTTCCATGTATGTTGAGTAGGATGTATGGTTTGCCCTACCTACCTATCAGCTGCCCATAGTTCTGTCCATAAAACTTTCTCTTTGACTAATTTGTTGATCATTTTGTTGAACCAAGGAGGCCTAGTCCCGATCTAGCCCTTTGCCTAAAACTATGAAAACTTATTTGTCCAAGTGCCCGATGACTTAGAGACTATGTTTAGGCGTTCCGGCATAGTTTATGAGTTGTTAGTTTGTCTCATGTGTTTTCCCCAAAGTCTGATAGCCTTTTCCCGAAGTTAGAGGGTCTTATACCTCTATGTATGGCTGGAATGTTCGATTTCTATGTATTGATTAGCTTATAGTTATTCCTAGCATGATTAATGGCTTGCTATTACATGTTTATGTATGCTATTAACTAGTTTGCACTTGAAATCCTTTGTCTTTCACCAACTTATTGTTCATTTAATCCATTTTGCCCAGAGATCCCTTCTACTGTGAATCAAATCGGCCCTACAGCAGCTTTACATCATCACTTCATAGCTTCCTTGATCTGTTTGACCCCATAGCCCAATTTATCTACATCTGTCATCCAAATATGTATTCCGATCGCCTCATTCCTCACAAACTTAAAAAACCAAAAAACTAAAAACATACTTCATAACTAGCCTAATATCAAAACACCGCAAGTAAACACACCAACATCTTTAGCACTTATAGAGAGAGCCCTCTCTGAGTCCAGGAAGGCTAGGTCCTTGGGCTCCAAAGCTTGGTTTGATGTTACATCGTCATTTGGCTAGCCAATCGGCCAAATCACGGGACCCTAACATAATGGCGATCACTGTGGGACAATTCAAATTACCATTATTCTCAAAAGTTCGATTCATCTAAAGATTTAGAAGAGTAGAATCTAGTTGTCTCACCATCCTAGCAAAATGATGACTCAGCTGTAGGACACTCTTCCAAACCTCAGGACTACATAAAACTCAGAAAAACCCCAAAAAACTCCCTTAGATTGGTTTTTGTTAGTATTGGTGGTGGACCATAAAAATATACCTCAAAACAACTAAAAATCCACCTGGCAACTCCACTAGCCTCCAGTAGGCCTTACTACTTTGCTAAATTTTAGAATACCATCCGTTTTAGCCACCTCATCGCCACCCTAACATAATGGCGATCACGGTGGGACTTTGAGTTAGTGACAATCTAAGGACACCTTAGAACTCTAGAAGTCCCTTATTTTTAAGAATACTGTTTGATTGACTTATCCCACCGCTCACTAACATAATGGCGATCACGGTGGGACTTTGAGTCAAAACATCCTAGGTATCCCTTAGGAACTCTCAAAATCTCAGTCAAACTTAGAAGAGTAGAATCTAGTTGTCTCACCATCCTAGCAAAATGATGACTCAGCTGTAGGACACTCTTCCAAACCTCAGGACTACATAAAACTCAGAAAAACCCCAAAAAACTCCCTTAGATTGGTTTTTGCCAAGTACTGGTGGTGGACCATACAAGTATATCTCAAAACAACTGATTTTCCACCTGGCGACTCCACTAAACTTCTAGTAAGCCTTACTACTTTTCAAAACTCTAGGCTACTATCCGATAAACCTTTCCCATCACTCACTAACATAGCGAGAGATGGTAAGACACTGAGTACATAATAGTCCAGCAAACTCTTATAGACTCTTTGGTCCTTTAGGTACCATAAACAAGCAAGCAGTCCATAGACTCATTTTTTAGAGTAGACTCTTTTTGTTCTCATCACCCCAGCAAAGTGTTGAAACAAGTCTAGGATACTTTAACTAACTATAGGCTGCACATAAAACTCAGAAAATCCAAAAACATTCTCAGAGTAATTACTGGTGGTGGACCATAGCTATCTTCACAAAACAACTGATCTTCCACCTGGCGACTCCACTAATCCATCCTGTTACTTTTGACCATCCTTCACCTTAGTAAAATTTTAGAAAATCACTCATCCAAAACATTCACCAATACCATTCTCTCTAAACCCTGGATCTAAAATCTGGCTTCACGAAGAATCAATACCAGAGCCCATCCAGACCCAAATCCCCCTATCATAGTAGATGACCTAGAAAATATTCTGTGGCAAGCTTCTGAAACTGACCATCTAGCTACTGGTAGATCCACCCGTAGAGCAAGATCTGTACCTAAACATCGCACTATCCTACTAGATTCACCTTTTGAACTAGAGTCATCACAAGCTCTTCCCAGAAGCAAATCATATAGTAAGGTAAACTTTGACGATCTTGAACCCCTAGACCCACCACAGAGTACTATTAGAGAAGTTTCACCCACCACTCCTCCTGATTTCCAGCTTCTTTATCAATTTGGCTCCTATCATCCCAGATCTGCTCAAAACCAGATCACTAGTCTAAGTTCATCCACCACACCTGGTCAAACCATCACTGTTCAAACCACTTCATTTCAGCCTACTAGTCCTCATCTTGCACATCATCCATTACCTCCAGTCATGGCAGCCTGGTACGCACCTTTGGTGTTGCCACCGCCCTTGGCTCCTCCCCCAAATAAATATCAAGACAAAATCCCACACTTTACCGGAGAAAACACCACCACAGCTCAACAGCATGTAAGTAGGATTAGTGATGCTTTTGAATACATGGAAGTACACGACGAAACCGTCAGAATGAGAATATTCGCCCAAAGCCTGGGTGGAGAACCCAAAACATGGTTTAAAAGCTTGCCTCCAAACAGCATCCACAACATCTTAGAACTCTGCCAAGTCTTCGCGAACAAGTGGGAAGTCTGAAGGAACCCTATTCAAATCCTGTCAGAATATAACAACCTAAAACAGGAAAATGGGGAAAGTGTCCGGGCATACTGCACTAGGTTCAACAATGTGTATAACGCCCTCCCACCTCACTTCAAACCCCCACTTGGTTTAGTCTTAGCAAAATTCCCCGAGGGTTTTGATCCAGACATGACATATCATCTGAGAGACAAGGATCCCCCTACCCTAGAGGAAATGCAACAAGTAGCCATAAAACAAGAAGCCAATTTAGCAGAAAAAAGAGCTAGGACTAGATTAGAAAGAAAAGTCCCATATAGAGATGAGGTATCCAGTTCATCTCCTTCCCTAGATCCTAGAATACATGGCTTGGTCAAATCCATGACAAAGATGTGGGAAAAAATGAGTGAAAGAATGCCTCCTAGGGACAACCAACCAAACCCTCAAAACCAGAACCAAGGCTTTAGAAAAGGTCAGTCTCAAAATAAACCAAGAGGAAATGATCAGCAAATCAGACCATCCTTCAGTGAGAATTATGTTGATAAAGAGGATAAGGATACCGAACCCATTGATGAAAATCATTGGAACCTCATAGGTTCTGATAACGAGAGTAAGGTTTACCTCACAGCAGAAGAGCAAGAGTTATGCTATCCAAGTCAGGAAGAAACCAATGATGAAGATCTCGAAGATCCTGCCATAGATTTTCAGAATGCCATTATAGAAGCTCATAGGCAGTATAACCTTAGAAGTAGAAAAAACCAAGACTACTCCAAAAAGGGTAGCCCTGACACTGCTAAAACCTCTGACACCATCCCTAAAAAAGCCATGGATAGCAACAAAATTATGGCCAAGAAAATTGACCAAAACAAGGATAAAGCTATTCAAACAAGTCTTAGCTCAGAGACTCTTAGCACCTCTACAAAAACCCCCGAAGTAACGGTGTCAAACAAAGTCCCGAATCAGAGTCAGCAAATTAAGAGCATAGAAAAGATCATGTCCGAAAAAGCTGAAACAAATCTGCCCAAACTACAAACTCCTTTTAGTTTCGAAGGGAAAGTTTCCGAAATAAAAATTACCATACCCCTTACTGAGCTAATAACTGTAGATAGGTATAGATCTCAAATTTTCAAAGTTTTTGACATAGGGAGCGAAGAAGATACTTTAAATCTAACTGAAAACAAACCCGAGCTCTTATTCGGCCCGAAAATAGAAGGTCAATACCAAGAAGGGTCTGTTTCTCCTTCCTATGTGAGCCTGAACATACGGGACAATATATTACATAATGCCATGTTAGATTCGGGTACCTCCCATAACCTCATGCCTAAAGCAGCCATGGAAAACCTGGGACTAGAAGTAACTCAACCGCTGGTAACTCAAGCAGTCATGGAAAACAATACTCCCATTTATTCCACTCATTCCAATTTAGATTCTTTTATCTTATACAATGAAAGTGATATAGACAAGCAGATAATGGAAAAGGAAGAAGCTCTCAAACCATCAGAAACGCATTTTCCGTTACTAGATGCAGAAACTAATAACCAAAACTTCTCTGATCTTTCTCCTGTTAATCCTGCATATCATAAGTCTGAAAATAGATTTGTAAATCAAGTTGAAGAAAAGAAATATGGCAATCCAATGTACATGGCTGGTGACATTGCTTATGTTAATGATTCTCAAATGTTTGATCAATATGTTGACTTATATGATTTCCAAACAGAAGCTAACTTTGCAGAAGATTCAGTTTTTGATTTTTGGGAGGAAGCTCAGTTTCATAAATTTGAGAAAAGTAAGCATCCATTACCGGTCATCTATGACACTCATGAGGAGAACCTTGAAAGTTTAGAAGTAAGTGAAGAGTCTCGGACTCTTTGCTCTACTTCACTTCAGCCCGTCAGAGATAACATGCACATGATTGGAAATCAACAGTTTTTCAGCTTTGATGATGAGTTGGAGGAAGATGGTGAAATTCTTAAGCATATTGTAAATGAGAATCCTTTGCCTGAAATAGTTGAGGAAATCATTTTGGACATAAAATCTTCCTTAACTCCAGATTTGCAGTTACCCAGTTCCATTGAGTTACAAATTGCAGATGAAGAAGTAGAGGTTGATAAACACATGGGAGTTGTCACACTATCCTTTCAAGATAATTTACTGTCAAAGTGTATCCCTGCCCATCAACCTGATGACCTTCACACAGTTTCCAGCCCACCCTATCAAAACACATCAGCTTGGATTGAAAAATACACTGCAATACATGATGAGTCTGACAGTTTGAGTGATTATGAGGAAGAGTTGTTTTACCAGGGAGGTCCCAAATATAGCCAAGTGGAAGAAAGAGTAGTCCTAAATGAAGCCTATATCTCAAAACCTCTAGATCAGGTATTATTCCAAGATCCATTTGTTGTTTTCCTTGAGAAGTCTAAAAGAGTAGTCTTGAATAAATCCTATGTATCAAATCCTCTAGATCAGGTATTATTCCAAGATCTATTTGTTGTTTTCCTTGAGAAATCTGTAGGGGTAGTGGGTTCTATCATAAACAAGTTTCTACCAAGAATGAGAAAAAACTTAAGCTCTACTATCCAGAAACAAACCAAATGGGAGTGGCCTTTTCATTATTTCCGCATCATGAAAGAACTAAACCAGAATCACCCATGTGAGCATCTACTTGACTGGTTGCATTGGAAAACAGAGTTCACCAAACAAATGTCTATTGTGCACAGATTAGATCAGGATAGAAAGACAACAATAGAAAATAAGCTTAGCCTATGAGCACCTTTTCATTTGTAGTTTGTTTGAAGAAAAAGTGAAAAAGCAGAAAATACAAAAAATAGTGAAAAGTAGAAAAAGAGGGCAGTTTCTAAAAAGCAGTGGTAAGGCCCCATGTTCAAAAATAAAAAATAAAAAAAATAGTCCTTCGGAAAGCGAGCAAGTCTAAATGCCGCTACTAGTACTTCAATGTCTTGTTCAGCTATCTAGCCTAATCATAGCTGAGCATGTTTAAATTTATTTGCTGATAAGTTAGTGAGTGCAAAGGTAGTCAACATTGTGTAAGATTGACTTATCACAGAGCTTAGATTAGGGAGAGATTCTGGTTCCACATGCCTAAAACAGAACCAAAGAGAGAAGCTAGGGATGAAAAACACATTGTATATCTTAGCCCCGCT
Source organism: Pinus albicaulis (assembly GCA_034641835.2). Taxonomy (NCBI): domain Eukaryota; kingdom Viridiplantae; phylum Streptophyta; class Pinopsida; order Pinales; family Pinaceae; genus Pinus; species Pinus albicaulis. The sequence continues at coordinate 1,725,089,928 of CM076578.1, read as the reverse complement.
TGTCTAGTTTCCTTTTTGTTGCAGAATAACATTTGTGTGCAGCTTGTCTTTTATGCCGCAAATGCATGACAAATCAGACTGCCTAATCCTGATTTGGTCATTTTTGAATTTCATGTTTTAGATTAGAGAATAAAATCCTGTCAAACTGCTTAATCTTGACAGTCAATCTAGCTTTAAGTAGAGAAATGAAGGAGTTCATCAGTTTAATCTGAACTCCCGACAGATATAAGGGTAGAAATAGATAGGTTCATTTTGCAAAAGAAAAAATATGCATTGTCAAAAGGCAGCTAGTTCAAATGCGCCAAAGTGAAGAAAAAATGTTAGGAAAGATAGCGGGGTAGGTAGAAGTATCATTGATGTTAACCATGCTGTCACTTTTCAGAAATAACATCAAGAGAAGGGTAAATTTTGCGCAATTGGATAAGGCACTGGTCTTCATAAGCCAAAGATCTGAATTCTGGACACCTCATGACGAAGAGATGCCCTCCCCAAATGGAGCCACTGTTAGCCATCAGTATTTTTTACATGTTAGTGATGACTATATCTATAGCTGAGTTTTCTAGAAGCTGAATCCCATATGTCAATCTGTCATCTAGAAAACCCTCATAAAACTTTTTTCGCCCTTCTAGTTTTAGTCCGCCCGTGTCAAAGTCAAAACTCATTATCATTATTTTTTCTAGCTTCAGCCCTACTAGTCTGCCCATCAGCTCCAAAAGGAAGAGTCCAAGTCTGTTTCAATAGCCTCCCCTATGTTAGGAAGTGGCGTTTTAGGACATTTCACCTTTGGCAATCATCAAAAAGCCAAAAAGCCTCCATCTGCAAAAAACCTGCCATGACTGATCCCTTACTTTGCAAATGAAATTAACAAGCAGCCCTAAGTCACGCCACTCACACCCCCTAGATCTCAGCACTGCATAAAATCCAATCCCAAGCTGACTATTAGGTTTTTCACAGTGTTCTATGGTTCTACAAAGACAGGAAATATATTTCATCTCATGGAGTAAATGTTTGAGTTTACAATTAGAGGAACAGCTGCTTCTAAATGTAACTTGAGCCTTTAGATATGTCTGAAAAACAGAAAGCTACTCATCTGGAATTCACAGCTCTTTCCAGCATGAAAATCACAGGAAAAAGGTCACCACTGTCTCAGCAAACTGGTAAATTTTCAAGGCCCAGAACCTCCTTCATTTACAAGCAGAGGGTTAGGGCGCCTCCTTCATCCATAAGCAGAGGGCGCAGGCAAAGATTGACTTAGATGATTGCAAAGATCCAGGTTTGATTTGAACTGCAACAAATGAAACAGGGACTCCAGGTTTTATGAATATGACTGATGATCATAACAGGAATATAGTGGAAATTTGCTAGCTCAAAGGAAAGGGGAGTTTGGTCTGATAAAGGAGCTCATCTCAAACTTTCAAAATCATGTGAATTGATGAAATAAAGAAAGGCATGTCATTGGTGAAAATTCCAAAGCATAAGTACCCTGTCTATCCACAAGATCAAATAGAACAGATGATAACCAATGCCATTACACAGGCAGGAGAAAGTTCTTGGTTGTTCAAGAAAGCACTGACCTTCATAGTCACAAAGGTTATTTGTTAAAGTAATCAATCATGAGATGAACAAGCCAAATATCTCAATCACCCTTAGGACAGTGCAGGGAGACAGTATTACTCTGGCTAGGGTTTTTGCTGACACACAATCATGCTTGCAAGTGAAGATGCTAAGACTGATGTTTTCCAAGTGGTTTACTTACCATCACCTTCAGAGAAAGGCTGTCTCGAAAAGAATTGTTAAAAAACCTTCAAATACCTTACCTGATGAAGAGCCTCCTCCATATATGAGCAGATGGCCAAAGCTACTGCAGGTTGCTGAAACTGATTGATACAAGAAAGCAGTGGAAGGATACCAAAAAGGAATAAAGGTCATTACACAGATGAATGATAGTGCTGATAATGCAAAGGTATTGGTACTCCTATTTCAAAGAACTATCTGTCAGACTATACCTACAGTAGGAAAGAGACAATATTGAATATATGTGTGCCACTGATACCAAAAAGAAGATTTTCTCCTTGAGGAAAAGGTCAAGCAACAAAACAATATCATACACCAAAGTCCAAAGAAGCGCCTTTCAAGAAATGGTGTTTACAGCTTTCAAATGTTTTTGGTGCATTATGAATAGCCCTTCCTTGCTAAAAATCGCCAAGAGAGGAAAACAGTGAACATAGTTCAGTCATGAAATGGTTCTATTGACAAAAAAGGGTTTAACACACTGATCAAAACAAAGTAAGGACTGTGTATCAAAAAGCCCTGTTTTCATATTCTACAAGCTTGTCTTTTCAGATGGAGGAGGCAAATGGGTATATGATCTTATGATTAGGCAGAAGGACTTTGTTTTGATGAATTATCACTGTTTATATGTCTTATAACAAACACACTTGTTATCATTCCAAAGGGCAGATTCAGCACAAAGATACAGTATAAAAAAGCAGTGGCAGAGATGTGGCATAATGAATTGTCAAGCATGGGATTATAGTAAAAATGCCCCTCTTTGGAGAACATTGCAGGTCATAAAGGATGCAGCCACTGGTACCTGTACCATTAAACACAGTGGCAAAAATAGCCCCAAGATTATGGAGATTTGTTTTAGGGTCTAAAGGTTAGTAATGAAAGGTCCACCAAAGAACAAAGCCGGAGTGTCTCCACCTCACACCTGTGCTAAGGTCCGTGATCTACATGTGATCAAATGATTGGCAAATCTCCAAAGCAAGTTTTGAACGTGCCAAAGTTAAAAGAATCGAAGGTTTTTCAAAAACAAAAAACTCCGCAGAGAAAACCAAACCACATTTCTATTTTACCTTTTAAAAATAGAATGACCGTTGAGAGTGTTTTTTGAAAAAACGATATAAGTTTGAAGTGTGAGAGTGGGAAATTCACTTTCAAAAAACTAGAGTCAAACTCCGGTCTCCCTAACACCAAGGCAAGAAGTCTAGTCAAAAATTCTAAAGTTTGCACTAAGAAAAAGCTGCGCGACGTGCCTGGTTTCTGGCGCGACGTGCCTGGGCAGCAAATTACACAGGGCCCCTTCGTCGGCGCGACGTGCCTGTACGTTGGCGCGACGTGCCTGTACAAGGCCGCCCGACCACACGACAGGCCGACCCGACAAGCTTTTCTCTGCGCGACGGGTTTTCTCCAAAGGTTGCCGCGCAGCTGTCCAGAGTGTCCAGCGTTTCTTTCATCCTTTCAAGCGGGCGTCCATCAAAGTTTAAGGTATTTTTATGAATTCCCCATCGATTGCAAGATGTTGATAAATGACAAGAATGTTTAAAAAACCCCGGCTCTTGCCATTATGGTTAAAAACAAAAGCAGCCTTTCTACACAGTAAACTGAACTATTGCAATATGATAAAGGCCGAATTGGTCATTCAAATAGCACATATAGAGATACGGGTTTTGAGGTAGAGGGCCAGTTTGTTTCTTCCTCAAATCGATCAAAGGGCCGAGGTTTTCCTGTAAAAAGCAGTGTTTTGATTAAGAGGGGATTTCCATTGCAGAAAACTCATATAATCTCTGTCAAAGAGCTTGACATATTCTATAAAACTCTGTCATTATTATCTCTCAAACTCACAAGCAAAGAGTGTATTGTCTAAACCACTGTGTACACTGATTTTACACCCAACCTAGGTCTGCTTCTTCTTTTTTACTACATTGTATCATTGTGAAGAATTGTTGACAGAGAGATTCTAAGGGTGAATAGGGCCATTTTTCTAAGGGCAGAGGTTTTTGATGGTTGAACTCTAACATCAGAGACAGGAGCATAGATGTATTGATAGATCTTTTGAACCCACAAGCAAGGGTGTGTTTCCTAAAAATCATAGTGCACTGATATATCACCTAGCCTAGTTCTGCTTTTCTTTCACTGAATGGTGTCATTTTGAAGAACTATTGTTGTGATATGTTTCGAGGGGAAGGTCATTTCTAAGGAACGGGGTTATCAAAACACTTATCACAACAAGCCTTTTCTAGAGATCTGCCCCTATTTCACTGTATTTCACTACTGAAAGTTTGTTGACAGAGAGCTTCCAAAGATGACAGCACATTAAAAAGGCAAAGTTTGTTGATGAGAAGTTAAACATTGGAGGCAGGGGTATAGAGGTGTTGATGGACTATTTAAACTCACAAAGCAGAGAGTGTGTTCTCTAAACCACTGTTGCACTGATTTTTCACCCAAGCTAAGTCTGCTTCTTCCTTGCACTGTATTGTATCATTCTGAAGATTTGTTGACAGAGGGATTCTGAGGGTGAAACAGGGCCATTTTCTAGAAGGCAGGGTTGTTAGTGATTGGGCACTTGTTGATGATCAAGTTTACATTGAAGCCAGAGGTACAAAGATGGTGATTGACTTCTCAAAATTCATAAGTGAAAGGTGTTTTCCTTAACACCGTGGGCTAATTTTTCACCTAACCAAAAGGTCTCCTTTCTTTTCCACTGTGTGGTCTCTACAGAAATCTGTTGACAAAGGTATTTTTCAAGGTGAATGACCTGAAGAGCAGGGTTTTTATATTCAAGTTTTGTTTGAAAACACAAATAACAGTGTAGGTTGGCCTCTAACAAAGTCACAAGAGGGGTGATTGTTCAAAACTGTGCACAGGGAATCTACAAAGCAGTTACCCCATCTTTTACACATGGTACCATTGTTAAAAAGGTTACATAGCTGAAGTCTATCCAGAGTTGAAGGATTGTTTTTAAGAAGTGTAGAGGTGGCTTATTCAAGGAAGCATTGTTACATTTTATTCAAAACCACATTGTCTAAACTATCCAAACAGTGTAGTGGCCAGTTTCAATCCAGCAGAGCATTTTTCATACATTGAAGGCAATTTGCCTCTTCCAAAGCTTGTTTCAAGTCAGAATGCCTCCAAAACGAGATCACAAAGGCGGACCACATAAGAGATATGAGCCTATCTCCATAGAAGAAATCAATGCTCACCCATCAGTGCTTTTCAATTTCCATGAAGTAGGTTGTCTTGATTTCTGTCAGAGGATAGAAGAAGTCAAGAGTTTTTCGCCACTTACACATTTGTGCGCTTTGAGATTCAAGGACAAACACTTCCAGTTAGCAGGTCTTGACTTCAAAATCTCCCCAAGGTATGTATCCAAGGCTACCAAGATCCTGTATCATGGTGAAAAGTGGTTTAAACAATCGCATCTTGATCTGGAAGATTATAAACCTTTCATCAAGCCTGAACATAGGGAAACCATCACTGCTATTTTTCCTTTCTCCTATCTTCTTGACAGTTATGCTCCGCTGATGAAAGCCATAATGAGATATTTCACTTGTGAAGGGAGGTTTAGCCAAATATTTGCCTATCATGTTCGCTTGTTGATGCATTTTACTAGAAGCAGGCAATTAAACCTTCCATACTTTTTGTCCAAAAGCATAGAGAAAATGGCAGCTACTGTCCAAAAGAAAGCTCCACCTCAACAAATCCCTTCTCTCTTTCACCATTCCTTGATCAAAATCATCTTCTTACACCAGCTGGAGAAGAAAGGGGTTTCATGGGATTCATTCATTAGCCATGCCGATTTTGCCACTGTCCCTCCTGTTCATGTGTCTCCTACTCAGCCTGTCCATCGCCCAGTGCCTTTATCTAGTAGGCCTACCCCTAAAAAACTCAAGATGACCACCGGGCAGCCAAGTCAACAGGGAGAAGGAGAGGGCAGTGAACCACAGGAGAAAGAGGATGATGAACACAGCAGCCAGATTTTGAGGAATGTATTGTTGCTTGGAAATCAAGTGGACACAGCCTAGATGCTTCTGATCAACAAAGTGAATTTGGGGGATTAGTGAGCAGCAGCAGCTAGAGTTGGAAGAACAGCAGCAAGTGCAGGTAGAGGAACAGCAGCAGACAGAGATTGAAGAACAGCAAGTTGGGCAAACAGATGAAGCGCCTTTTGAGCCATAAGCTGGACAGAATGTTGAGGAAGGACAGCAAGCTGAAGCTGCCTCCTTGACAGTGACCAAAACTGTTCCTAAAAAGAGGAAATTGACCAAAAGGACAGCTTCTAGCTTGCCAAGGAGAAAAAGCGCTAGATTGGCTTTCAAAGGCAAAAGTGCAGTTGGAAAAAGTGCCAAGCATGGAGGTAAATCAGCTGTCATTCCTATCCCAAGCGATGACAGTGATAACGAGGCCCGCATCCTTGAAAACCTCCTCATTCACAAAGAAGGGAAAATTGAAGTGTTACAAGAAGACCTTCAAAGGGCGAGGAATTTCAACCACTTCTTGGAGGTTGAAAACAAACAAATGAAGTATCATGCAGCCATTCATGAGGCAAGGGCGATCAAGTATAAAAAAGAGGCAGAAAAGGCGCAAGTAAGAATTGAAGAGCTTATTGGCAAGTTTGATGATGAAGAGGAGGAAGACCAGCCTAGGCGGAAGAGGCCTAGAACCATCGGGCTTAGAAGAGCCTTGGAGAAACAGAGAGCAGAAGAACAAGCTCAATTTGAAGCCTTTCCTCTCACTGCCCTCTTTGAGCAGGAAATTGAGGAAAACAAGGAAGCATGGCTTGAGAGGGCTAACCAGCATTTAGAAACAAAGCTTGAGAAGGCAAACAGGGATCTTGAGCTACAGAGAAAAAGGACTCTTCACTTTCAGAAGCTAAATCAGTTTGCCAGGCGAAAATTGAAGGTAGCACAAGAGAAATTGAAGAAGTTGAAGGAGAGGCGCCTAGCACGGAAAGAAGCAAAAAGCATATCAGCCCTTGATATTTTGGCTTCAGCTTCGGAGCATGTTTCTATGGACCCTTGAGGGTCATGCATGCCAATTTTGGGCCTGTTTCGGAAACTTTTTGTTTTTTTGGCATTTTTGGGTTTTTAGCCAAAAACTCATAAATTCGCCATTTCAGTTTGATGAGTTGTCAAGAGAGGAGGATGATACCAATGGATGCCATAATTCCATGAGCAGGTCTCCAGCGATTTTCAGGGCATTTGAAGATCATTCGCCCCCTCAAATTGGCGAAAAACAGCCTCATTTTGCACATTCTGCCCGCCATATCAGCAGTCTGCTATTTTCTGGGTTTTTGCGCACAGGTACAGTTTTGAGGGACTTTCGGAGATCAGATTGAGGTGATTCAACTTGCGCCGGAAATCAGACACAGAGAGCTTTCCAACGAGCCATCATGAGCCTCATTTCGACATCGGGAAGGCTTCCATTTGCATCCAGCAAGTCAGGGGACCTTTTTCAGGCATAAATATGAAGTATTTTTGTAATTTTTGAACTCCAAAAATCCGCTTTTCCCAAATGTGCGTTAAGCTATTTTTATCATTGGGAAATGATGTAAAGTCAATATAATTTCCGTTTTTAGCAGTTTTTTAGATATTTTATGGGATATTTTGTGCCTTGGGCTTTGCAAAGCCTCAAGGACAAGTTTAGATATTTTGACTTGGCCAATGGGATAGCTAGTTGCTCCATGAGGTTTCCTCCCTCAAGCCTATTTATTCCATGGGTTTCATTGTAAATAAGAGGCTGAACTTGAGAGAAGAATTAATACATTGGTCATATGAGCTTTGAAGAATACACTTGAGTTATGATTTTTGGACTGCCTCTTGGATGCTTTTGAGGAATGGTGAAGGCTTGTTGATGGATTCCTTGTCATGGTAGAATGGTATAGTGCTTCTTAATGTGTTTTGTCTCCTAGTTCTCATTCATATTACATATTTCTTGCTGCTATAGATCAGTAAAGATAGGTTTTGAGATATGCCCATGGAGGCACCTCAAAATCCCTGAATCTTCATAGCTTGATGTTTTCTTCTCCCTTAGTTATGCTAAAGAATTCTTAGCTGCTCTTTAGTAACCTAAGGTATTGTTGCTAAGTTTTATTCATCGGTTCTATGTATGTTAAGTAGGATGTATGGTTTTCCCTACCTACCTACAAGCTGCCCATAGTTCTGTCCATAAAACTTTCTCTTTGACTGATTTGTTGATCATCTTGTTGAACCAAGGAGGCCTAGTCCCGATCTAGCCCTTTGCCTAAAACTATGAAAACTTATTCGTCCAAGTGCCCAATGACTTAGAGACTATGTTTAGGCATTCCGGCATAGTTTATGAGTTGTTAGTTTGTCTCATGTGTTTTTCCCAAAGTCTGATAGCCTTTTCCCGAAGTTAGAGGGTCTTATACCTCTATGTATGGCTGGAATGTTTGATTTCTATGTATTGATTAGCTTATAGTTATTCCTAGCATGATTAATGGCTTGCTATTACATGTTTATGTCTGCTATTAACTAGTTTTCACTTGAAATCCCTTGGCTTTCACCAACTTATTGTTCATTTAATCCATTTCGCCCAGAGATCCCTTCTATTGTGAATCAAATCGGCCCTGCAGCAGTTTTACATCATCGCCTCATAAGCTTCCTTGACCTGTTTGACCCCATAGCCCAATTTATCTACATCTTGTCATCCAGTTTATGTATTTGATCAGTTTCATCCCTCACAAACTAAAAACTAAAAAAACCAAAAACACACTTCATAACTAGCCTAATATCAGAACATCGCAAGTAAACACACCGACATCTTTTATATATATAGAGAGAGCCCTCTCTGAGTCCAGGAAGGCTAGGTCCTTGGGCTCCAAAGCTTGGTTTGATGTTACATCGTCATTTGGCTAGCCAATCGGCCAAATCACGGGACCCTAACAGGCACCACCTCCTTCCTGCACTGTGTTAGTTCATGCCGCACTTGCACTAGTTCATTGCGTAATTTCTGGTTGGCAGCTTTCTCTACTAGATGGGCATAGGCAGGGGCTTCCTCTGTTTGGGTCCCCTTTTCCTTTATAACCTTCTGCTCAGTTTGGGTGGAGGCTTCAATGGTTTTTTCTAGTTATGTCTGCACTTTAGCCTCGGTGTTGTCTACTAGGTTGGTTTGTATTTCATTTTCAGTAGTAGTTATCAAATTGGTTTGTATTACAGTTTCCACGGTATCGGCTAAGTTAGTTTGCATTTCACTTTCGACAGTATCTACTGGTTCTGTTTGAGTTCCTGCAATAGAGGTTTATGTCTTTGGCTTTTGGGCCCTTTTTTCTTTCTTCAGTTTTTTTCTCAAATATTTTACCAATTTCTTCAATCTCTTGCAGGTCCTTCTTAGTTTCTCACTTCTCCTTTCATCTTAATCTTCACATGTCCTTATTTCAGCAGGTGGTAGGGGAGAAGAATTCCCCCTTTCAGGGATAGCGTCTAAAATGGTGTTTCTGATTACGTCTTCAGAATTTACCTCAATGTGAGGGTCCTGACTAGGAGGAGCGATGCTACCTCCTGGTGACAAAGAGGTTGTCTGTGTGTGTGTGCTCTGCTCCATAAGGACAGTGTCACCTGAATGATCCTGTGATTCCAATCTCTCCTCTGTCTGTCCATCACTATAGACTTTGTAATTATTGATAAGAGATAGAGCCTCATCATCTCGTGGTTCCTCTTGGTCAGGTAGGACATTAGTGTGACTAGAGCTGCTGGGGGTGGTGGATTTATCAAAAAAATTTGCTTGCTCCCCTACTTCCAATGGGTTTCTCAATTCATATTTTTTCCTTATTTGTCTTAGGACTCGGGCCATTTCCTCCTCGAACTCATGCAAGGGTGCATGGGATGGTTATGCTTCCTCCATGAGGTTCTAGGTTCCTTGGGGTGTCTTGGACCGTTTTTTCTTGCTTGGCTCTCATGTTTAGGTTCGGGTCCTTTTTCTTCTTGGTGTATTTACCCTGGGGGCTCAATTTCAGTTCCGTCGGGGTTTACTTCTGGTTCATGTGCCTCGGGGTTAACGAAGTTATCCCATGCTATCTACCACCTATCTAGTTCATGAATGATTATTAGTTTTATTAACCCCTGGTGACTAACCACTACTTGGGGATTCTTGGCTTTCCTCATTCGAACAGCAGTATCATGCAATATGGAATTCAAAAAGGCAGGAAAATTAATTGAAATTTTTTGTTTAAGTGTAGCTAAAAGTTTGAGTTGTCGAGGTTTTACCACATCCCAACATCCTTCGCATGTAATAAACTTCTGGATGAATGCCGCCAACTCCTGCCATGGCTGGTGTAAAGAGGCAGGGTTAATCCCTCTATTTTTTCGTTCCAACGGTTCATTCGGGTCCTGGTATGCTGCTATTGCTTCTCTCAGGAGGAGATTATTCTTTTCCCATCTTTCTCCTTGCGCTGGTATTCCAGAAACTTCCACGATAATTCCCTCTATAATTGGTATAGTTCGGCCTTTAACTCTGGTTTGCCCTTCCTGCAGATTTTGTAGAAATTCGATTGCAATTCTTGTGTCGAATCCTTATAGTCTGTGTACATATGTCAGCCATCCATCTCGCTAGAGGATGGCACTCCCTGCCTCTGAAATTGGAAATTTTGCAGGCTCGCTTCGCAGGGTATTTACTCCCATAGCTAATATGCTCTTTTCCTCTGATTGTTTTTCTTCTTGGCTCTGTTGTTTCGACTAGATTTTGTATGCAAGCAGAAAAGAGATTTCGGTTCTGCGTAGATAATCTTCATTCCTTAATTGTGTTTTCCTCTAGTCTTATCAATGCGTCTAACGAGATTTGTGTAGGGATTTCACATACTTGTCGAATTAAGGCCAATTGCTCCCCCTCCCTCTAATAAAGGGCACCCACGCCCTCAAGTACAGGAGAGATTTGGTTGCTTATGAATGCAGACAGGGGAATATCAAAATTTGGTAATGATAATCTGTGTGTGAAGGAATTTTTGGTTGGGTAATTACTAACATATGCGGTAAAAAGGTCAGATTAGAAGTTTTCATAATTTTATTTTGTGCAGAAGTGACCAAAAAGCAAGAGGAAATAGCATAGCCATTATTGCGATATGATGTCCTTGCACGACTAAAAATTTATGACGAAAGCAAGACTGAGTCAAGTAATGATTGGCATTGTCATTCCGAAGTTCAAAATATGTAAACATATCTTTATTAGTTATTCTTATGGTAGGTCATAATTATTACTAATTCGAGTAATAGCTTGTGGTTAAAGAATGGAAGACAAGGTGTATATAAAAGCAAATGGCTATTGAAGGAGCATACATTCATACCACAAGCAGAGCCACTGCTTCCAGCATGCATTTATAGCCTTGACAGGGTTGTTATTTTAACCCGAAAAATGATCCAGGATCCTTATGTAAGAATAATTGTTTTTCCAATTTTATGGAGATATCACCATGCTGGTATGGTGGCCAGATAAGCATGGTTCCACTCACTAGAGTTGTAGCAAAGTGATCAGGCCAGCTCATGATGAGACCTCCTATCCTTTAAGTCATTAGGAAGGTCATTACCCTGGTGTGGTGGCCATAATGGGCATGTCACTTGCTACACCCTTATGAACGTGGTAGGTTGGCTCGTGATGAGACCCCCTATCCTCTCTTAAGATTTTCATGTAAATGTAGTACTTCCTTTTGAATTGTAACATCTTGATCTATAAGGAGGTCACTGTGCTGGTATGGTAGCCAGATAGTCACAATTACATTCACTAGAATTGTAACAGAGTGATCAGGCCAGCTCATGATGAGACCTCATGTCCTTATAGTAGATGAGAAGGTCATTACCCTGGTGTGGTAGCCATTGTGGGCATGTCACTTGTTAAATCCCTATGATCATGGTAGGCTGGCTCATAATGGGACCCCTTATCCTCTTAAATATTTGCATGAACACATAATGATTGATTTTTTTTATATATACATAGAGGGAGGCTCATTGACTCCTTAAGAGTGAGGGATGGTGAAAGAAGCGGAAAAAAAACCAATACCATTAATACCCCTTGTACCATTTCTTCATGCTATAAGGACATATTACTTGAATAGTGCAAAAATATATATCATCATAAGGTCTTGTATTGCATGATATCATATTTGAACTGTGGGCGACTTAGCCTTTCATTTCATGTGTGCATAATGTCAGCTTCTTGTTTAAGAATTATAGTGTCAAAGGGCCATCATATTTGTAATTTACCATTTTCCCTCTCTCTTCCAACTTCCATTCCCTACTCAAGGTTACTCAATTACAAAAATAATGGCTATTTAAGTTGGTTGGATAGCAGTTGTTCAGATATTGAGCAGCATATGTTCAAAGATTGCTCAGCATTAAAAAAACACTAAAAAACGGCTATTCAATTCGAATGAACAGCAGCCGTTCAAAGATCGAACAGCAGTTGTTCCCGAATTGAACAGAAAAAATAAAAACACAACAGTGAACAGTTGTTCAATTCGACCGAATAGTAGTCGTCCAAGAAGTGAACAGCATTTTTTCAAGAATTGAACAGCAAAAATAAAAACGTGAAACGACTATTCAATTGTGGTTGAATCGGCAGTCATTCAAATACTGAACAATAGTTGTCTAAGAATTGAACAGAAATATTAAAAACACAGCAAAAAGTTGTTCAATTTGGTTGAATCGCGGCCGTTCAAAGATTGAATAGTAGTTGTTCTCGAATTGAACATCAAAAATAAAAACACCAACTAACATCTATTCAGTTCAACTAAACATCATCCATTCAAAGATTGAACAGCAGTTGTTCACAAATTGAACAGCAAAAAAACGTAAAATCGGCTGTTCAATTTTGGTTGAATCAGCGGTCGTTCAAAGACTGAACAACAGTTGTTCCCGAATTGAACAAAAAAAAAAAAACCACCGCAGATGGTTGTTTAATTGAGCGGCAGTCGTTTAGAGATTGAACAACAGTTGTCTGTGAATTGAAAAGCAAAAAGAAAAACACAGCCAATGGTTTTTCAATTCAACTGAACATCAGTCGTTCAAATATTGAACAGCAGTTGTCTGTGAATTGAACAGCAAAAAGAAAAACACAGCCAATGGTTGTTCAATTCAACTGAACAGCAGTCGTTCAAATATTGAACAACAGTTGTTTTTGAATTGAACAGCAAAAAGAAAAACATAGCCAAATGTTGTTCAATTCGACTGAACAGCATCTGTTCAAATATTGAATAGCAACTGTCCACGAATCGAACAGCAGAAATAAAAAAACACAGCAAATGGACAGATGTTCAATTGAACAGCAGTCGTCCAAATATAGAACAGCAGCTATTTTCGAATTGAACAGCAATAAAAAGCAAATCTTACAAGGAAAATAAATTGAAAATGGGAAGAATGTACGACAAGACAAAACAATTATATACATTATTTACAAGTGATGTTGTCAAACCTCTCATGTAATTGAGTTTGTGGGGTTATCACCCCCTTGCACCACAACTTAGATGATGGGATCGTTTCGTACATGTTGACAGAAAGATTATTTCGTGAGAGGTTTTTGATAGAGGCGTACTTTGTGTCCGTTAACTCAAAATGCTGAACCAGACCCATCTATGGTGGTCAAGGTGAGGGTACCATTGCTATGTACTTCATGAATCTCATATATACTGAGCCACCTTGTTTGCAGTTTTCCTGGAAAGTCTTGGAATCTGGAGTCATAGAGGAGTGCCCAATCTCATTTTTGAAATACCTTCCTCTTTATTAGGTTGTCATGCCACTTGGCTCCCTGTTGTTGAATGATCGTTGTGCATTGCAAGGCAAGCAATCAAATTTCGTCCAGTTCATTTATTTTTTGGAGTCTCTTAGCTTGAGCTTCTGTTAAGTCCAATCCCACTTCCTGGGCTATTCTCAGAGTTTTAATTTCGAACTCAATAGGGAAGATAGGTTCTCTCCCAAATACTAGCTGATATGGTGAATATCTAGTGGCATTTCGACAGGTTGTTTGATAAGCCCATAAGGCTTCTGATAGTCTAGTGGTCCAGTCTCGGCAGTGTGCTGCTACCGTCCTGGTAAGGATTGCCTCCAGGACTTTGTTGGTGCTTTCGACTTGCCCATTAGCCTACGGGTGGTAAGGATACGTAACTCTGTGGATGATATGGTGATTTCTTAAGGTAGATGTGATCCTATTGCCTGTGAATTGTACCCCCCCATCGTTTATCACTTCACTTGGAAAGCCATATCGCACGAATAGTTCAAAGAGAAACTTAATTACTGATTCTTCAGTGGCTCTTGACAAGGCCACTGCTTCTACCCATTTGGTAAAATAATCTATGGCAAGTAATATGTGGGCTTTCTGGTTTGATGGTGGGTTGAATGGCCCAACGAAGTCCAACGCCCATCGTTCAAATGGTTCCACCACCAATTGTGGTTGTAGTGGCATTTCATCAACTTGGCCTGGGCGGCCTATTCTTTGGAAGCTATCGTAGGCCTAGACATACTTCTTTATGTCTTTGAAAATCATAGGCCAACAATAGCCTAATTGCAACACTTTATGCCTTATATGTTGTTCTGTGAAATGGCCACCACAGGTTTCATCATGATAGCCTCTTAAGATGTCATAGATTTCGTCTTCCCTTATGCATCTGCGTATGTGCATATCGGCCCCTGTATGGAATAGGTATCCTCCAATCCAAGAGAATCTTGCATTGCGCTGTACAATCAATTTTTGTTCTCTCACCATTAAATGTTTGGGTAGCTTCCCCACTGCCAAATAATTTGCCACATCTGCATACCATGGTGTTTTGACCGCTACAAAAAACAGGTGCTTGTCAGGGAATTGATTGTCAACTTTTAGCATGTCGTCTGTCTTGGGGACTCTGGACAAGAAGTCTGTGACCACGTTTTCCTTCCCTGGAAGGTCTTTGATCGTTATATCAAATTCCTACAACAACAGTAGCCAACGAGTTATTCTCCCATTCGTGATTGGTTTATTAGATAAATATCTAATAGCATAATGGTCAGTATACAGGAACACTTGATATCTGGTTATATAGTGCCTGAATTTATTGATAGCATAAATGACAGCCAGGAATTATTTTTCGGTCACTGTGTAATTTAATTCAACAGGATTAAGGTTTTTTCTGATATAATAAATAGCATAAGGCTTTCAGTCTTCTTCTTGGCCAAGGACTGCTCCTATTGTTGTATCAGATGCATCGGAAGAGATGTGAAAGGGAAGTTTCTAGTTAGGACCTCGCAGGATTGGTGCTGTTGAGACCAGCCTCTTCAAGTCTGTATAAGCGGTGTCACATTTTTCAGTCCAATGGAATTCAACATTCCCAGTCAATGCATACATAGGTGCAGCTATCTGCGAGAATTTTTTTATAAATTTGCATTAATATCCTGAATATCCCATAAAAATGTGTTCCTCTATTTGTGTACAAGGTGTGTCCAACAAAATTATTACCTCTATTTAAGCTGGATATACCTGTATTCCAACTGCAGAAATGTAGTGACCTAGGATTACCCCCTCGGTCATCATTATGTGGCATTTTTCATTGCTTAGACATATTCTAGTAGCAATACATCGTTCTAACACTTTTTCTAGTGTTTCTAGAGCTTGATCAAAGTCTTCCCCATAGGGTGTAAAATCATCCATATAGATTTCAATTCCTTCATTTATTAAGTCAGAAAAATGCTAATTATGGCTCTCTGAAATGTTGTTGGGGCATTACATAATCCAAATGGTAAAACTCTGTAAGCAAAAGTGCCCCATGGGCAGGTAAAGGTTGACTTATCTTGGTTCTTGAGAGCTATTTTGATTTGATTATATCCGTTGAATTCGTTAAGAGAGGAGAAGAATCATTTCCCAGCCAATGTGTCAAGGACTTGGTCAATGAAGGGAAGGGGGAAATGGTCTTTCTGTGTTGCCTTATTTAATTCTCTTTAATCTATGCATATTCTCCACTTCCCATTCTTTTTAGGTATGACCACCAGAGGGGAGACCCATTTGCTGTTCGAAATAGGATAAATGAAATTTACATCTAACATTTTTTGCAGCTCCTCTTTTACAATCTCTTTCAAGTGTGGGTTTAATCTTCGTTGGGGTTGTCTAATGGGGTGCGTTTCCTTATCAGTATAGATGTGGTGTGTGCACAGTTGTGGGTCCAAACCATTTATGTCTTGGTAGTCCCACGCAAATGCACCTTGGTGCTTCCGGAGGACTTTTATGAGTTTTTTTTTTTGGTTGTCATCCAAGCTGCCATTAATATTCAGAACCTTTCCTAGCTCGATCTCAATAGGTATGTTGTTACGAACAGCGGTTGTGGAGATATGTTGAGTCTCAAAGTCCGTCATAGGATCCTCTTGATCTTCATGTTCGAGGATTGTTTTCAACATTTGGAATTTCATATTTTCAGGCTTGGTTGACTGATTCATAAAGTTATTAATCACATCATCTCCAGTTTGATCCTTGAATTCGAGAGCTTCTACTAGTGTCAGAGGTGGACAGATGTTTTTCTCCCAATATATATCTAGGTGTTTGTGAATTTTTACCATGGGCAAGCTTGGTTTGGCAGGCGGATAAATAATGATATTTTTTATAGAGTCTCCTCTAGTGATTGTCATGCTACCTGCTCAACAGCCTATGTAAGCATATGTTGTGGCCAACCAAGGCCACCCAAAAATAAATGGGTGTCCTTCCATCCTGTTTTTTGGATTAATGACTAAAAAATTAGCTGGGTATTCCCATGAGTCCACAGAGACCATGATGTCTTGCACTATACCTTCTGGTTTGATAACAGATCTGTCAGCTAGTTCCAGAAGTGTGGTCGTAGGTTCTAAAGCTGATATGCCGAATTTTTCGCAAGCTCCTGTAGTTAGGATGTTAATGGCTGCCCCCAGGTCAACCAATTTGTTTGGAAATGAGTGTTAAGAAATTTTCACGATTACAATGGGGTTTTCTGGGTCTTCATATTTTACAGGTGATTCCCTACTTAACAACAAGTCAGATAGCGTTCCTACCACATGAACGGTGGGTGCAGCCTTTGTTTTCTTAATTTGTTTTTTCCACATAATTCTTTGATTGTGTTTGCATAGATGGGAATGTCTTGGATGGCCTGGAGAAGAGGAATTTTGATACAAAGGTTTCTTAATTCCCCCAGGATGTCAAAATATGGACTGATTATAGGCCTGGGTAGATTTAATCTCTCAGGAAATGGAGACAGAGTCACCCTAATTTCTTCAGGTCTTTGTTGATCAATTGTTTCCTTATCTTTACCTATTTCTGTTATATTCGTTAGGCTAGGCTCTGTGGAAGTTTCAACTTGGGACTGAGGTGGAGTTGTGGCCTCTATAGGTAATATGGTACGTCCTGATCTTAACCTCAAATCATTGCACTATTTATGTTCAGCATTGGGTTTTGGATTTTCTATGATCTGAATTAGTTGAACCGGTCCGTTATTGGGATTAGGATTGGGTTGGGCTGGAAATTGAGGGCGTATGGCAGGCTGCTGGTTATGTTGAATTGGGGAGGAAGCTGGCAACGTAGGTTGATTTTGGGTCCCTTCTCCTATCGGAAGATTGGCCATTCCCGTGGGTCGCTGCCAGTTCCAATTGGTGTTTTGAGTAGAAGGGTTTGGCCATTGGTTTTGATACGGGAAATTCTGCCAATAAGGGGGAGAGCAAGGGAAGTTTTGCCAATCACTCCCTGATGGAGGTTGCATAGGCCAAGGTGGCATAGGAAACGCTTGGTTTGGCCAAGTTGAGAAGGGGTTTTGAGTCTTCCAAGTTGTTCCAGGGTTTTGCTAGCTAAACTGTGGTGACGAAAAGTATTGAGGCAGGTCTTGTGGTATGCCAGGTCGTGCTTTCCATTGCCGACGTTGATTCATTAAATAGACTATCTCTGTTTCTTCTTCTGCTTCTTTGTAGACGGCTTTCAGCCTAGGAAGTGAAGGACATTGATCTTTGGTATGATCCTTAGTGCAGATAGCACAAGTCTGAACCATGTCTAAAGGACATTCCCTCTGGTTGTGCTTCTTCCGACATCTTGGGAAAAATATGGCCAGGTTTTGTTATGTTATAGCTTGTTTCTGTTTGGCTTGTAAAACATCAAGTTATGATTTCAAAGTACCTAGGATGTCAGTTTTCAAATTTTCTAACATATTTCCAAATTCTTCTCTGGCTACATTTCCATTGATCTGCTTAAGATCCTTCTTCATAGAATCACGCCCAACAGGTCTACTGCATGAGCTACCCCGGGAGCATCTAATACATAAGGAAATAATCTCGTCGTATTCTTCCTGGTAAATATCTCCCTTCCCCATTATGTTAAGCATCTCAACCCATTCTTCTTTCATCCCTTTAAGCATTGTGGCTTTTAAAATGTCCTTGGACAGCGTGGTATATGGGGATCTTTGTAAATTGTATTGAAATCTTTCTACATATTCCTCTAATGTTTCATTGTCTTTTGCAGACATGTTGAAAATTTAATCTTTTAGATCTCGGGTTCGACAATAGTCTTGGTATTTGGTAAGAAAAATATTCTTCATTTGGTCCTAGTTGTTTATAGTTCCCCCTCCTAATCCCATGAACCAGTGGAGTGCAGTTCCTTTTAAGGTAGAGGGAAATAGTTTTAGTTTCTGGGGATTGGTGGTGTAGTCATAGCCTCTGCATAAGACATTAAATTCAAATAGGAATGCATCAGGATCTTCTGTGGTTAACCCATGAAAGGTGGGGATGTTGTGCAAGGGAATGGCTTTCATAGGGGCATTGGCAGCATGATCAACAATAGGGTATTCTAATGTTGATGTCTGCCTCTGATTCTGATTTTGATTATTTTCCATCTGATCAAAGAGGTGCTCGAAATCTTCGGGAACTTCTTGATCTAGAGGAGATATTCTAATAGGCTTGGGAGGTGAATGCAGTGGGGGTTTTACAGCACTTCCCTGATCTAGGATCCTAAGTACTTATGTTTCGATCACTTCTTTAGGGGACTTAGGTTCTGATATTTCTATGTGAATTCCTCCACTAGTTTCTCCCCCTCCTTCTTGTAGGTTGCAAGAGCCTCCCTCTTTTGAAGGGTCAGTTCTTATATGAACGGAAATCTGCAGGCTTTGCTCAGACCCATTTGTTTCGCAGTGAATCTCGGTGTAGGCTACAGATGGTGAGGCTACTGCCTGAGGGAGTGTATTAGGACTTTGAATGGAAACAGTTTATGGGTCCTATAGATGCCTAATATTCATCTTTCCTAATGATTTCGTCTATATATGTTGTTCTTCACAAGGATCACCAGTCCTTTGGATTGTGAGGATGGTTGCTAATGATTTCGGATTGTTTCTATCTTTTTCTTCCTAGACATAAAACAAGAGCACCTATCCTACGGTTCTTTGTACGACTTGATGGTGAGCAGGCTAGAGGGCAAGCATGTTGCTTGCCGGTATGCAGGTTCTTACCTCTCATTTTCAATACCCAATTCTTCACAGCAATGGAGAAAGATGAATAAAGGAGGTGACTCTTAACACTCTCCCTGGAAATGGCACCAAAATGTTGGTGCTAAAAGAGGTGGACTTTTATTGACAACTCTAGTGGTTTCTCATTTAATTATCAACCTGGGGTAAGTCTTTTTATTCCAAGAGTTTTGGCACAATATATGCGATTCAGGTCGTCTAACAGATGTTCCTTGTCACTTATGAGGAAGAATTTTCTAACTTCCTAAGCTTGCTTATCCTACGAGGGGTGGCTTGGATTGGTTTTTAACCTAAGATTGAGCAACAAGATTTTGCATCTATCAAATGGAATTAAACAGCAGTCTAACTGAACCGAACATCAATCTAGAAAAATCAAGCAGCAGTTGAATTGAATTCAACAATAAACTGAACAGCAATGGAATTGAATGGAACAGCAGTCTAACTAAGCTAAACGGTAATGGAATTGAATTGAATCAGTAGTCTACCTAACTAAGCAGTAATGGAACAGCAGTATTGTTGGAATCATGATTTACGTTAGACAAAAACCCGTGGGCGTTAGTCTTCGCTACAATCTCCAGAGTTAGGATCCACGAGAGGCGATTAGTCCATGTCACAAAACACATGGGGAGCGTTGAACCAAATATCCAACAATATCCCCCCCAACGCAAGCCAGGTGAGTTTCGAACTCAAGACCTGTCGCTTTGATACCACTTGTTGGAATCACGATTGTCATTAGACCAAAACCCGCAGGCGTTAGTCTCCGCTACAATCGCTAGAGTTAGGATCCACGAGAGGAAGTTAGTCCATGTCGCGAAACACACGGGGTGCGTCGAACCCAATGTCCAACAAGTATAACTAGTTGAGAAGTAATGGAATAGCAGGATAACTAAGCTGAACAGTAATGGAATAGCAGTATAACTGAAGCGAATTAAATAACTCGTACAACAATATTTTAAGTAATTTTCAATGGAATTATCTTTATGATTTAATTAATCAACATTGATCGATGGTTGAACTCTTCGTTATGCTAAAAAAATAA